>NW_019775907.1:111423-154780 GCF_001039355.2 Lingula anatina | reverse complement strand
GAGTAACGGTGCGCGTATAACGGCAATTTTACAGGGGGTTTATCGATGCGGGGATCTATCGGTGTGGGGTTGTATCGATGTGCATAATGCAAAAATTTACTAAGGGGGAGTATCGGTGCGGGGGAGTAACGGTGCGGGGGAGTATCGGTGCGGGGGAGTAACGGTGCGGGGGAGTATCGGCATGACCCCGAATAGAGGACGGGTGAATCTTTTTAAAGGTCAGATATAACCTGTGACGCAAAATAGTATGTAAAATTCTTCAAATAGGCCTTATAGAGCAAAAGATAAACTCGAATTCGTTAAAATGTAAAAGTCGACAGGTACCATTATCTAACAGGAGTGCCACTGTATTATGTTTTGTCATTGTAACATTGAGGCGTTCCTACATGTTCACTTTGCTAACAGCTCAGTTGACCTTTGACCACGAGCCCTGTTTAATTTTAGTAACAGTTGAAAGCAGTCACTCGACCCTGTCCTGACCACGTGCTTAGTTTGCACCGCAACCCCTCTGTCCACGGGTTTCTTCCTCTTGCAATCTGAACGTGCCTTGGGGAAGCCTCTGGGAGTATACAGACAGGCGCTCTGCGCCGATTTGGCAGTATAGAGTTGGGAGTTATAGAGTTAGATGTGGAAGGTGAAGGTCGAGCGAGCAGTTACCTGTCACTGTACGTGTTGGGCTGTCACCCAGAGGGCAGAGCCCTGTACGTAGTTTATTGTGTTGAGTAGAAATATTAGAAAGAACCCCGTTTTGATGGTGGCAGCACATTTAGTTTAAAAGAAACAGAACCTTTCAATATGCACGCACGAGTAGACCTACGTACCGCACGATAATGAAGCCATTATCATCAAACTCTTTTTTTATACTCTCTGTAACCCAGGAAGATGTACCTTCTTCGTACTTGTGTCCTGTTTTGAACAAAAAATTATGTTCAGTTTCTTTGCCCCCCACTCAATTAAACTTCTCTGTCTCTCTCTCTCTCTCGGTCTCACTCTCTCTCTCTCTCTCTCTCTCTCTCTGTCCCATCTCTCTCTCACTCTGTTCTCTAGTTGTTTAAGGGCAGTGCACGATGCAATTACAAAATATAACAATAAACAAAACACTGTCACATAAATCCTCATATTCTTCATGAAAATTTGTCAACATGAAATTTACTGAACATATTAAGAATGAATAGACCATTTCTTAATGCTCATGGTGCCCGCCATTCCACCAGACTGGCGAGATCGCCAAATATGATAAAACATTAATTAGCATTTCTTGTCTACAGAGGTCACTCAGCTGAAAGTTATGCTCGTGCATCGGGATTTCCTAGCCAATAACGTTACCTTCCGGCGTGTCTGCCATCCTCTTATAACGCTGTTGTTTGTCTACAACTCGACAGTCGTACAGGTGCCCGATCCAGTAAGACTTTGACGGTATAAAGTACTGAAATACGGACAGATTATGTAATTCTAGGCACACGCTATATATAAAGCCGATAACCTACATTCGTGGGTGTCTAGATACGGGCTTCGGATCACGTGATGGGTCATTTAATTTTGAAGACCATGACCACCTTTGCGTAAATCCTGTAATACGTTACAAGGAGAAAGTGTTCGCTATTTATTTACCATTATTTATTTTAGAAAAAAAGAGCTCTCTTTTGCTGTTGCAAGATATGCAGATCGCTGTTAGAAGCACATATATCGTCATGTTAACATGTTAGTGTTGCCCAGTATGCTATCTGACATTGGCTACTGCTCTTTATCAAAACATTTCTGGCTTTCTCCCAAGAACACTGACCTTATTGATTGTCGATCAAAATTATATTTTGCTCAGTTCAACTTTCTTTCTCTTATTATTCATTTCATAGTATGTTTTGTCCACGGGGAAAGTTTGGAATAGAATCACTTTGAATACACATACTGCATATATGGGTAAATGAAAAAGCATCAAATATGCATTATCTCACAAAGTTTATTATTTATCGATGAAATTTAAGTAAGTGCTACTGTACAGAGCTTATTCAAGGATCTGGGTATAATATAATAAATATTGGCTGCTTAGCACTATAAAGGGATAAGCACTGTATCCGAACGCGTTTTCCAGCTCTTTTTATTATTGTTATTTTGCAACGGAACCTGGAACTGGAAGTATAACTGGTTATACAGTGGCTGACTTAGAGGGGGGGTCAGGGGAGTCTTGACTCGGTTTCTGAAAAATATATCGCACCAATATCCCGTGTCGTTGAGCAGGCCCAAATCCCACACCAAGAGGGCGATGGTCGGCTTTGCATCAGAGGCCTGTCGTTCTGGACCCCCCCTTCAAATAATCCTGGATTCGCCCCTGGTAACGTAGGCCTATGTATAATGTGAATAATGTCTACAAATCGTTTAAAGACAACTTCCCTATTTTGTCCCGTTTCTATTTTATTGTAACGTAATGTGCAGTAAAAAATTAGGTGTTGGCTCACCAGAAGTTGGAGACAGCTAACAGTTATTAAAAACATAGGTAACGTATATATCGATGGATATCAAACTCGCTATATATGACAATGTAACAATGTGTAATGTGCATTGTAGAAACAAACGTACTCGCATGTATGACGTCTCACGCACTCACGTAGTTGCGCCGACGGATAACTAACAACGTAAACAACAATCTACACGCAATTTGGTAACGTATGTATCGGTAGCATATCTATCGACACGTACGTTACCGATACATACGTTACCAAATTGCGTGTAGATTGTTGTTGTTGTTTAAGCTACGTTGTTAGTTGTCTGTCGGCGCAGGGTATTATATTGTAGACGAACGTCGACGTCATCTGTACAAAGTAATGGGGAACGGACTGCGGTTCCTACAGGACTACCATTCCTGTCATTATGGCATTGCGAACACTTCACGTTGTCGTTTTTCCTTCCACACGTTGGATAATCGGTCAGCTTCATGCAACGAATATGACACGATATGACCCCCACGATATCCTTACATGTGTGAAAGGTAAATGGAAGCAAGAATTCTTAAGAGAAATTGCTTTTGCGTCGAGGAAAATTATATTTGGCACCCAAACCCTGTGTAGATTCGATCTTTCTATGTGTTTTTGTCTGTCTCCGTGTTTGTTCGTGCCGTCGTGACAGGGATGGCAGTCTGCTAGGAACCGTATTCCGTTCCCCATTACTTTGTTCCGGTAGAGGTGACATTCGTCCTAAATACTAACCCCAGTATTCCGACTAACCCCAAGCCCGTAGCCAGGGGGGTTCGGGGGGTTCGAAAGAACCGCTCCTTTTGTCAGGTAAAGGTCCATTTTGGGAAAAATTTTATCTAGTTCACATAAATTTCATTATAAAAGGTCCACTTTTTCAGAAAAAGAACCCCCCTATTGAATTTGCTGGCTACGGGCCTGAACCCTAACCCGTATTAATCATATGGGTCCCAGGTCTTCCATTCTTAGGACTGCCAGTGAACCCTGTGACACCGTGGTGTTACTATTACATTATAGTACGATTACATGAAGATCGCGCAAAAGTGTTTTAAAAATTAGCCGATTTTTTAGTAGCTCAAGCGTTTCCCCAAATGTCTTTGCGCGAAATTCAAAATTCCACATCTGTGTGGGCATCTGGTTTAAATTTCGGCTCAGTGTGGTGTCAGTCTAACAAAACAACATTTCATATTAACAGCATTATATAGCATATTTATTTATGCCCAATAGACAAAAATATACACTCCAAGTTGGCATATTAATAATGGTTTTAAGCTTTTTGCATGTTTATCATGATTCACAGTGTAAAGCTATAGATATCTGTCAAATACAATCTGTAGCCCATGCAAATTATACAAAATAAGATGACA
Source organism: Lingula anatina (assembly GCF_001039355.2). The sequence continues at coordinate 150,948 of NW_019775907.1, read as the reverse complement.
AAATGTTATTACCCGTGCCACAGATAATCCATTATTAAGTACTGACATCTTTAATTTATCATGATTTTATTAGAAGAAAACACTTGCTCCTGTACTTGTATTAAATCCCTTTCATGATAAATTGCTTTAACTCTACAGGTGATGTTTAGCTTGAGTCAGATCACAGGTATGTTTTAGGTTACCCCTTATTTGAATTCTGCCACAGGTGTTTCTAGTTCTCTTAACAACTACTGCTTAGTACCAACTGTGCAATAACATGTCATTGTATTTAACATTAAAACCACTAACATCAATTCACTGGTTCAAAATGCATCTTACTGGTGAATTGGCAAAGAATTCTTATTCTTAACAAAATATGGCAGTGTAACCTTAGTGAAGTATAACAAAATTACATGAGAGTAATCTTGTTTTCATTTCAAAGGCAGAGGTGGGGGGAGAGAGGGAGGAAACTGGAACACCCTCACATACCCCTTTCAACTTCCCCACCAATTTATAACTTTCCATATGCCTATGGACCTGTGGCTTTGTCATATATTATGTCCATAAGTTTGGTGACAACTAACAAATCTTGGCAAGTAAAACCAGTGACATGCCCTACCAAGTTGCTAACTTTATTTTAGCCAATAACAAACCCATCTCACAACATTTATATGTAATCATCGACATCCTTTACCATTTAGGCCTTTTCTCCAAAATTCACGACTACTGCTTCTGCATTTTATTCCAATGGATCTTAAATTGACAGATTTTCCTAAACAGCTTTCAAAGACACCACCAATTTATTTCCTTTTTTAGTGATATTCAGATATTCATTAATGAAAAAATGCTTTCTGCAAAGCAAATAAATGATTATGATAAATAACTTTTGGACCTTAACAACTAAATGTCTGGGCTTTTTACTACCTTGTGGTGCACATAACTTTCTGTTCTACTTTGGTAAACCAGTTTTCATTACCAGTGCCGTGACATCTGACAATACTATCTGATCTTCCTTCAGTCTACTGTGGCAAAATATTTTGTATATTTCATGGAAAAAAGTGCAGCTGCATAAAAAATAAGGTACATAATAAATTTAAGATTAGCTACAGCAATGTTAAAGCACACACCATTGTATGTATATATATATATGTATATAGATATATATATATATGAATGTATAACAGTATGTAACAAATGAAAATTTACATAGACTGTACATTAGCATTTAGTGTCGTTTGACAAGAACTATATACAGGACCAGAAATAAATATAAAGGTAAAACAAGAATACTGCAGAGTCAAATAAACAAACCTATACTCAAGCAATGGGACAGTTAACAAAAGAATCATTTGTTGTGTAAACCCTTTTAAAGGATCATGTGCTTATAATGCTGGTCTTCACATAGTTGAAGCTATTAAATAGTCTGGGGTCCAAGCAAAAAGATAATAACAATAATAAATAATAATAATAAAATAAAATAAAACAAAAGGCCTCTCAAAATATGGTTGGGTTTATAAATACATGCAAATATGACAAGACATATATATGGATCAATCTTATGTTAATACAAATTGTATTCCATGGATTTTACTGTTTTGGGGAATATGTGATTCAAGAGAAGACCTCTACGATTTTGGCTGCTAAACATCATTTCATGAAACAGGCAGAGCTTTTTGAACGTGTCAGTCTTAATTATGAAGACACATCTAAGAGCATCCAAATAATAGTAGTATTCCAATAATCTGTGGTATATATTGCATTTCCCTTGAATGCAAAGTTCAACCTAGTAATTAAAACTGACACTATTTAAATTTTTCCGGTTCTCATTTGGATGTAAAGTTTCTCTAAAGATATTTTCTGAATAGCATAAGGATATTTTTGGCATACAAAATATGTCAACAATCAGGGCTCAACATTTAAACCAGTGTGTACAATTAAAAGAACTATTGTTTGTCTTATTGCTATTAATGTTAAATGGTAAAGCTGCAAATTCTCTGAACATCAGCAAACCAAGCTATTGCTTCATATTCATTTACAAAGCTGAATATAGTGTATATAAGTATAGTCTATGTCACAACCATCTACCCATTATTTTGTTTGCTCTTTTGCTATAGGAGTGTGATACAATTATATACATTTAACGTATAACAGTCCAGAAACCGGCTTCTTGTGCATAGTTTTCCATGGTCAAATGAAAAGTTTCCAAAGTTCAATAACTAGATTTTATCAATGATGTACGACATATACCATCACAACTACACATGTATTTGTTCATTAAGTTTACATTTGATAAATTCAATCTCCTCATTTTTTTATGTAAACGGAAGTGCAGTCACAAAAACAAACTTCTTTGAATAACTTTCTCTAGATTGCATTTTGCAACGACCAAATAAAACCTTCAAATTGTGACTTAATAATGTAATCCATGATAACAGCAAATATTGTGAACAACAAATACTTATGTCGTCCTTTTAGAACTACTATATCAGCTCTTACTACCATAACCCAGTGATGGATTAATCAAATTATTAAGTTAATCATGACATGTTAAATATATCATCATAATTATTAATCTCGCTCACACCAGTATTTAACCAATACTGTTCACCATGCCCAATCCCTACAACACCAGTGCATTACAAGTATATTACAATTCCAGTTTGGTCCTTTGAGGTTCTTAAAAGCAGTATACATTCCTATAATAATAATGTATTGATAACTGTGCTGATTGTTGCCTTGTACATAAAGCTGGTTATAAAGACTCAGATTCCTTCTTTTGCTCAAGATGTGTTAGGTGAGCTCTGTGAGCACAATGGACTTTTATCTCATCCCAGTTCCATATCAAGTAAGGTGAGACATGGTACTTAAAAATTTTTTAAGTCGACATTGCACCAGATGAACTTCAGATGATCTTCAGTACATAATTGTTTGTCTCAACATGGTTCCATATTGTGTTAGGTGAGATTTGAGAGCACATTCTTTCACACAGCACTGTATTTAAGGCCAGCTGAAAAAAAAAAAAAAAGGAATGGAAAAAATATTTCAAAATGTTTGAATAATGTCCAGGTGAAATCTCTTGCTAAACTGATCTGCATGAATATTGTGGATATTAATGGATCTTTGATCAATTGATTACTATGAATTTACCACGTCTTTATATATATATAAAAGTCAAAAGATCTAAATGCTTACTAAGTCAACAGATTATAATAAAAAAAAGACAACAGTGAACCAATACCACTGATTAAACACAGATGAAATAAGAAACATACAAAATCCAGCAAAAAAACATACTTATATCAATATATATGTAAGTTTAAATAGATTTAAAACCAAAAACAATCTAATATGCATTGTGATAAGTTGAATGGATTCTACAGGCTGCCACAAAACTTGAAAGACCAGTAATCTTAGTGCTAAAAGTCTTGAATAAAAATGAAATAAAATAAAAATTTGATTTTCTACACAGGTTTCTTAGTTAAAAAGCCACCATGCGAAACTGGATTAAAACTGATGGTACTTTACCTCAATCAACTCATTAAATGTGTTTGTTAAGTTGGTCTTGTAACCCCTTGGGCTTACATTAGCAAATATATTCACCCCCATTACTTTCAAATAGCTTTGGTTAAAGAAAATGAAATGAACATGTATGACTTTGATAATTTTCAGCTTGGGGCGCTCAAACTGTGAGTGATTCATACTTTTTTTTCATTTTCCTTAATGGTCTGATGACTGAATTTACTAGAGTAAGCCCAAATACAACTAGGTGACATGGACGAAGAAATGTCACATAAACAAAGATAAAAAGATGTCACACAGAAATAAAAACCACACAATGGGATAAAGTTGGGCTTGGGTTGGGGGAAGCAAGGTGACTAATATTATATGAATCTGACCTCCACAAATCCTATTAGTAACAGTAAATGCAACACCATATTCCACTGTTTGTTGAGAGGAGATGAACATGTCCATTTTGAGCAAACTCCTCACAGTATTTCTCAAAATATTTCCAATTTTTGTTAGACATACTTTTCATGTTATCTGAAGAACTAGGATGCACTTTGTAATTTTTAGACAGCAATATCCCTTCTTTTTCTTTGTTATTTTGTGTGATCTCCAAAATAAACCTTTATTTACTTTTTTGTTAAATCACCATTATTGTTTTAAGTCCTAAAAAACATGTTAAGTAAAAACATCTTACACATTCCTCCTTTTTCAAATTTCATTGTAACTAAACACCAGATTTAACACTCCCAAAATGATACCACCCCACCAATCAGTTAATTTTCTATCACATAAACTACACCACATGCAGTGTTATACAAGATAGGAATGGTTATACTTAAACATGCTTTTAGCATAATTACACCTTAATTCCAAATTTAATTATTATCACATAATTTTGTTAATTAAAAAAAGACAAAAAAATAAATCAAAATAAAAAAGGGTGATTAAGATTATCCCAGTAATGCTCGTCAAAGCAAAACAGTCAGTGCACGTAGCATTAGAGCTGAGGATACAAAAAGATGTGCATAGGCAAGCTGTCATCCATTGTGTCAGATCTGTAAGTTGTTAGTGGCGTGCAGATATCATAAATGTTATAATTAGTCACCTTCCACCCCACGTAGTATAAGGCCTGGGCGCTAAGGAGGAGACGGACTTCAAAACGTCCCCAAAAAAGAGATACCTTCGTCGTTGCTGTAGCAATTTTTACAATGTAGCTTGGAAACTCGCACTCTTACATCGGCACCCGTGGACCCGTTACCCAGTGCCGCGTGGCATACACAGCAGCGGAAACACTGTACGTGGTAGAACAAGTTGAGGGACTCTATCACCATGGCGGCACCCCGTCCTGAAGCAATGGCGGAGAAAGTCATGCCATTAGCAAATGGCCACATAGAGAAATTAAAGAAGACTCCAAGCGTGCAAATGAAAGAAATAGTCTTACAATCAGTTCTATTTCTCTCTCACTTCACTTTTTGATTCTCTCACTCAAAATTTGGTGTTGTGAGAATTTCCTCAAATCCTGCCACACCACTTTGTAAAGCTCATGTGAAAAATTTCAATAAAATGAAAGAATTTAACTAAATCAAATGCAAGTTAAATAAAAAACTAAATTAACATAAAATCAATGTACCTTTGATTAATCATACAGTTTGCTTTTCAATAACACATCAATTCCTTTTTTTTCTCACAACTGTCCTTCAGAACAATACTACTTCTAAAACAATACTACTTCTATTCTTTCCAATTTATCATACATAGATGCCAAAATTGGGCTGTTTGCAAACATCCCATAAATATTTCCAAATCTTTTTCCAAAAATTATGAGTCTCATTTTTCAATATATCAGAGAGAGAAAGAGAGCAACATAGTCAAGCCAGCAGCTTTTGCTGTGACGCTGATGGCACATGGCCACCATGCAACATAGAGCAGACGACATAGGCAACATTCATTTGGTTTTAATAAAAAAAGTCCTTAATTTCAGGTAGTAGGTGATTTGATTACAACTCCTTGCTTTATTATCCCTTTTGTAATCCCCAGTATAAGGCTTTATCACAAAAAGTCTCACGTGGGAACACAGCTGGATAAAATAGCTATGAGGGGTGCAATCAACTGCCTAACTCCTCAGCATAAAACATTTGCTAAAACCAAATGAATATGGCCATTCATTCTTAAAACATAAAATAGTTTACTAAAGCAGACATGTACGTTTTTTTCTTCTCATCATGCAGAAATATCTGGGCCACAGTATGTGCTTTTGATCTTGTTATCTTTCAAGTAAATATTTTACATGCATATCATGCATAGCCTTTCCAGAATAAATTTGCACATGTAATTTATATTTATGTCAAACCTCTGATCATAGTTCTACACTGAACATATATTTCTATGCCATGAATGATAAAAAAATCCCAATTTTACCCAGCCAGCCCAAATGAAATAAGAACTCTCTCCATCTACCCTGTTTTTAACACTTACAATAAATTAAAACCACAAAATGTCAAATTATTGTCTGCAATACACATTTCTCTAATCCAATAAAATGAAAATTAAATACATAATAAAAACAAAAATAAAAATACATACAGATAAAACTTTATATGTATCTTACCTAGTTCCTTGTTGCAGTGAGAACACTTCTGTTTCCCGCTGACTGATAAAACAGACGGGTCAACTGGCTCCTTTCTGGATTCTTTCCCAGGGGCAGACCTGGGGGGTTTGGCAGGTGGGGGTGGGGGTTCTTTCTCAGGGGTGGGTGGCTGTCTGGAGCTCATTGGCTGTGGTCCTGATGTGATGGAGGGAGCGTCTTGGCTGTCCCACCTCTGCTGCTGGTATGCTGGCTTCGACTGCTGAGGCTGGATCTGGATGAGAGGACTCCTGAATGTCTGCGAAGTCTCTGGCTGTTGAAGATGATGATGAGCTGGCTGTGGGGTGGGGCGTGTCGGACTTCGAGGGGGAGAGATTCTCTCTGTTGAACTGACCCTATCCATAAGAGACTGCTTGATACTATCAGGTATGGGTTTTAATGGAGGAGAGGCGTCTCTCTTAGGTTGTGGTTGCTCAGAGTGAAGTGAATTCCAGTTTTTCTGAGAGTCATCGCGTGTTTGAAATGGTTCCTGATCGATTTTATTGTGTGCTGCATTAGATGGCCCTTGAGCAGAGTGGCGACTTTGGAGCTTTTGCAGTCTCTCACGCTCATTTTGTTCTGCTAGTCTTCGTCTTTCTGCCTCTTGCACAACCCAGTGTTCCTGTGGGTTAAACCCTTGTTTACGCATAATCTCTGACCTGCGTTTCTGTTTTTTCTGTCTCTCATCCTCTGACAAAATCCAACCATCACTTTTAAGCAATCGAGTCTTAGGCACAGCATTTATGTTAGGCCTGTTCTTCTTTGGATCCTCATCTTGAGACTTCACAGCCACAGGCTTATGAACGCCCTCTACTGTCGTCTGCTCTGGTTGTGAAGGCCTCCATGTAGGAGCGGGATTTCTTGACATTTTCAGCACATCTTCTCTGGTCATCACTGGCTCCAGTTTACTTGGTTTTGGCTGCTGAAGTTGCTGGCTGAATGTCTTGGGCTGAGGGACCTCCTCATTATCTTCAGTGTGAACCAACTGATGCAGACGCTGCTCTGGGCTTATCACAGCTGCTTGGTGTTTCTGTGGGGGAGTCATCACCCTGGCAACGGGCTTCTCTTCTATTGGCTCTTCTGGATGACCTTGGTTTCTCTCAAATGGACCTGAATATGAAAGAAACAAGTTCACTCTTGTTTTCTTCAATTATACAATAAAGTTACAGGAAACTGATAAACATTATTTTTAACCTTCTGCATTATTTTCTTTATCTTTTGGAGTATGACACACATCATGTTTTAACTAACACATCTAAAAAAATGCACATGGATGCCTGTCTTAAAGCAACAATAAATCAATACTTTATAATCTCAATAAGGGCTTCTTCCAAGGCATTTAATATATTTATGTTCTTTATCAATTGTATTGGGGAAAGGCATTTTTCCACTAGGTTCTCTCAACTGAAATTAAAATATTCTGAATTGGTGAAAGTTTATATTGTCATGAGATGTTTACCTCTGTTGTCTAAAAAGTTTGGGGCAGGTTGCTCCCAGCTGGACCTGTGAACCTCTTGGTGGTCAGGACTTCGTGAAAATGGCTTGGGATAGTTCACATAAGAATCCTTTTTGAAGGAGACTGGACTGAACTTTTTCGGTGGTTCCTGCCACGGAGCTGCTGATGCTAACTTGGGCTGCTGTGGTCTTTGTACAGGTTCTTGTTCCTGTGTCGTTTGATCTTCCTCTTGTTCGTCCCATTGTTTTTGTCTGTCTGACTTCTCCCTGCGTAACCTCTCTGCTTCCATTCTCAGCTTTTCTTGCTCTTGTCTTAAACGTTCCTTTAAAAATATGATAAAACATAAGCTATTTTCAAGCAAATCATCAAATTTAAATCCCACTTATTCAACAATATTTAAATTTTTAGCTTTTCTCATTAACAAATCATCAAATTTCAATCCTATTCTTCAACGTTTTGGATCATAATTCAGATAGTTAAATTTTCTCAATGTGAAACTTACTTCCATCATTTTCAGTTGATCTTCTCTATCTTTCAATTTCTGAATTTCAAGCTCTTCTTGTTTCTTTCTTTCCATTTCTTCTTGACGTCTCTCTTCTTCACGCCGCTGGTTTTCCAAGTTGTACAGACGCATTTTTTCTTCTTCTTCTTCCTTTTGTCTCTCCTTCAGCTCTCTGTCTAATCTTTCTTGTTCTTCTTGCACTTTTCTCTTTTCTTCTTCTTCTGTAAGATTGAAACAAGCTTATCAAATCTGAACAGAGAAAGTCAATATTGTAAACACTAAAGAGTAGAATTAATTTTTGTTGAACTGACCAAACTAAAATTTATTCTTCAAATAAAAGTTAGCAGTTAATTATGTAAATTTATGTCCATCTCTGCAGCAACATCACAAATAACATGTTACCAAGCATATTCCGACATTCATTGAGGTACCATGAAGAGTGTTTGCAACCTTTTTGTATATATCATAGTCAAAAATTGAATGTTGGCCGAATTGAATGTTGAGCCAAATCTCAGGTCCTTGGATCTTTGTTCATTATGAAGTAACTTCCATTGTTCCATTCAATTATATTCCTTAATTAGTTACCTTTGAGATTTCTGTCCTTCTCAGATTCTACAGGCTGCTGCTGTTGTGCTCTAATAGTCCACTGGTACGGAGCAAAATTACTGTAAAAACAAAGAACACAGTGAGGCAACATGGTCACAAAATCCTTCTCAATCTTCTCAGTCTCTGACATTAAACACCTTTCATACTGAATAAGCTGCTGGACTGGAATACTGCTTGGATGATCTTTTTTTTTTTTTTTTTGAATAATGGACTTTTCCCAAACAAAGTTCATCTGGTTTTCACAGAGTTTATCCACCCTTATTCTCAATCTTGTCTCATACCAGCATTTAATTATACGAAGCATATAATTAATGACTCAGCAAATTTTTCATAAATATTTCAATTTATTTCTGAGTCAGATTTATTGAAATAATTTATGGAGGACCAATCTTTTCTTTGAAAGTGAACTTACAGTTTGTTAATCATATTCGTGCCAAAGTCATTGTTTTACTTGGCAACCTTAAAACTTCCAAGAGGTGAATTTTATTCAAATCACTGCAAAATGATCCATATATAATATGTAAGAAGTTGCTTTGGTTAAGTGTCTTTACTCTCTGATAGTAGTCTCTGTAGCCCATCACCTTTACGTTGAGATTAAAAGAAAAAAAAACTTACCTAGTTTGTTGAGGTGGCTTTGCTTCTACACTCAATGGAGTAGACTTTTTCTCCTGAAAAATTAAATTCAGACTTAAGAATAGCAATACACATCCATGACAGAATGTTCAGCTTTTGAGCTTTAAAACAAACATTTAATTATAAACAATCAAGATTAAGCAGAGAATAAATGTTCCGGCATTTAATGCCCTCACTAGCAAAATCCAGCCACCTTCACATTTATCTTACAGGAGATCAAAATTTTCAATAAAAACAAACCCTCTACCTGACCCTGTTTCACACCTACAATATTTAAAGATCACCAGTGCTATACACTAAACCCTTTGTTACTCATCTTATATATAACCTGCAGCAGGATGCAAGGTATGAAGACAAGCATCGTGTAATAATTAAAGTCACATCTTGTGTCATAACTGTCAGCTTGCATAAAAGAAACCAGTTTCCAAGCTATGTGTCCCGGTGCTCTCTGTTCAGGCACAGAGTTCAATAATACATGAATATTACCTGCAACAACATCCAAGCTCTGTGCTAATTTATTCTAACTTGCTACTGACCAAAAAGGTTTCTTTCTTCTTTATAAATGCATAAATTGTCAAAAATAAAATGTTTAGGTGTAAATGAAATGTTGTATTCAAAGAAAACAAAAAAATGCAAGCAAAGAAAATTAAAAGAGACAAAAGAACCAGCCATCAAGTTCACTTTATAGAGCCAAGAAAAAAGTCAACAATTCACCAAAAACAAAACATCATTAATAGACCAGACTCTTATTGAAATAATTAAATTATAATATTTATCTAGATAATATTCTCAGCAGATATCACAACCATGACATATTCCTTCATGCATACACATCATTTTATATAGATTTCATAATAATTACCTAGATAAAACCCTGTTAATCTTCATAATCCATCAACACGGTCACTATTTTTATTTTGCAAATGTTTTTAAATTGAATTTCAATCTTGGGCATGCAATTCCACAAACTTCTCCACATGCTGAGACTAAAATTCAAACAGTACCTTCTCTCTGCCTAAAATGATCTGCTGTACTTCCTTGTCAATTTCAGAATCGACACCGACCTCTGAAATACCACCGTTTTGAGCTCCATGACAATTTTCCAATGGGGTTGCTTCAGAGAATGTGTTAGGTGTGCTGCCCGGGGTATGACAACCATTGTGCTTTCCATGTTGTTGAGGAAAGGATGTTTTCTTGAAATGTTGTGTCGAAATATGGAACTTGCTGTTGCCGTTCTCAGTTTTAGTCACACTCCCAGGCACACAGTGCTTGAGGAAATCATTCCAGGATCGAGGCGCACATCTGGACGAAAATTTCAAAGATTTTTCCTGCTGAGCCCGCCTTTCATCTATGGATTTATTTTCGATACTTATTTTGTTATCTTTACCAGGAGAAGGGTTTTTAGAAACCATTCTATGGTGGTCTGAAGCAATTGGGGCAACTGCATTTTGATTATTATTTTTTTGTTCATTAGTCTTTTTCTTTTGGTTCTCTTTTTTGCACTGAACTTTATGCCTTTCCTCTTCATCCAGATATTTCTGAACTTTAGAGTACTGAATGTACTTCTCAGTACTACCAGGAACAATATTTCCTTTCAAATTTTCAAGCTCTTCATTTTGCTGAAGTTCAGCTTTTTCTCTCTCAAGTATGTTACGCAGCAAATTTCGATGTTCGTGCACTTCTGTAATGCTGTCTTTGTGTTTTTTCTTTGGAATTCTCTGCTCTTTCTTTAACTCAAGGATGCAGGTAGAGAATTTGCTGGTCAAAAGAGGATCGCTCTGGGTCTTAATCAGCTTCACCATCTTCTTAGCTTTGCTTTGATTATTTTCTCCAAGAACATCGTGATGTGTTTCCATGTCTAATGAGCCATCTATTTCATCTATTTCACCATGTGATAAAAGTCTTTGAGATGACCTACACCCAGGTAGGATATCACACTCCTGGAAATCATTTTCTAAACTAGCAGACAACACATCTTTTGTCAAATTATCTGCACTGCTATATTTACTCTCTTTCTCAAGGTCAATATTTGGATCATTTTCCATAATTTTAGAAGAGAAAATGAATGACTGTTCACAAGGTTTTGCTTTATTTCTGGTTTCTTTTGCATCATATAAGTTTCCATTTGTTTGTTTCTTTTCTCTTAGGGATTTTTCTTTTGAAGGTAGGAGGGAGTTTTTGTGAGGTCCAGTACCATTAGATTCACCGAATTTCTTTTCATCAAAATCTTTCATGCAAAATTCATTGGTGGTATCTTGGGCTTTTCTCCTACTGGGCTTCTGTACATTTTCATCCAGTTTGTCAACATCATCTTTCACAACCTGACCTTTTAAATCATCAACCAAATCACTGGATTTTGGCAGTCCAGCTGAGGAAAATAATCTAGAATTTTTACTTAGGAGAAACCCCATCATATAATCATCAATACCATTATCATCTTCACCTTCATCATCACTCAGACCATTTCCCTCACTATGAAAAATACTACTGTCCTCCAAGCCATCTGCAAACGATGGGTCTGTGGAAAATGTCGCAGAATTTTGGAAACTTTCCCTGTCATCATCCTGCTGGTCATCTTGGACTGTGTATGGGCTGCAGGTATGAGATGAAATCAAGTCTGGGGTAAAAGTGAGCAGTAAGTTCCCTTCATCAGGGTTACATTCAGCCAGGACGCCATTTTGTTTGGGGTTTTCAGAGGGTGGGGAATATAATTCTATAGGATTCCATTCAGGCAGGGCCATAGCAAGCCCTGGTTCTTTATAAGACATGGTGCATCTTTCTCCAGTTTCTTTATTCATGATGGGGAACCACGTCCCTCTGGATGCCCCTTCAAAATGGGCCATTTGGAGGTTGCACACATCTTTACCTTCAATTTCTTTTTCATTGGTTACTAAATCATTTTGCAAATCGTCAAGATGATGCAGGCCTTCATGGGTGCCATCTTTTGCTGGTTTACCCATTTCATGGCCATTGCCATCTTTGGTTTCATTATGAATTTTTTCTACAGGGGTAGTACTGAATATTGTATTCCTACTTACTACACTGCCATTGATGAGGACTTCTAGGGGTTGAGATGGATTAACATCAGAAGAGAAGACACTGACTTGGCTTGGATTGTTTGATTTACCAGCGGCTGCATTAGGAGAGAGAATGTCCACCAGACCAGGTCCTGGAGTGCCTGGACGCTGATTTACATCCTCAATTTCCACAAGAACAACCTTTACTTTGGGTTCCACCATAGCACCGTGAGGGAATTGAATAGCATTGCTCTCTAGGATAAGGAGACCCTGATCACACGAAATCTGGACGTCTTCACAACAACTGGCAACAGGGTTTGAATTGTGGTGACTGCCACAAATACTCTTATTGCCAGTGCCATGAGAAGATACATCTCCTGCATTTCTGCACACATCACAGTTGGAATCCAATGAAATGTCTTCTGTAGTGGACTCATTCACAGAAGCAATCTTGAAATTCAGCTTGGAATGAGTTTTGACATATTTGGTGCAATTAAGACACAAAAAATCAAGGTGAAGATTCACATCCTTCTTGAAGATAAAATTATCTTCTGCTGGACCATCGTAAGAGACTGGTGCTTCCTCCTCCTCAATGGCACTCATTTGTCGGTGAAGTCCTTTCAAATTGACCTGTTGATTCCAAAGAGCAATATGTACTGACAACAACAATTGCAATTATCCAAAGGCGACAAGATTCTCAGTGTTCCTGCCATGTTGTATACAGTGCCGACCCATGCCATTACACAAGCAATACCACTGTCTCTACAGCCATCAGCCAATAATATCCAACATGGAGGTCAGCATGCAAAATTCCAATTTATCACACTCCTGAGAATTACCCATAGAATATCCCATACGAAATGTAACCTCTATATACATTTTTACATGCAGGGTTTGTATGGCGTCCATTTTAACTGGTCAAGAAGAGAAAAACCTGTTACAGTTGATCATGCACTGCCGCGTTCAAGTAGTGTCATAGGATGTCCACTCCCTGTCTGGTTCAAACACCTGGCCAGGATGCAGAGTGCTCTTTTTATAGATGTGTCCATACACCAGCTTTCCTCAGTCCATATACATGTTCCCATCTGTAACTTTTTCCATATACATTTTGTGTATCATACACCTTCCCTTTTACATAATATACATATATAAATATATATAGAAAATCCAAGTGCACACCTATTTCATGCAGCACATGTTTTTGCCCATATGTCAAGAACAAACTGTTGGTGATGTCTGCATTTACATAAACTAAATATCTCCACTCCCAAAACAGTACATTAATTTTTGTAATAACATACCAATGCCATGTTACCTTTATATAGTACATGCCATTGGTATTGTATATCAAATATATGAATAAATAATGAGCTTTTAGTGTGGATCTTCTATACAAAATAATTAAGATGGCCGAGGTTAAGCCTAGTGGCAAAATAGACAGCTCTTCTTTAATTTGAATTATGGGTAATGGTGAGCTATTTCTTCTTTATTTATTAAACATGTCAATGACTTTTCATTGTTATCTTACACTGAGTCTATGGGACTATACTCCTAAAATGTAATCTTATCACTTGAAATTTCCCTTGAAGTCTTAATTCCTCCTATCACTTACTCTGTATGCTAACTGTTCTTTTTACTTAATGATGGCAATACTTATGGCACATTTTAAATGATAGGACTTCATTAATGAGGAAGAAAAAATCAGCTTTTTGATCCCAAGAGTTTGTGTAATATAAATAAATACTATTGAATATTATTAATTTAAAACCTTGCCCTGTGCCGAAAGTATAACCTCCAAAACATGCTTTGATATAAACTATCAAGTTCAAGATCATGCCTCAGCAACTTTAACAATTTACAGGATCATGCCCCAACAAATTTGTCATTTCCAGGAAAATGACACTTATGAGTAGATATACCAAGCCCTTACATGTATTTTTGTTGTCTATTCAAAACCAAGCCATGGTGTGCATTTTTCATATTATCATTAACATGCAACAGAGTGCCTATTTCATGCTGTTCACAACCTTTCCCTTAACTGGTCTAGTCATCTCATATGTCATCGTGGGACACTTACAGGTGTCACGGTGATGCAAAATGACACACCTTTTCTGACACAAACATGATTACTAAGATGTAAGAGACCTTACATGACATCAATAAGTTTTAATGTGATAAAAATCTAACACTGCCATTGTGCCTGGGAGAGTTCTTTGTCAGTTCTTAAATAATTACGCTGTACTTAAATATTGAATAAAAATCTACTTCTAAAGATAAAGTAACAATGAAATGTCATTTTGCATTTATACAGTGTTATAAAATAACATTTGTGTAGCTTCTTGCCTCCTTTTCTAAAATAAAATACCAGAATCCTAATTTCTGTCTGCAGATAATGCAGTGGCCAAAGGTCAGGTCATTTCAAGTCTTCTTTCAAGTATTCTCCCCCCCCCCCTCTTTTCTGAGAAAAGAAATTCTTTTCTATATTTAAGAGGATCCTACTGAAGCACTTAAAATAATGGGGAGAGGGGTTGTAAGGGGTGTGGGTTGGGGGGTACTTAACCTTCTTTACTGACCTGTTGTTTTTGTTGTTGAGGCTGTACCAGATTAATCTTCAGCTCCTGTGCTCTCTGCTGGTCTTTTTTGTACTGTTCCTGTAACTGCTGCTGCTCACGTTCATATTGTTCCTAAAAGTCAATGGAGGACTGGCATGATAGATCAATATATAATTTAGATCAAGTAATGAAACAAAAATCTTTTCAAATAATCAGAAATTTTGACAAAATTACACATGCATGATGCAAATATGGGGCACAGGATTTCCTAAATATGCAAATATTGATGTAAAATCCAAAATTTCAAACTTTTGTTTTATGTGATCAATCATGAAATCCAGCACTTATCAGTTATGTTAATGAGCAAAATTGAAATACCTTTAGTACAGACTAGCACTAGACACTTTAATGAACAATTGACAAATAATAAGACAAACAGAATAACACAAAATCCTTGAAATATTGAAATCACTTTAGAAGGCAAAAGAAAGCAGAAATTTTTGGGGGCTGAAAGCTTTAATTTTTTCATCACAGACACCAAAATAATCCTAAATATAAGCAGTGGCATGCTTCCACTGATCTAAACAAACATAAATAAAAAACACAGGCAGGGCAAGCTAAGCTACTTTTAAAAAGTCATACAATGAATGAAGCACCAGCTTTAGTCTTTAAAAATCCATATATTTTGGAAAATATTCTGCATAACATGATTTGCAAACAAACAAACAAAAAAAAACATAAAAGCTACCCGAGAAAACCTGAAAACATGACAGACTCAATGACCTATTTATTCTTAGCAGTACAAACTTACATAATACCTTTACAACAGTTTAAGGTAAATATGCAATTGTTAAAAATACCAAAATCCTGCAGGCTAAAAAAATCCACTTTTACCATAATTCTAACAGATTTCATAGGATATTTGAAGTTTTGGCAGGAAAATGAAAAGGGATAAAAGCATAATATAAGCAGCAGGGTTAAGCACGTCATTGCAAAAGGTAATATTTTAAAGTGCTAAAAAATTACATCATCTGTGGTTATATTACAGCAAGCAATGCAAGCACAATGATACATATTTGGGGTTAATATGTACAAAGAAGCAAACGCTGGGTCCGTGCAAACACCTTACGACTAAATACACAATTATCATTGCAAAACCTGGGCTTCCCCGTTATAACCACTCCAGCAATGACCGCCATGACAGTACATGGCCGCCATGACAGTTACATACATGAAGTTAATGTTAATTACCTTCAAACTAGCCACAGTGTTTGCCTTCTGGAGGAAAGGTCTATGAGAAGGCTGAGGAAAAATGGACATATACTGTGTACAGTGTGAAAGGAAGTTCATTAAAAAGTTGAATGTTGATTATAAACCCTCCTGTACATGATACTAAGACAGAAAGACGGAGAAGTTGAGTTTCCCTAATTAATACCCTTATGTTAGGACACAAGTTCTTTTGCATCATTGATGTAGGGAGGAACAGCTATATGTGCAGTGCCGTGATTTTGTTTTTGGTCCTACTATTGAAGTAGATATGTTGTTGATAAAATAACAACAAAAATTAGCAAATCGTGCAATATACTAGTAAATGTTGAAGGAATTTTTTACTCTGAAAGGAAATTTCGATCACATGCAATTAAACTGCACACATGGACACCAATATAATTACAGCATACATATTAAACTATTTCCATTCATCTGGGTGTCTTTAGTTAACATTTCCGTATTTGGTTATGCAGTTAATCTATGGAAAAATTAGTCCAAAATGCACAAGTGTAATGCACCATTCTGTAAAATGCAAAACTACTTCTATAAAAAGCTGTCTATTTCGTATTGCCTTGACAATTTAGCTGAAAGCAAAAGCTTCACTTAGATCATTTTATGTATGTTTTTTCAATTTTTCTCTAAGTTTCTTTATTCTTTTAAATGTCATTTAAAAGTATTTTAATTTTCCGTGTTTATTTTCCTGCTACATTTTGAAGTTGATAAAACTTAAGCAGACGAAAGGGAATGCCAAAAGTAAAGATTGCAAGTTTTGGGAGGTGTCAAAATATTCAAGGCACAAATGAGTTGCATGGAAGAAAAAAGAAAAGTTTTGTCTCTACAAGACAGATACCAGAAAACAAAAAATATCTTTCTCTTAAAAAAAAAAAAAGATGAGGATTCAAACTTTCTTAGAGAACAAATCAAATAATAAAGCATCTATCCATTAGGAAAAAAAGAAAACTTTGGCTCACCTGTCTGCGCCTCTCCTGTTCTTTACCCCATTCCTCCATACGCTTTCTTTCTTCATCTATGCTAAAGAAGCTGCGCCGATTCAACGAAGCACTTTTTCTAGGTTGCTGCTGAAGAGCAGACTCAAAGTCTTTCGCAACCCGGCTCTCTATTTCAATCTCCTTACTAGTGGTCCCCACAGACCTTAAATGTTCCATGCTCATTGCGCGAGCATGCGCAGGAAGACTAGCACTTTTGTTAATATTCTTCAGCTGTTCCTCCCTCTCTAAATTTTCAATGATTTCTCGCTCTTTTGCCTCAATGTCTTTACTTTTGTCCTCTTGAACTTGGAAGGAGAATTCCTTTCCAACTGTGGCCTGTACCTCATGGGAGGTCTGGGGTGGATTTTGAGCAGGTTTCTGGAGCTGTATTGTTTGGCTAACCTCCATTTTGGGAGGCCATGTACTAGTAAGGGGTTTAGCACCTGCAATGTTGGGCATTCAAAAACTGAATTATTCACAAGTTTAAATATTCAGTTGTTACTTCAAATAAACAGATTTGGTCATTATGAGTATAAAAATACAGTATGAATGGTATATGATAATATACATATTAAGTCAGCTTTCTTTTCAATCATAACAAGGATGCCAAAAATTAGCAAATCAACAAGACCCTTCCAGTGGGTGTAAATTTCAAAAATATGCTCATTAATAAAACTAAAAAAAGTAATTTCTTTAAAATTAACTTATATTGTTTGTTTAATAACTGCTAAAAAACTTAATTTGTCATTCTGCATATTAAATAAAGAAGATTATTGTTATCATGAAAATATTTTGCAAGCTGGATATTAGAGATACTTTGAACACTTAAAGTTAAGCCTACAGATAGCTCTTACCAGAATCAACTGTATCTTTTTCAAGTCCCAAAAAGTCAGACCTGCGCTTGATATTTTCTTTTTTGATTCTTGTTACTTCAGCATCTTTCTCTCTCTGAAATCACATTCATACATTTGACTATTAATCAAACAAAAATTGAATTCAATCCATTCTATGTTGCAATCAAAAAAAAAAAAAAAAAAATCCATATAAAACAAACAATCTGCATAGTTAAAGTTGATGAAGAAAGAGATGTGAATATGTCTTTGTAAATAATCTATTTATGCTAATACATATTTTCTGCAACTGAAAGCAAAATAAACAGTCTAAAGATGAAAATCACACTAAATATTTTTTATGTAGTTGTTTGTTCCTACTAGGCTTAGTTTAAATAATAATAATAATAAACCTGTTTCTCATCCTCAGAAGTGAAAGTGTCAGTACTAGGAGGACTGGACAGACCATTCTCTACTGGTTGTACCTGGGACAAAGACAAAGTCTTACTGATTTGCTGCATTCAGATTTAATTGGGTTCATTCATTGCGAAGCCATTTTCAATCAAGTTAGGCACCATTTTTAATCAAGTTAGGCATTTGTTTTCAATCAAGTTAGGTACCATACATTTCCCCTTACAATATTACTGGAACTGTGACTTCTGTCAAAAAGATATTTGCCCTTCAATCTCAAAGTGTTATAAACCAACTGCCATTGGTGTAAAGTAATATAACAAACACTTAAAAAATTTATAAATCGCATAAAAATGGATGTTTTTTATTAGGCAAAAGGGTATTAGGAAAAAAGAACTCAGAGAGACATAAAAGTCAAATTTAACCTTTTATCTCAAAGCTCTTAAAGATTATTCTCTCCAGAAGAACATTAAAACTACGTTAGTACATTCAAATCAAAGGTATGGATATTTTTTTACATTCCTGGGAAAAAAAGCACCATCACAGAAAGAAATTTAGAAATAACAGTCTATAGAGGGTATGAATTTTCTTCTCATACTTCTTTTTCACTAACCTGTGTCTGTACTTGCTGCTCCTCCACTTGCGGCGCTGCGGTTTCCTTCTCTGTCTTCTTTTCACTGTCTGACTCTGAGTCGTAATCCACCAGTTTATTTGACACTGCTTCTGGCTCTTTGAGAGGTAATCTGGCATTTATCTTCAGTGAGGCTACATAAACAAGAACATTCTCTATTTGTAGTGCTCCAAGATATAAAAGAATCACTCTACTCTTATCGTATGAATCAGAGGATAATGACATACAACAAGTTTATAAACACCCAAAATCATTTCTACTGATAAATGCAATCATGTTACGAATATAAGTGCATGAAATATAGGAACTTTCTATATAATTAACAAAAATTCTACATTGCCACCTCAAACGAAGATCTTTCCAGAGAAGCTGACCCAGATGAGCTGGTCACATGTGATCCACTTTAAAATTAAATGTGTTTCTTTTTTACCACTACTGGATGAATGAGTACATTTTGTCATTAAATACAATTATGTTCCATTCTATCCAGCTATTTCTCTGATCAAAATACACATTGCCAACTATTTACCACTCACCTTCTTTTGTTCGTCTCACAATAATTTCAACTTTTCCTTTCTTTAATGACTGGTTTACTTTTAGCATTACTGATCCTCGAAACAGTTCAGCTACTTCATCTCCATTTACACTTATCACTTCATCTCCTTCATCAAGCCCACACACATCAGCACTGGACCCTAGTAAAACATTTAAATACTTGACTGTATCAAATGTTGTTAAAGTCTATTTACATTTTTAAAAAATTACAGCCAAGTGGCATTTGCTTTCTTTTTTTTTTTGTGTGTATCTACTTCTTATTTTACATTTTTAAAATTTATAAGAAGAGCTGACATTGCAAAGTGGATTGCCTCTTTTTCTTTTTTTTTTCTTTATGAATTAATGTTGTTAAAGAATTACTTTTCTTTGATTTTGTATGTCCATGAAATGTGGTTAAGATGAAGACCAATATGCAGTTCTCAACTTCAAAAATTGAGTATTTAGTATACTCATAAAAGTACACCTACAAATTTTGAATAATTCTGTGCACATGTGCATAAATGTGTGTTCTGTCTCAACACACAAACAAAAACAGAACTTATACTTTTGACCAATGAGCACTGGATGGCATAACAATCTTCATTTTTCCAGCAAAGTGGTGCTGAGACTAATCCACTCACCAACATTCACCGTGTCCACAACCAACGGCGCACACTGGTCACGCCCCCCTTTCAACGTGAAACCAAACGTGGTTTCTCTCTCCGTCTGTTTTACAATGGTTACTTTCTCTTCAACCATGCCCTGAAAAGAGTTTGTAAAGATCAAGGTATTGAAAAATCATAACTGAGAGGATTAACAACACTTGGTCTTTTTTTTTTCTTTAATGTCTTATTTTTGTGGCAAAACTTTATATGCGTACTGTCACATCTATTTCACATCTATTTGAATTAAACACTGTGACAGTTAACTCAGTCTTAAATGTCTATTTGTTTCCTTTCACAGAACTCACATGTAAAGATCCCCTACTGTTACTGGAAACAAAAGGTCTGAATGGTTGAGACAAAGGTTTTGATTTGTCCTTTTCATCTTCACTCTCTTCCTCCTCTGATTCCTCTGTTTCTTCTTCCTCCTCTTCTTCAGTCTGCTTCTTTGGCACCATCTGTAGCGAAGCTGTGCTGGTTGGGATGATCTCTCTCTCGGTTGCCTTGTTCCGTTTGTTCTGAGCTTCGACGTCAGTGCTGGATTCAGAATGGCTGCCATCATGGCTGTGTTTGTGATTTGATTCAACAATGACGTCTTCCACTGGTATTATGGGCTCTTGCTTGGGCTGCAAATACCAAGAAAAATGTTTTGTTATAATATTTTGAATCACTGGTCACAAGCTTTACATACCAAAGAAAAAAATATGATCACAGCAAAGATATGTGCAAATGCCTTTACATCAGATCTTTATGAGGTAAGTTTTTTTTTCTTGTTTAATTTGAGTATATATAAGCACTGCTTGATCTAGAATACCCCCCCCCCCCCAATCTCCTTTACACCCACAAATGTAACTTTTAAAGGTTAAATTTTAGTTTTACAGTTTGATATCCTCTATAAATAAGATCATTTGGCTTTACAATGTACAGATCTATTGCTATGAAAATCAACATTTGTGATGACAAGCTACATGTACCTTCCTAGGGGCAGGTTTAGGAGGGCTCCTGGGAGGAGGCATTTTGGCAGAATCGAGATCTTCGTATCGACTTCGAAGATTAGCAAGCTTACTGCCTCTATCTTCCTTTTCCTCTGATTTTTTGTCTTGCTTGTAGGAGCTTAAATCCATGGATTTTGACTTTTCTTTCCTCCAGTCCAACTTCTCAGTCCTATCCTCTCTTTTTGGTATATTGGAAAATACATTTTCATCTTCATCTCCATCATTATATGGGAAATAGTTAAAACTTCTTCTAGCCTCCCTGAAAAAATTCAATCTTTATAGCAATAATGTTTACTTTCATGCATTTTGTGTATTACCTAAGAAGTATGTGCATACGACAAGTAAAATGCTTCAGTTTTGTTGAAATAATTTTTTCGTCCAACTGGTTATTTTTTCATTCAACGCATTTTACTACTTATTTTGTGTAATAAATACACACACTCCCCTCACAGTGCTTCAAGCTTTTATGTCCATTTTAAAACATTTTCTTCATTCTGTGTTTTTCAACACTTCTTTATATGTAATTAATACAGAATTAATTCTATCATATTTGAGGTACCCACCTTTCTTTTCTCATTTCTGCAAAAGATTTTATGCCTCGGCCAGATTTGGGTTCCTCCTCTTGGAACATGTTGTCTAAGTCCTCCTTCACTTGGTACGAGTGTGATGACTTGCTTCGCCTCCGCTGCTTCCAACTGGACAGATTCTACGAACACAGATCAGGTAGATTGGTTAAATTATTCATTATTTTACTTACTGCAGCTCATCTTACTCCCGCATTATCTTTTAAATTACATTTAGTTATTTAAACTTTTCATTCTAAAAAAAATTCTTAACCAATGTCAGTGATAGACTTGCAAAATATTTCATTTTAGTAAATATCAACTTAATATCATTTAGTCAAAATGATTTATTTTTATCCACCAGACTAGTCAATTATTTAAATACTAGTGAGTCAAACAAGCTGCAATGTTGAGTCATTCCACAAAAAAGTGTCTCTCTGAGCCACATCAAAGATGGCTGTATTTCAGGTTATATTTGCATAGCTCTACCTCTGCCTTGTCCCATTATTTTTGCTGTATCAGTTAAATACTGTAGTACCCTCCAATGTGGAGAGAAATGCATCACTGAAGTGACTCAGAGATTCACTTTTTTGTGAAATGAACCTATTGCAACAGCATCACAAATGTCAAATTCAAAAGTCCAATGCTTTAACTAAAACTAATCAAACCACTAGCCTTGGCCACCCTTTGTTACTCTACTGTTTCACTTTACTTGTTATTCACTTTTTCCTAATAGTATTTAAATGGTACATATTGTGTCAAAAAGCAGATAATTTCAATGTGTCAAAAGACAATGTTAACTAGAGACTGGTAATAAACATCTGTTTCCCCAACTGAGACTTTGATGACTAAATAAGGAAATCAACAGTTTGCCTTGGTACTTAAATTTGTAGTCCCTTCAAGGATTTGTTATTAATCATATTTCTATCCTAACCCACAAGTTAGGAACTTGATAAAAAAGTAAAAAAAATATTAAAACACTGAAGTGAAAAAGGTGGCCTTGGCTACAAATTCAAACTTTTAATGTCATGAACTGTTTTTTTTTTTTTTAGTTTACTACAAGTACACAACCACAAATTATCAAAACGTTGATGACAAACATTCTTATACATCAATAAAAAAGTAAATTGACTCTGAAAACAAACTCAATTTTACAATAGGTTTTCTTAACAGCCTGGAATATCTAAAAATTGTACTGAAGAAAAAGATAATCATGAAATTATCAATTATAAATAATAAATTTTCATATAGTAATTAGTGAATTGAAAAGATTCACTACATTAGGATATGTATCTAACAATGAGAAGTTTTCTTAACACAAGCAGTGAAAACCTTTAACAATGTAAGTTTGTAGCCATCAGTACCTATGGCATCCCTCTTAAGGGGCTGTCAGTGACAGTGATGACTACAAACTAACACTTCAGATATTCTGCTTCTGTTTAGATAACTTCTCTGTGTATCTACATATAGTATTTGGTAATCAACATAATAAAATTATGATCATAATGACATTACTAATTAAAATCATTTACAGTCATAGGTCTATCTACAGGTAGTATAGTCAGGTGTACTGACATCATCTGATTGTGTTAGAGGAGAATTTGGTTGAGAAACCAAAATGGTCAATGTGCTCAGTTTTGAACTATGTGCAATCAAATGGCAGATAGACAGTGTTCAACTCAGACCCCCTCCTTTCTTCACGGGGAAACTAATATCCATATAATCTCAACATCACCCGGAATCACTTACACCACACTGAGTAAAACCTGCTGTGAAATGGCAATGGAGTTGAAGAATTTGATTGTCTTTCTTTTATTCTCACTGAAAACTGCTGATGTCATTTTTGACCCACTGGACTTTTCATGTTTCAATCATTTTGGTTCATGATATGCTGTCATCCTCCTCTGACAGCAGTATGTAAGGTTTGACAGTGTCTGCATTCAAATCAATTTTCTGTTTGATATTACATTCCAATCACTCCCAGTGACAGAGAATGCACAATTGTTGAAAATACCCCAACAATCTACATACCCCTATTAAGTGGCCTGACACTGCATTCCACAGACATGCAAATGTCTATTATTAAATAAATTGCTACCAATCATGCAACCTTAGTATTCTACACCACAAACATAGGTTAAAGTAATGACAGAGCAGAGAGTGCATTGTACCACTTGCACCAATCTGCCCACCCCCAATTAATTGAAAAAAATAAGTTTTTCTTCATCCCCTTCTGTTTCAGTTTGCATCATCATCATCATCCATTATAAAGAAAACCATTTTATCTACTTCCTTATTATGAATTACTGGTCATGAGTTTTTTCCTTTTCTTCTCTGTCTACTTTTTTTTATCAAGCAACTGGTCAACTTCTGGACTGGTCATAAAATGCTTTAATGCTGAAAAATTTAATTACACTTTTACAATTTTATTGTGATAACTGTTGTCATATCTTAGCATACCCCAGGTCTGCACCAATTTTTCAAGCAGATTGCATAACAGCATGCCAAAATGTACTCTTTTCAACCATTATCGTAACAGTTTGAATACTCCTAGGGCTCTGTGTTCGAGTCATTAAGTTACCATATTATAGCATACCCCTATGTTACAATATGTTATTCTGCCATTTGATTTGCACATTTTGTTCTCTAACAGCCGACAAATTTCACTCTGTCAAGGACCTAGTCACTGATCATGAGGAGACAGCTCTAATAGGGTGCACTCTTTTTACATTCTGGTTAATCTAAACTGACGCAACAGCTTTGGTGTTGTGAGTGGTGCACAGTATAAAGTCTAAAATTTAAAATTATTTTCAGTAACTACATATACATATCCTTTTTTGAGATATATAGATGTATATGTATATATATCCCACTTAAATAAATATTAAAAAGATGTTACAAATATATTTTAGTTTAAGTTTTGATAATGACACAAGCTTCATTAATTCTGTCATCAGAAATGGAATGGAATCCATTTAATAAAGAGCCATATATGGTAGTAAAAAGCTCATTCCAAAGCCAATCGCAAGCTGATGCCACCACAAAACACAATGCACCGCAAGCTGCCATCTTGCATCGTGAGTGCTGTGAGTCACATTTTGATTTTCTAGTTAGATTTTCTTCAATGCATGCTTTTTTTTTCATGCATGTGTGCAAAGACTTACCCTCACTGTAGTGGACTCATGACTGTAAGGAATCATTTACACACACAAATTTTGAGTGATCCAGTTGATATCTCTTATTTATGATTTCAACATGCAAGAAATGATAATTTGTTGCTTTAATATATCCAGCTTGGCCAAATAACAATTCCCGCAAATCAGTACAAGTAAGGCAGGCTATAAATTCCCACTGTGGCTATATGAAAGCAATATGCTGTGATGCCATTTCAAATGAAAATCTGATAATTGGTTTTCTTAGAAATATTTATATAAGATTGCATTTCATTCAACTGGTCACTTCAACCCGAGTGTGTAAATGCCCCTTTAGATGTTATCGTGGTTAAAATGTGCAAAAAGGTTCACCTACCGCATGCCAGTCAGCTTCACCTACCGATTGCCAGTCCTCATCCTCATGTTCAATTTTCTTTTTCAATTCTTTTACTTCTTTAACAAGAGTGATAGTCTCCTTGGCTTCCTCAGCCAGAGGAGCTTTCCCAACTTTAATGAACTGCAAAGGATCGTATGGAAGATTTGCCGTGCTAGTCCGTCGCACACTTTTTGAGAAAGCATTCTCGCTACTTCCAGATGATTGGCGCGAATGATTTCCGTAAGAATTTCCATCGAGACTGTCTGTGGAAGAGAACCTCTGGTGGTGTATGTTTTGTGTGCTTCCAGATCTGTATCTGCCCTGGTGTTCCGCAGGCAATCCAAACGTGTATGTCTTGGTTAGGTCAGGGTTACTCCTGTGGTGAACATCGAACTTACTTGCTTTCTGTTGCATTGAGGGAACTTCATCGGAGTAAAGCCCGTCCAGTGTCGCAGAATAGCGTAGCTGTCCTGAATGGCTGAGATTACCTGCGCTTCCGTAATGCTGCATATTGTTTCGCACTGGCATGTTTTCAAAACTATTATCGTCTGAGTTATGGCGATCGAATGATCCGAAGGAGTCGTACGAATTCTCCCTTTGATGGTGGCCACTGCCTGTACTAATATCCTGCAGAAAACGTGGCTGTTCCACTGAATCGTATGACGTGTTACTATGGTGACCAGGTGTACTGGTCTTGTGATTCACATCCTCGCTTCTGTATGACCCATACGCACTCGAATGTTCATAGGAGTCTGCCGAATCTTGTCGTGTGTGTGCTCGTGGCGTGTGCTCAAAAAGACTTCCTGTCCCTTGGTTCTTGATCAATCCAGTAAATGCGCTGAAGTCTAACTGAGGGCCATTGTAAGTTCCCTCAACTGTCTTCCCCAGCCAATAGACTGTTATTGCAACCTATTACAAAGATAAGAAAACAAATTATTTAAAACATAAAATACTTTTTTCTGGAGGCATGTAAGAAATCACTTCCATCACTGCTTTACAATTTATAACTGCAACAAGTTGAATTGCAGATATCTAGAAAAAAAGGAACAAATGACAAATGAAATATTATCTTACAACTATAACCTAAATCTGCAATTATATCCATTCTTACAAGATATATCTGCATCTAGATTCCACTCCGGCAACACAGAAAACCTGACAGAAATAAAGGTATTCAACTAAAATATCAATCTTCATTCCACTAGATTTATAATCAACCACTACATGACCTTCTCTTCTTGCTGTAACCACCCTGTTGCTGCAACCTAGAAAGATAAACTATGATGAAGGTGTGATGCATATTTGAGATCCATCTTTGTAGACTGGTAACTCCACAGTGCTGCCTTGCCTTCCACATGCCATAGGCTCTCATAGTTTCCCAATACAAGGACATCCTGTGCTGCGCACTCCAAACAGTGTCAGTCTTGCAATCCTACATAAACTTAAAGGTGGAACTCTTACCAATACCTGTTATATATACATGTAGTTCATCATTTTAACAATACCCAACAATGGACCGCTGCTTCAATGTAACACTGTCCTATGTTTAAACAAACTCGTGCATTACACACGCTGCTCATCAACTCATTATGTGTCTAGTAACAAAGGAATACTAGATCTATTAAGCAGGTACAATTTGTGCTGACACAATGTCTGCTGATACCTGCATGCGACACAGTTAAAGGTGGTGTGCTTTAAGCAAGTTTACTATCCAGTTTTCCATCTCTCTCTCTATAAATAGACTACTATGCTGTTTTGACTAATACCAACCATTCATGTATTTCAGTCAGTTTGCAGAATATTGAGTGCGCTGAAATAAGCAGAGTGGTATAAATCTGAGTAATAAACGTCCACGTGTGATATTAATAGAAATTAAAATCTGCATAGTGGATATGGGAATTCATAGCTGATGATTTACAATGTATCTATGAATTCAAATGACAAATGATACAGATGCCGTGTAAGTTGTATCTTTGCGTAATTGAGCATCGAGCAAGTCATCTAAGCCCTACTGTCATCTCTGCTACATCTAATGCCATCTATCTATTATTTCTACCATGTAAACACGTCTGTCAGCTTGCTTTAAGACTGGGTTCCCATAAACCTATTGTACTAGCAGGACCGATCTAGCTCCTAAGGGGATTCTCGTTAAATAGCATTCAGTTTAAGCAGCTTTAATGTCTGTCACGCTCACTGAAGCTGCTCGGGAGTAATTAACTTTCATGCATGTTTAAACTGAATGAAATTTAGAGAAAATCCCCTCGGAGATAGATCGATTCTGCTAGTATGATAGGGTTATGGGAATGATCCCTAAGAGGGGTGTGTAAATGACTACATTATAAACTCTGCCTTTTAACTTTGGTTTTGTACATCGTCCAGAGTGGGTGGGTTTTCAGCTGGCACAACACTAAGCACTCACATGTGTCACATGTTCAGTAATATCAAAACAATAGCAGACATCTTTCTTTTATGACAGTGTGCCAATGTGGAGAGCGAGTGATTACCTTTGAAGACTGCCACTAGTTCAACTGCACTTTGCAATGTATAGCTCATGTGGGAACTCACAAATTTGAATATATGAACTAATTTGAATTGGACAGTCTATTTTGTATAATTTGAATGATTAAATGCTTAAACCACTCTTCTTTTATTTTTTAGTAGAAAATTTTATAATTTTATAGTTTTAGTTATTTTTATCACTCTTTTCATTGCAAAAAAAGAAAAAAAAAATATATATATATATATATATATACATACATACTTTTTTTTATTTATAATCCTCATCTTTTAGGACCTGACTCTGATATTGTTTGTTCACTTTATGATAAACTCATGTGCTGTTCAAAACCCCTTCCGACCCCCCCCCCTCCAGCTTACGGCCCTGTATTAGATCCTAGCATAATGAGAGCTCAAAAAAGGCAAGCATCAAGGACAGCTCAAAGTTCACCATATGTCGCCAGTGATGGATGCCGTAAATGGGATCATATGACGGGATGATGTGGCATTATATCAAATGTAACAAAGTGACATTCTTTGGATAAATGAGCCGGGGACCGACTTTATTGAAAACTGGAATGGCGGGATACTAAGAACACCAAACTGCATACATTTAGTCAGGATTCTTAAAAGATCTCCACATTAAATCTCAATGCCTGGCACAGACAGAGTTATCTAAAGTAATTGTTAAATGCAGCCCAGTAGATGACATAGAGCAAGTGTCCAATGGCTTCTTTTGAGGCTTTCAATTGGTGTATATTTGGCCAATTCACAATCTGTCTCTACAAGACTTGGGTCATAACACCTGGTTAAGGAGCGGCCCCACCCATACTCATACCCCAGTTCATGAGTACTGATCGCAAAAAGATTAAGAGTGACCCAAACAAATTGAAAATAATGCTCTTTCTCTCTCCGTATGTTACATAAGACTTGACTCGCGACTAAGGCCTTGATCTATCTTCGGACAACAAAATCTAATAATATTATTCCAATATCAAATCCATGGGAATCTCGAGTCCTACCTTTTATCATCAAGAACTTGACTGCATCCAGTGTGAGCATGGACAATTGAAAAACAAACAGATCATGGCGAATAAACTGGTATTTCAATGCATAAGGTTTCCTTTTACTTCATAGGGGCGGCTTTGTGAGGGAGGGGGGTTCTTTTGATGAACTCTTTTATGAAAAGCAGTCAATTGGAAGCACTTACCCAGTGATCCAAAACCATTAATTCAAGGAGGAACTGGGGCCGAAATTGCCGAAAGGCCCATGCCCCAGGCAAAAAGTCCCAGTCGCGCCACCCGGCTGATTTTAGCTCCTAAAGCCATTCATGCTACAGCACCAGGGGGTGACTTTAGCCAAGGGCTAGACAGAAGCCAATGACCACCTTGCAATTGTAAGGCTACATATGTGAAGGCAACTTCATAAAAAAAATTGAGATCTGAACCATTTCCCTCTTAATATAAAACTTTTTGATCTGAACCATTTCAATCTCCCCATGTACACGTCCAACTGAGATGCTATTAACATTCTATACCAAGAACACAGCTATACACCATATATTTCAGAAAATATTCAAAGCCTTACGGGCATATAATAAATTTAAACAGAAAATCTAAATTTTTTAAGTGTAAGTCTGTACTTTTTTAATAAAATGTCAGATCACATTGATGCAATACATAAACCATTAACATTAACACCTCACACAAGAGATTTACAACTTTACACAAACAATTATATTAATTGATATGTATATATATACATAAAAATCTATTTGACGTAGAAGACAAAAATCATAAAAAATGCAAAAAAAAGTTGTTTCATATAATGATACTCTTAACATTTCTGACCAATTCAAGGATATCTTAATGCAAAAGGCAACATGCCGTGAAGGACATTCAAATCATGTTCTCATGGGTGGTGAAATTTCATGACTGAAGGGGTGTATTCATGCCATTCAAGAAATCAAAAGGCATGGAAGTGTCTTTAATTTAAACATAACCTTTTCCTCCCAAATCCTCTTTCCAACAACAATCTCCTTTATGCTAACAAACACTCCTGTCAGGTAAAATAGATCATTTCCTTGTGGATATAGTCCAGTTCATGTCAAGTGATATTGCTACATTTAAAAAGAACTAGTCTTAAAAAATCAAAGATGTTTCTTAAATTTCATCTTAGACTTACTTAAAACATCATTTTTGTAAAAAAACTGCCTGTATATTCAGTGAATGGGGTCCTCGTCATGCAGAGACAGAGATTAACACTGTTTTTTTAAGGAGTGCGCAGGTGACAACATTATCCGTTACCAACTGGTTACACAATCAACTTAAGAAATTGTAAACAAGGATTTCTGGATCAGTGAGTATATAGTTCTGTGTGGCTGCTCCCGTCCCTTCATAAAACATGGCAAACTTTTAGGGCAAAAATGAAAAGAACAGGATCATAAGAAATATGTGCCACAGACACAGCGAATTTAACTCTGTTTGCTAGCAACCTCTATGTGTCACATAGTAAAAGGCTATGGGTTTTCAAGTCTTTTTGTAAGCAAACATCAGCTATCAATTGAGAGATCTAACTGCAAGAAAGCATACTAAAGTGTGAGGTAGCATAAGTCTTTCTTATTCTTTGGTAACCATTTTTTTTTCTTCGAATTTTTGAATTTTATAGTCAATAAGAAGAATTGGTACTGGCACCTGGTAAAAAATTACGATAACCCTTAAATCCTGGATGGGGGCCACTAAGACGTGCTTAGATGTACTCCACAAACAAAAAAGTTATATACTACATGACAAATGAAAAAACTGCTTTAGGGGCAGTTCTAATGAAAATAAAGTGAACAAATGGCATCCCATTATTAACAAACAAATCTCTAGCAAGGGGCGATATTCTTAACCTTGATTATCATTAAGAAAATGTCAGGCATCTCATTCTCCTCATGCTTCATACCTGTCTTTCCAAATAGCAGCACCCTTGTAGAGAGCACCTACGGGCTTTTAGCACCTATTACGACAACTCAACTGATTTCAATCAACCACAACTTGATTTCTTGTCCACATGCTACGGACTATGCATGATACTGAATATGCAATCAAATTACCCTATGCCATTAGAACAATTCAGATCAGTCACATAATAAGAACAAAAGTTAACCAATAAATCATATTTATATATTATATAAACATTCAAGATTATTTCATGATCAGTCCTTGGTAAACAATTGCCATTCTGTCCTATACAAAACAGCCACCAACCAGTGCCAAGAGTGGAGTCTGTCATTCCACCGATATGTGTTTTAGCAAAATATTTCACCTTACTGGTGACCTGAACTTTTACACGAGGAATGCTGGAGCCACAAGTATTGTGTAGCACACTTATATTGAAAGCTGAGGCAGCCATTGAGCCTCCTTAAAATCACATTTTAAAATCTCCATAATAAAAGGGTGTTATGTGGCTAGATTCTCAAGTGAGATACCCGTGACATAACTGGGAATACTTTTTGTGGAGAAATCAGGGAGAATTTTCTGAATGACACACATACTACAGATTATTTTTAAAAATAAAATATCCCAGTTGTCAATTTATGTTTAATCAGGCAAATAAAATTACAGTGTACTCCAGATAGCTAGAGCGCCTTTCCAAAAGTCATTCATCAAATGGCAGAGTGGCACAAACATGTTTAGAGACACCAAAGCCATCTGTACAATTAAAGTTTCAGCAACACCTTAATCCAAATGGTATTAAGTGTTATAGTACAGCCTCAACTGTTACTACTGTTACCCATAGTGAACCTACAGTGCTGCCCCAATACCATGACAATCTCAACACTGAGCTATAGCACTTTTCATAAATACACCATTTATAAATACACAAACAAATCCAATTTTCCTTCATTTTAATCTACGGTGGATGTATGGCTGTCATAATATCAAACTATCAGAAATCATTCAAATGAATACATCTAAGTAAATTTAAGGCCTTATTTTACTTCTTATCGAGTTGACTTGACCATTAGGCCTGTAGGTTAGAATTTGACCCCCAATGGCATGCACATATCTATACTACTTCCCTAACAGTTCCAATAATATTATCAAGGTATAACATTCAATGCAAACAAGAGTATTAGTAGCCCAGATAAAAGGAATTCCAAACAGTTTCCTTGGCAGCAAGGTTATTTCCCACACAGATATACTACTTGCTTTTTACAATGTAACATTAGATTTAAGTCCGTCATTAAAAATATTTTGGGAGGAATTTCACCTATGTTGTTTAGCAATTGAATTAAAAGATAACAGGTCTCCATATCTGCCAGCCTTAAGTCTAATCAGTTAATACTTTATACCCCGCCCGCGGCAGTTTCCATTCAAAAAAGGAATAGATATTTGCGGTATTAGCACAGTAGTGTTAAAATAAATGATGACCAATTCGGGACAAAAACTGAAATTTCGGATACAGTGTTGATTCTCTTTCATTAGAATGGTATGTGCCACCCACTATCAAATACACAGACGATATTGTCAACATGGTGACACTTCTGCTTGGTGACACATGGAATATGTGCTTGGGCAGCAATCTGCACTGTTTTTTGGTATCACTTTTAGCTTCTAGGAAAAATAGAAATTCATTTTCTTTTTCTGTACTTCCCTTTTCCTAAATATGAGCACATGATGAAGTGTCATTACATAATTTATTATGTGCTAAATATAATATTTAAATATATATATTATAATCAAATTAATAATAATTTGGATTAATTAGAAATGATTAAGTTATACTGAGCCTTTTCATATTATTTTTTCCACCTGCTTAATACAAACAGAATCCTAATATGCACTGAAATATCTTGAAATTCTTGAATGTGCTTCAAATGTTGTCATAACCCATGTGCCTTCAAATTTAGAATTAAAACTTCACAAAACTAGTCCAACTCTGGTCATTCTTGCTAGCTAGAGATGAACAAACTCCATATATAAATTCCCTAAATATTGACAAAAGCCAAGGGTATGCCAAAATGCTGTTTAATTAGTTATTACCTACAGTGGTTTCATGTCACATATGACATGTATTTGCTTGACCCAGCTACCAATGACTGTCCCTGAACAAACTGTTGGTCTTTGGTACTGTCTAGCAAGGTTAGAAGTTTTATATTTTTTACAACAAAAAAGAATTTCAAAACGACATCATTACTCACATCAATTCATCATTCAGGTTCAAATCACCTATCTAAGCTGGGCGTCACTGCCTTCTGCTATTAGTTTCATAAATAATTCCCTCCTTGGCTTCTGAATGAAATCGCATCTAGTTAGATAAACTTTCAACTCTACGACTGATAACAGTTTTGCGAGAAAAAAACATGGTACTTGGCAGTGCTCTCATTTGTTCTCTTATATTTCTTTGCAGAATAGTAAAAACACTTAATGCATGATAATAAATTGGAAAACATACATAAAGCGGCAGCTCACAAGGGGTGTGGTAGAGGACCTCAACCCAGTTTTTACCAAAGCACTGATTACATGCCAAAAGGTGCTATCTGTTGCTATCTTGACTCATATTACCACACTTCAAACCCCTATACCATTTCCAACCACTGGCAGTGACATGAACTTATCTTTTCATCAGATTTCCTTGAAAGAATCAAGCAAAGAACTGTAAAAACAATTTCAAAACAGTGACATGTTACTTAATGACTTTACAAAAAGTAGTCAAAAAATAAAAATAAATAAATAAATTAGGCCATTCTTTCCCAAACTTGCCAATCACCGTCAATTCTGACCACCTTATTGAGCGAACCCGTTGCTCTCCATGAATCGTACAAAAATTTTTGTCGAGGGAATACACAACAATCAAATCCCTCAAGAAGGAGATACTACTCCTAGCCTACTGAAGTCCATACACAATGTTTCACTAATAAAGAACGCTTCATGGTTTCCACAAGAAAAGACCCTTGGCCTTTTTTTAAAACAGAAATAAAGACTTACTAAAGTATCCTAGATCTGAATGTCCTTCCGTGGTGCAAACATTCCCAAACACTTCAACGATACAAGATGGCAACTCAGTCCCACTGAAAAAACCCTGCGACTGCACCACCTTTCGTGACGTACAAAAACCAACTCAAGCTTTTCTGTACTTAAAAAAAAAAAAAACACCCTCTCCCCAGAACAAATTCTCCTCCATACATACTGCTTAAGATTATAGATCACATCTTGGTTGACAGGTACATTGTTTGCCAGTGCCACAATATTACTTTGTTGTGTGTAAACTCTAGAGTTTCGATTACATATTATAAGGAGAAAGCCAACGTGATAGCATGCATAAATGGCGCCTAAGATTGATTTCATAAAAAAAGTACATACTTCTCAATTCAATATAGGCTAGGTAGCCACACCTGCGTAATGCTCAATAGTTTACGTATTATGTACATGCTTGACTAGTGCCCACCTTAACGCCCAACAGTTGCCCAGCTTACAACTTCACTCCTAACGTCCCTTGAGCTCCCAATCCACTTCATACCGTATTAACCAATAAGTCTCCCTGAATACTTCTTAAAGTCCTAAATTCACCTACCTGACTGGTACCTTGCGGGCATCCTTATCAAGAGGGAGAAATAGAGAGGGGAGAGCTATTAGGCCTCCTTATGAAGTCGTTCTACCACAAAAGCCGATATTTACACAAGACCAGGTTAAAGAAAAGCCCGCATGACGCTTGACTGCTGATTCCTACCTGTCACACTGTTTATCCCATAGCTCACTGATGATTTCAATAGTTATTTTAAGAATCAGCAGCCAAGACAGACCCAATTCTTATCTCTGCATTGAGAGCAATGTTTTGCGGTCATGGAGAAAAAATCCACGCTCGATTTTTCACCACCAAATTATCCCTTAGTCAGCTCCGAGTCATCATATCTCTGAACAGGTAGTAGTTATGGTTTCTGAATTCCACGTCACTTTAGCCTTGAAGTAGCCTATCACAACCTTGTTGATATAACATAAGTTCCTGTGATGTGCAAACACAGAGGGACAAAGATGAAATGACTGCTATGGACTACCCTGGTGATTTACAGCCTATTTATTCACTGTTAAAATTCCAGCTCTTTTCAACCTCCCGTCAAGTAGGCGATAAGGAAGTGGTCAATTGTATATTTGTATATGTAAAGAAAGTCCGGAGACTAATCAATCAGTCTCATTTGCATACCCCCAAGAGAGAGAGCGTCACTTTCAGTCTCTGATTAAACAGAAACATGTTTCTTGCTTTTGAAATAGGTGAAAATTTATCCACGAAAGCACATATGCAAGCTTGCATCTAAATTCCTACATGGTAAAACATTGTTGGCTGTCATTTCTTACTTGATACTGATTGAAATATCTTACTGCTTGAAAGCTTTATTCTGAATTTAGGTTAATTTGAATGTGTATCATAGACTGGGTGATTAAACAGTCATGCCTCAGTATATAAAATAGCAATATTATTCCATTAAAGCAACCAGGAATGTTCTCTATAATCATTTAGATATGGCAATCGTGGTCCATTCTGCCTATAAATAAAAGCATGTCTGTAGTGCCTTTCCATATAATATACTGTAAAAATGTTAAATATTAAGATAAATAAAAACATTGCCATGTATTCCAACCTGCATTCAATATTGCATGAAGAATCCAAATTTTGGAACGACAACTTTATATAGTTAATCATCCATGTCAACTGGGTTTATTTAAAATACAAGTTTCATTGTAAGCTTGCAATAGTTCTTGTACCATGCAGACTGACATAACTCATAGGAATATCATGACTTCATTCTCTCAATAAATTATATGGTGACATCTGGGACCTTGTGGAAATAAAAAAATAAAACTTTTCATATTTTTGACATCCAATACAAATGTGGTCTGTTTTGCACATCGAGAGTTACGTGTCTGGAATAAAATCTCCAACTAAATGTTTTCTTAAGCTGGTGAATTTGCATGAAAGAATTTTAAGGTGCTCGAAAAAGACCTTCAAGTTTCCTTTTCAAAATACATTTAAGTTAGCATAGCAAACAAACTGTTGCTTTGAAGCTCGCTAACAAAGAGAAGAAAAACTTAATTTACAACTGAACCATTGTGGTTCAACTTCCTAATGATCTAGCAGGTAAACATTTACAAGAAATATTGTCTTCCTTTATATTCAACCTAAAAGAGCAGATAAGACCTCCGAGAGTATAGAGTATTATTTAATACAATAAAGCATTGTGTCATAAGTCACAAAAGACAAAACAAACATTTTCAACTGACACACAATTTGATCCATTGCCATTAAATAAACAGCCCATATGATTATCCTGAAGAACTTCAGTCTCAATGGTTTTGTAAGGATGTAACTGTAAAAGCTGAAAACTGAATTTTTTACAAAGAAAGCAATGACCAAATTCTGAAATAAAATTTCACTTTGAATTTAAAAGCAATAGTTGTAGGCCTTCTTGTCGTTCATGAATACATAAAAAAATTCATTAGAAATTAATAACACTAAAATGATCCACTGAATATTTTGTAACATTGGAAGAATGTAACAACTGCTGATTCATTCACAAAGACAACAGACTGTGCTTTATTTTTGATAAATGTTCATTTCTACAACTACTGCATACATTAACACCGGTTGACACTTTTTTAATGGTTTACAGATCCATCACTTCATGTCCATCTTTATTTTCAACTCATTTATATACAAAGAAATTAAACAGACACTCATCTGTCCTGGCTGTTCCCCATGTCTATGCTTTCTCATCACATCGTGCCAACACCCTCATGACCAAAATCAACCCCTCCCCATCCCAGCCCTTCACGTTTTTCGTGCCTCGTTGTCAAAGTCACAACCCAGAATAAAAGAAGAAAAACATTTCTTTTTACATATATAACTATATTTCAAGCTACTTTTCAATTACTATAATTTTTCATTGTTTTTTCTTTTTTTTTTTTCCTGAATTATCTGCATGAATATGTAAGCTTTCTACTTACGCTTCTCAATCTTTTTTCTATCTCTTGCTTGATTTGGTCCGTACTGAAAAGATACAAAGAGACAAAATACTTAATGATTAAATAAACAGTAGTGATCACATAGCAGTTAAATCATGTTTTTTTTTCTGGTTCAATTCATAACTTCATCAGAAATATGATGGATATTTCAAAAGGAAACATTCATAAAAGGATATAAAACATCAGCATTCCAACCATCCAATGATCTAAATAAAAATTAGAAAAAAAAATCTAATACTTAAGAGACAAATCTTTGGTATTATTCAACCCTTTATGGTACTTGGAAAATTCTGCCTTTAAATTAATTCGAAACTCAAATGTACTTGTTCCAAATTAAAGTTTTAAGATTACATACATCCATTGCCCTGCAAAATGTCCGATGGGAAAAATTATCATGTGGAAGATGGCTTCATCACAGATAGGAGAGGTATTATTATTCCACAATAAGCAAGATAACTCCTGCATTATCTAATGGTATTAGGTCCAGGGCGTCTTAGGTATGACATCTTATTACCAAATATAAGTGCAAAATCCCTTTATAAATGACCCATTTGCAAACTCACTGAGATCAAATCAAAAATATTGATCGCAAGATGTGACACAGGTTCACACTCTATGCGGTCACACGTTTAAACATCCATTTTTATTGTCTTTATCTTTCTAAGCATCTCCTTAATCTTTAATCTTGGATGTATTTCATCATGTAAGAACTGTACTTGATAGCAAAACATGATGCTCTGTTTGCAGGTGTTTAGACAAAGGTGAGAAGGTTGTCGTCATGTGATGATATGTAGAAAAGATTGGGGACGTTATCCTGTTTTATCAGTGTTACACAGGCAGTAACATTTCACACAGCCTGGAGATGGACCCCACATATCCTCAGCCATGTAAGAGGATCTTGAACTAAAAATATGGCATGTTCACATTATGTTAAAGATAGATCAGCACCTCTTCTCCACTTCATACCCTCCTTTCCACCACCAACACCACTGCTGACTACATACATACACATTTTAAATAAAATAACTTGACAGGTATTGCTTTTATGTTGGCCGTCCCCTCAATGGCGTATCTTT
This sequence comes from Lingula anatina, assembly GCF_001039355.2. Next base: position 113,084 of record NW_019775907.1, on the reverse strand, counting down.
ACTAAAGCATTCTTCAAAATTTTCACCAATTTTTTCAATTTAAACCTTAATTCAATTCCATTTTCTGTAATGACCATAATAGTTTATCTTAAATTTCTTCATCTCGTACAGCAATAAATATTCTAATCTACCTTTATCCAAAAATGTGCACATCTTTGCACCAGGAAACATGAGAATCCCCTAAAAGCCTCTTCATCAAAATGAGAACCCTCCCCTCTTCCTAGGGTAGGCTAACTTAACACCACCTATTGACGGAGAACAGGAGACAGTCATGTATTCCAAAGTCACTAAGTAACATGAATATCTTCACTTAATGGTCAAAACAAATGCTCTTACCTTAGACCTCACAGTCAAGGAGTAATGGGAGACACCTTAAACCCACTTCACCCATGAAATGACCTTATCCACAATGAAAAGCTTCTCATTAGCCTGTAATTATCTCAACCACAATCAGGATTAAATATACACAGAACTTTTATACTAAGGAAACACTCTCTTTTAAACCCTCTTTACCTGAGAAGTCATGTTGTGGTGTCAGGGGGGAAATGGGGGGGGGGGGGAGAGGGGAAGGGCTTCGTGTTGCTTGGTGAATGATTTAAATATATATGTTGACTGGGTAATGAACATCGTCTCTCTCTCTCTCTCTCTCTCGTTTTGTGCAAGTGTGTGTTTGGAGCAAAGTATGCTAAATAAAATGATCAAACTAATTCCAAGTATAATGCGCACGACAGCAACCAAACAGTTAGTTTCTAAAATAATACTGCACCATCTGCCGTCAAGATTCCATTGCATAATGCAAAAAATTCACCTTCAGCCTGCCCTATAATGCCATTTTAATGACATATCACAAAGATGGTATGTAAAAGAACCAGATTGATGGCACTATTTCCAGGCTAATGCCTCTGTTCCATATATATATAAATGTGTTCACTGTGTAAATCATGTAACATTACGGACATTGAAATCTCACTGTGCAGCGAGGGAACTGTTTAATCTCATCTGCATACCGATGGTTTATTTACTGAATGCGACATTCAGTGTCCTGCATAGGCAATTTCTTCTTTCAAATTTGTTCAAAGAACAATCAATTCTTCTTTTATTTGCATAGCTCAATTGTTTCAAACATTTTTGTTTTATTTACAAAATTTATAGTTTAAATTACATATAAAATACATTGTCTGACAAAAACCATAACTCCCTAATATTCAAAATTTCCTATCAAACTTTCTACTTTGAAAAATAAATAAAATAAATTTGTTCAAAATTACAGGGAGATTACCATAATCTGGTACACCCTATGCCCTCACCTTACTACACCAAATGTCTACCTCCGTCAGTCTGATCCACCTGAGATATGACAATTATTTCATGCCTTTGGTCATCGGGGCGTGTCAATGTATAAGCCCTGAAGTTGAGTTGTCTACCAAAGATAAGATTGGAACCGCCTACTACAATCTTTCTAAGACCACAAACACTAACATTTTAATCAAACAGGATATTAAACATAAGTCACCAGTTTGGTGAGAAATGTCTGCTATTTATGCTCTGACCTCTCCAGGGAAAACATCATCATCATAAATAATATCCTTGTAGAAGATTAATCAGTAATGCAGACTTTTTCTCAGAATATTAATTTTGCAAAAAAAAAAAAAAAAAAAAAA
>NW_019775907.1:4038-110746 GCF_001039355.2 Lingula anatina | reverse complement strand
GACAGCAACCAAACAGTTAGTTTCTAAAATAATACTGCACCATCTGCCGTCAAGATTCCATTGCATAATGCAAAAAATTCACCTTCAGCCTGCCCTATAATGCCATTTTAATGACATATCACAAAGATGGTATGTAAAAGAACCAGATTGATGGCACTATTTCCAGGCTAATGCCTCTGTTCCATATATATATAAATGTGTTCACTGTGTAAATCATGTAACATTACGGACATTGAAATCTCACTGTGCAGCGAGGGAACTGTTTAATCTCATCTGCATACCGATGGTTTATTTACTGAATGCGACATTCAGTGTCCTGCATAGGCAATTTCTTCTTTCAAATTTGTTCAAAGAACAATCAATTCTTCTTTTATTTGCATAGCTCAATTGTTTCAAACATTTTTGTTTTATTTACAAAATTTATAGTTTAAATTACATATAAAATACATTGTCTGACAAAAACCATAACTCCCTAATATTCAAAATTTCCTATCAAACTTTCTACTTTGAAAAATAAATAAAATAAATTTGTTCAAAATTACAGGGAGATTACCATAATCTGGTACACCCTATGCCCTCACCTTAATACACCAAATGTCTACCTACGTCAGTCTGATCCACCTGAGATATGACAATTATTTCATGCCTTTGGTCATCGGGGCGTGTCAATGTATAAGCCCTGAAGTTGAGTTGTCTACCAAAGATAAGATTGGAACCGCCTACTACAATCTTTCTAAGACCACAAACACTAACATTTTAATCAAACAGGATATTAAACATAAGTCACCAGTTTGGTGAGAAATGTCTGCTATTTATGCTCTGACCTCTCCAGGGAAAACATCATCATCATAAATAATATCCTTGTAGAAGATTAATCAGTAATGCAGACTTTTTCTCAGAATATTAATTTTGCAAAAAAAAAAAAAAAAAAAAAAAACTTTCATAAAGTGAAGTATTTACACTCTGATTTGATATCTCAACCTGGTAAATCATAACATAAGCACAAGACAGAAAAATGCTGATGGCCTCACTGACATTAAAAAAAAGGTTAAATCAATAATTATTCACTGAATAAGAAACAACTTTAATTAATTAATAATGCTTTTTAAAAATGATTGTCATTTACAAAGCAATGTGGGCTAAACTATAAAGAAAAAAAAACTTCTGCTTTCATTCACTTGTTCATATCATTATTAGTAGTTCATTTATTTGTTTGTTTTCTTGAAAGAAGCCAAAATGATGCATTTTGAGAAAAAATAAATTGGAACATGAAGTGTCTGAAATCTGTAGTTAACTGTTGCAATGTTTTCTATTATCGTTTGCAAGGACAAATACAGAAAGAATGCACTGCAAATAAAACAGGGTTTGAAATAAAATAAAACACAAGACTCATCCCATCAACATGCTTAAAACTGTCTCTTTTCTTTTACAATCTAAACAGAATAAAACAGCAATAATTTAACTCAACTTTTTTTTACTTTCTTGTAGACAACTGAACCTTTAACAAAAAATGTAACAGATGGATGACACAATGTCATGAACGGCCTTGGCAAAGATAACGACCTTTTTTAATCAGCACTTGTACTGGGCATTAAGGTTAGTTTGTAACAAGATTAGTGAAAGCAACTAGGGATTTGTGCTCAGCAGGACATTATTAAAAAATACCTCCATCATCAATTTTTTGCTCAAAAGAATTTAAACAAATTACGTGCAGCCATTGGACATCTTAATCCATAACAGTTATGGAAATTGTTTCCTAAATTGGAACAAAACTGATTAATTATATTTTCCCAAAAGAATGGAATGTTGGTAATACCCAAAACAACAAATATTTGCTTCTAAGAAGCAAGAGGAATTCCTTCTCTTTTACTAAAAAGAATTCACCTAAAAATATAAAAGTAAGTTATGTATGGAATTTGGGAAGTAATAACCAAAATATTTTTGTTGCAAAATTCCACTATAGTTATAATGTCACCTTTCTTATGCTAATACAACCGCACAAATTTTTTCACCAACACCCCAACCCAGCACTGGCGTATCTTCAATTAATTACAATATTGCAAGTGGTTTGGTTTGACAGGAGTCATTCATTTTTCTCCTTTCCCTTAATTGGCCACCTGAGAAAAATGGAGAAGTGGCCACCATCTATCAAGTTGAAGTGCCTTACCTACGAGATATGCTGCCCAAGTGCAAGCATAAATTTTGAGATAAGTACTTGGAAAGAGGAACATCCGAAGTTTATGGCAGTGGAATGTTTCTCAACAGTTTAACAGGGTTTTTTATGTCCAATGAAGTCTAATAGTGATCAATGATTTAGTAATAGTGGCATAGAAGTTAACCTTTTATCTGCTTCATTAAAACAAAACAAAAAAAAAGAAGATGTTTCATTGGAGTAACAAGCACAGAAAAGTCTAAAGTAAGCATGTTAAATATAAGCAAAGATGTGTTTAAGTAGCTAATGTTATAATGATGTTGGTGAGAACAGTGAAAATAGCCATGCCATCATGTGTTTTCTGTTACATACTGTAGCCAATCACAGATACTGAAAAGTTGTATGGAAAGGTATTGGAACCTGACAAACTGGTAAACTTAAGGATGTGAGCAGCTTTAAGCATACATAATAAACACATCAATCCTGACTTGACAAATCAACTGGTGTTCCAATGCAAAAACGGGACTATTTGAGCAACAAACATTAGGATTAACATTTTTCTTCTTATAGGTTTGTTTATAATGTCACATTTTAGAAATCAATGTGAAGTAACGAAAAGAAAAAAAAAGACAGGTTGTCCCCTTTTCATTAGAAATTTTTTAAAAACCAAATTGGGACCAAAACTTTTTCAGCGTACCAGTAATCCTCTCAATCCATTTCAATAAAACTGCAGGTGACATCCACAAAATAAAAACTCTCACGGTCAGCATAAATCTGATATAACAAGTTGTTTCACTTCAATATACAATGTCAAATTAACTTAGCACATCATCCCTCAGTTTAGATACAGGTGTTTAATTGTTATCTGATGTCTGATGTGTCAAGGCTAGTAAACCATAACATAGAGATGACACAGGTATTTAGGGCTTAGGGAAAGAGGTGGACACCATCCACTTACCTGCAGCATCAAGAAGTTGGTCGTGACTTCTCATACTCCTTACAGGCGTATCAATCTACATTTTTCCTAAAATTCTTTTTTGTAGTTTACTTAAGGTAAAGAGGGAAAATATTCCATAGGGTGGTACACAAAAGAAACAGTTCTAAATACAGCTTACAGGCCTTCTGATCTTCACCTCCCTTTATAAAAAATGTATTTGTTTACTTAGAGAAAGGGAGGCAATAAAGATATCTCCTTCAATAAAAGGCAGACAAAATTTTAAAAAAATAAAGATGCATACCATAGCACACAGAGGAGAGGATGCTTACATATGCTAACGTATTCTAACATATCTTACAGAGGATCCTGACATATCCTACCAAGGATTCTTAACAAATCCTCAATATCCTACAGTCTGTTCTGCATCCATGAAGCCTCCATGTCGCTCTCACTGTGACCATCATTCCTGTCACACCTACCTCTGCCATTTTCAACGTAATCATAGCTCGTCTATCTCATGCTTGAATTTCTGCCTTCTTTATTTTTCTGTGAGTTATTAAATATTAACCTGAGTGATGTTATAATATCTCATCACAGCTGTGCCTGTGTTCGTGCAGACTCCATTGCTACAGTGTAAAGCACGCATACAAAGAACGGATTTAGATGCTATGGTCTATTTGATCATGTGTGCGACAGTCCTCGTGTCACATTCACCTACATCTGATGATAATCAAGACTATATCTGTCTGACAATGAAAAGGAGCACACATCAGCTGCCGTTGAAATCTTTTCAATCTGGGCATCATACATTTGTGCATTTATAAAACTAGGCTGATTGCAATTTACTTAATGAGGATCCACAGCACAAAACCAAGCAATCTGAAATATTTAGGTGACATATAACAATTTAAAATGGGTCTTAACAGTGACTAATGGGAATGTTGCTATATTGGTTCTTTAAAAAGGCCCAAGCCCAGACATGAGGAAGTTATGTACCACTGATATTTCACTGTGTTGACACAAGAAAACAAAGGCCTAGCCAAAGGAACAACTAAGAGAATCACAAGTCTTTCCATCTTTCTTTCTGCTTTTAATTAACAATGTGACTAAAGCAAGTGACAAATATGAATATATACTTTGATGCTTCAAAGATATCAATCTTATTTGCTTTTTATTCCAATCTTAACTTAATGGAATGCAAGTTCAATTTAGAAGTTGATGTTAGATAAATGAGCAAATTTTTACGTCCAAAAATGCAAACACGTTATGTCCTTATCCTTTCTTCATCTTATCCACACTTTTAGACCTACACATAATAGCCATCATTTTTCTTAAAAACCCTGCACCTCTTGAGAGAGCAACCAAAAAACCTGTTTGACGCCTTCCTCTAATCTTAATTTTCGGGAAAAAAAAGGTCTGACAAAATTCAATTATATGAAACATGAAGGTTGAATGAGGTGGCAATCATCCTAACATAAATTTAAAAGATAAACAGACAGGTATGCTAATGATTTCCCCTGACATACCACAACTGAAAGGCTTGGCAAATTATGATTTTTATACTGTAAATTTTGTAGCTTCTTTTCTCTGACAACCTCTTTTTCACGTTACCTTGGTTCAACGTAGCTGAAAAACAATTTTATACCTACACAAAATGCTTTCAAAATATCACTTTTTTAGTAATCTTATGTATATAAAAGTACATTTAAGTCTCTCTCCCTCTCTCTCTCTCTCTCTCTCTCTCTCTCTCAGACACACACACACACACATACATACGCACGCACACACACATGCACACACAAGTGGAGAAGGTTACCATGGGTCCTGATCTTGAATCAAGGATGCAGGTAATTCAAGTCTGGTCAACATTGCTTTTGGGAAGAGCAAACATAAAAGAAATGACATTCAAGCTTGACAGTCAAGGTGTGCTGTTTACTGGGTAAAGATTCTTGAATTTTTTCCCATGAGTAAACACCTAAGCCGATTTGCTAGGTATTCTCTCCTACCAGCTCCTACCTATATACATATATATAACTTTTGAATGGCACTTCAAAGCTTTAGTCACTACCCTCAGTGCCTGGGGCTGATAATTTCTCAATCTGATCGGTCAGTGTTTGTGACATTTGTTAGTGGATGTCTGTTGATAAAAATACCCGCGGTCAGCTGTTGTTCGCTGACCAGATAATAAAATGATGCCTGGCTGACGTAATTGGGGACACTTGACGCAAGTGCACCAAACCCCCTTTTCTAGGTCTAGGTCAAAATATATACAAGCCTGACTGGGATTGGACAAGAAAAAGCCACAGTGTGACCAAGTGCAAGGGTGTAATTCAGTTATAATTTTCATAGGAATGCACATATTCTATCAACTTGTTGTGTTTATGTCACCGGGTTGTTGTTGTCCAAAGTGTAATATTACAAAGTTCGCTTCAAAATGAAAAGTCTCAAAACAATTTACAGGTACGATGGAATTTTCGCTATCTTTGAACCCTTTGCCATTAAAAAATCGACAATCAATGTCATTATTGGAAACTGTTGACAAAAAATGCAACGAACGATGATAAAGTTGAAAAAATACAGTGTGTTTGCTAAGTAAGCTTTGTCTTTAGATTACTGCCTTCACCCCGATGTCACCTCGAGTTTGAACAAAACTTAGCTCCCCTGTTCAAAGAAAGGTAGCCCAGGTAAAAGGCAGATCGTATTACACACCTAACTGCAAGTCTCCCACTAAATGCTTCCACAGTAATGATGGTTGAATTAAACATGAGGCATAGATTCTGAAATGAGGTGCAAAAAGCTACTGTGCAAAAGCCTTTTTTAAAGAATGCATTATAGAACCCCTTTTTACTCCATTTTATATAAGCTATGAGGTTGACATTCATTGGGGTTCAGCCTTTCTGTACTTCCCAAAAAGAATGTGTTTTTGTGTGTAAAAAAAGACTTGATTCACAGTGACATTTCAGTGCAGTTATTCATCAGAACTATGGCCCTATACAGTAATCACTCCTGAATCATTGGCAAACACTACATTTGTTCTTTTGTATATTAAGTAACTTTCCCACACAGCATTTATGCTTTGTATTTAACTTGGTTATGCAGATGTAAAACTTGTCGCTGTAGAATTTCATGCCCCAACTATCCTGAGGTGAAAAATTGATATAATCGCAACTTTTTCACTCTTGGAAACAAGAGATTGCAGGTGTGCAGCTGTGTACAAGTGTTACAATAATGCTTCTAATACACGATCTGATATAAACTTTGACCTACAGTTTCTAATTTTGAATGTTTCATTTGATTTGTGATGAAAGTGATAATATCTCAATCAAAAAATATTCAAGGTAGAAGCATCATTAGAGGAAGAAACCAACAAAAGCATATACAACTGTATTATGTGACACAATTTTCCACAGATAGTGAAGCCACAAGGAATCCATACAAGAGAGAAAAGAAAATGTAGCCTGACTTCAAGCTTTTGCAATCCTGTGAGAGAAGCAAGGACAATTGAATAGAAATAAGCTGCCTGGCAAATTAATGGGTACCAATTTCTTTATAGCTACCAAATTCAAAGTTGATTCAAAATCAAAAGTGAAAATATGAAAGTCACTTGGCAACAATATGGTGTCGTCTTTCTAATTCAACAGAAATAAGAGACTGTCACTTTCACTTAAATGAAACTCGTTGCCTTTGAAAACCTACATCAAAACCTGTTCTATCAATAAGCCATCTCTTCTTTTTTTACTCTTCTTCGTTCGAATGAAACCTATTGCCTTTGAAGGACCTTGAGCAAACTCATTCAGACTTGCCTGTTATTTCTTTTTAGAAAGGTCACGTTGTCATTCAAAAAAAAAAAAGTCAGGGATTTTCCATGACACATCTTATAAAGAATGGAATGCTGTTCATTTAATCCTATAACCAAAATCACATTTTCATTCTAACTAACTGATCTAAACTCTGTTCGTCCAACATTATTAGGGCATTTTATTAAGATCATTTCACCGAACGAAGCCAATCCAATGACATACAACTTCCGGAATACTACCAGAATAGGATGAAACTGTGGATTAGGGACTGTTCAGAATGAGTCAAGTTGACCTAACTAATGCAAACTTACTCCACGGGGACTCTTGCTGAATGTAATCAGATTGACAGACTAATGCACCTCCTCTTGGTATTTAGTAGAATACAAATAAGCTGTTAATTATATGAGTAGGTTCAAACAATAGGGGGCGTGTTTGTCTGTTAAGCTGATTGCAATCAGTGAATGTCTTCATGGAGTTCATGGAGCACAAGCTAGGTCGACATTATTGTTTTCTTGAATAGGCCCTTAGAATGTATACTAATGGCGAAATCATCGTCATCATAGAGCCTGCTGTACTAGTACTGGGATAGCTCTCCTCAAATAGAAACGAAACTTGCCATTCAAGGAACTGACAACAACCAGAACCAATGGACACTTTGACTGAAGACCATAAGATTGTAGTATGTATTGATCTACAATCATGATTACAATATTCATCTTTAGGTATTGACTTACTCAGCAATTGCTCTTGTGGACAAATCTTGAAGCTCACTGGGGTTGAAGAGTTGTGAATTTTTCAGTCCAACTTGTTCTTCACAAGCTTCCAAGAACACGTTCAAGTTGTCCTGCAAAAATAAAAGTTAATATATCTAAATATGGTGGTGTTTTTTTTTAAATTTCATGTAGCATTCACCTATCTGGATGGCATCAAACATCTGTTATCTTAAGTATCTTGTGCTGAAAAAAAATCTATTGAGAAGAATGGAAATGATAAATATGTACCACCATGTAATAATTCTATCTGCCTAAATAAATTAATAAGTTAGAAGTGATTTCATGGCAGAGCAAGTAACATCTGCTGTGGAATTCATGTCAAATTTTGATTCATTTATAGATATTCCATCAAAATTCCTTACAATATAGGAAAGAGATATATCTGGTGATACCCTTAACTCATCAATAAAGCCAAAGAATGTAAAACTGCTGTTTGAGTTATATTCAAATTGCAAAATGCATTCCAAGCAGAAGAATGTTACTCCCTTTCCAAATACAAGACCATTCTGTTTACTACATCCAAACCCATTTCTAAAACCAAAAAATTGTACCTCCTACGGCTTTAAGGCTACATGTAAAAAAGTCATCATTTTCAATTAACTTCTGTCAGTGACAATGTCATCGATACAATAAATATTTTGTAATCTTTGTCTCTGCCGGAAAGTGCACCATATCTCAAATGCTGGTACTATACGGTGTCAGAGTTTTCTCAGGTTAAAGGAGAACCTGTTTGAGCATTCTCTGATTAATTTCACTGTACCCTGGGTGTCAGAGGCTTGTCTGTGATGTTTTCCTCATATATGTATCACCAGTAACAGGTCGGTAGGCAGGGGGAGGGGGTATGAGAAAGGTCCATCCTGAGTTAAAATTTGATTTAGGTTGTGGTAAAAAGTTCCACTTTTTCAGAAAAAAAAAAGGGCTCACCCTTTGATACCACTTGCTATAACCCTGAGGGCCTCATAAATCAAATGGTGTCATCTACCATGTCTGTTAAAAACAGGGTGTTACATAAGGAGGGGAAGTAAATCATTGCAATGGGTATTTGCCGAGTACATTTTTGGATTAAAGAAAAGAAAAAAATAGAGCATGGCAGTTAAAGATTTTTTTTAAATCAAGAAAATATACTACTGATGTTTCATAATAATCAAGGTTTTATCGTCCAGAACAAAAACCAATACAAAACATCAACACAAACCATAAATTTGAATCAAACCAACAATGCACCATTCTAGAAAAATGTCAAGGTCAATAGGTCAACACATTTAATCAAAACAATGGTCTTAATCACCAAGCACAGGTGAAAACAGGTGCTATATTTAGCAGCGTCCTAACTTGACACCAGTCTGTGGACAGGTCATCATGCTCCCATCAATAGCATCAATAAAGTTTACCTAAAGAAACAGGTAAAAAGTTGACATAAAGGAAATAAGCACCAGTAACATCACTTGTTTTAAATAAGAGCATAGCTGTGGAATTTACAATTATAAGCACCATCAATGAAAAACATCACTGCTTTTGTTATTTTTTTAATAAGGGCATAGCTTGCAATCATTAGCACAATCAATGAATAACAGCAATGTACAATAAATATGAACTACCTACAAACAGCGAATGGTGTGAAATATGTATCTAATAGTAACCATTGTTCATTTTAAGGGAAAATAATGAAGAACCATCCCCTGCCTTATTCTAAACTAGCAAACAACATATAATATGTCCACGCACTTTTCACATGAAGTTATAAAAACTGTCCTACACAATCACTTACCTAGTTCAGCAAAACATGGGTCTATCAGAATGTGCCATTACATGAAATTGCAGACATTTGCGCGAATAAGTGCATGCCTGTCTACTGTAATGCTTATTGATCCACATTCCAATGACGGCTCTCTATTGATTACCTATGAAAGCAAGTTGACACTTGCGGAACACATACAAATCCAAAGCCCAGGGCCCAACAAAGATGGACTGTCTTGACAAAACATGGATAACAATTACAAATGAAAATAACAAACTCCACATGCAGGTATTATACAATAACATTTTTCCATGCATCTATGCTCTAGGGAAACAAGATTAAATTATCACCTTCCAAACTGTTCTTAAAAACTTTGAAAATCTGCTTGCAATGTATGTATTTCATTATTAAGAGACAACTGAAGCTGCTTATAAGAGATCGCAGCCAGGAATTGCGAGAGACAGAAGTGGAGAGCTTTCAGATTGCCAAATTAAAAAAGGAACAATTAAAAGGGCCAACTTTTTTATTAAAGCAATTAGATTCTTTAAAGATATCCATCATATAAAACTGCGATTGCCACAATAATAACCATAACATCAAATCTAAAGATTACATGTGTAATTTACAACCCAAGTCTTCACCAATAGTCTCCAAAGCACAGTGTTTTGACTGCATAAGATCAGGTACACAAGGGTAATTAAGATAAAAAAAACTGAAAGTGCAAGTGAAAGTGCACTAAAGCCTGTTTTTTTTTTAATCTTCACCAAAACAGAAAACGAAAATACCAAAACGCAAAATACAAAACAGTTAAAACCCTCACTAAGTGAGTACCAACATAGGAATAATAAAAAAGGAGGCAATAACAGTAATGAGTTATCTGCCTTTCTATTTGCAGTGAAAAGCTCTCTGCAAACTATTACCTATTTGATCAGTGTCGATACACCTGTTGTGAAGATAACATATCAGCTTTACTCCAACCATAAAATAAGGATCACAGATTGGGATTTATGAGATGGTAGTATTTGGTTGCACAATGTTCTTACTAAAGCCTTATGTCATTTGCATTATCAAAACTGTTGTATATCTTTCACACCAATATGACGTAATGTCAACACGGGGGTAATCCTCTACCCTACCACACCCTGCTCCGCCCTACCAAAATCTCAAATTAAAAACAGCAGATAAGTGGTGAAAGAACTGTATTTAATATCAGTATCATTGTGATTTTTCTTCTTATATTTTTTTCTTCAACATGACTAAAGTAGAACGAGACCGTACCAGACACTTCACATCATATAAGGCAAAAAAACCTTCTACCACTGAAAACATACAAGAAACATGCCAGCAATCTTTAACATGCACATTAGTATTCACCATGCATTGGAAATCCTGATGAAGGTCTTATGAAATATTCATAGGAATTCCTTAATAAACTAAATATTGCTTCTGAACAAGAATGCCAAAGATTGTGATTAATTGAAGTAATGAAGAAGGCAAATTCCATCAGGCGCATTTTTTTTTTTTTTTTAGTTGAAATTGTCCCATTCAAAGGCCAATGGGAAAAATAAAATGAGTTAATGGATGACTTTTTTATAGTGCACATAAAATCATATATTATCAAAATAAGTGAAAGACAAAATGTCAGTAAGTCACCAGTTGTGATGTCCATTCAGGGTTTGGCTTTCCGTGGGAATATTTTACACTGCATCTTTGAAAAAAGGGAGAGACATCAGAAAATGTGAGTACAAGACGTGCTTGTGGTAAGCAGCAGATAGCCCCGGTGTCGATCATAATTGTATAAGGGTGGCAAAATAAACCTGCAATAATCGACCAAGTCAACATAAGTAATGACTGGTCCATTATTTCTTTCATATGACACAATAGTCAGAGGTCAATCAGTGGTCATGTCACAGTAAATGTTGAATTAAATGCCAATCCTACCGCCAATGACACTGAAAAGTTATGTACTGAAACTGACAGAGACTGACACCATTTTGCTCCTGCACAGTATCAATAGAAACAGGATATAAAACACCCGTGGTAATGGTTTGGATTAACATTCCATTACAGTGTTTTCTATAAAAAAAATTTAGAAAAATGTAGGTCTTGTCTATTTTTTGCATCCTAATAAGCTCAATTTAAGACATTTCATATCCCACGATAAAGACGACATTCAAAAGCTACTCGGTACATGTTTCTCACCATTAACCAGCCATCTTCCTCTATGCCAACACACAACTCCTTCAAAAGCAAAAATATGAAGTTCTCTCTTAGTCTTAAATGTCACTTGGCTGTGCCCACCAGTTACATAAAGTATAATTGTGATAAACACAGCATGTAAGCTGCAGGTGACACTGGCAGCCATCTTGCTATCTGTCCACAGCTAACCCTGCACAAGTCTTTGATGTCAACTTCTGCTAAACACCTGTGTTTGACAAAATATGTCTGCAAGCCTGTGGGTAAAACCCCTCCAGTTTAACTCCTTATTTCAGTCCACAGCTTATCATCTTTAAATTAATGTCAAGCAATGCTTAACACATGTTCCAGGTGTGTTGTGGTTAACATGGGTACATAGAGCTGTAGGTGGAACTTCCCAATCAACAGTCAAACTTTCTATTTTCTGCCAACCACTCTTTAATCTTAAATTCAGCACGTTTTCAATTGTTGCTGTCACATTATGTACATATACAATTACAGGACCAACTCTTGTATTGGCCATCATTTCAATAAAGCATAAATTGGGAGACAAAAAACTTGAAAGAAATTAAAGGTAAATTATAAACTCTTTTGCTCACCGGGCCAGCCCTGCGTAAACATCTACCATCTTACCAGCCAAAGTGAGCAGGTAATCACCTGTTGTTCCTATGGAGGCTGTGCCACCATAAACAAAACCTCACCACAAAGACACATAATACTTACAACCATAACCTCTAAATTACTTATGTGTAACAAAACAGATGAACATTCATACCTTAAAACAGCTTGAAAGCCAACGTCTGTCTCTAGAGCCTGCTTAATCCAAAGGCAGACGGCAAACAGCAGAGCCTCAGTGTGAGCCGATTGACGGTCACATGTATGAAGTCCCTTCAAGGTAAAGGTGAGAGGTTTTTTGTTTTCCTGGTTAGTACACCTGCATGGATTGTAAACACAACCAGGCAGATCTGCATAGCTCATTTCATTTGTGTCAGTAAATATTTAACAACAATGGAGACTGACGTATATCAAACAAAAGCCTAAATTTCCATAAACTGTGAGGCAGCTTATCATGCAATGGAGCTTGCTGGGCATGCTATTCTGAAACATTTCCAGACTGTGAATTGGTTTTGTTCATTTTCAATACAATGTGGTTGCAGGTATGTTAACTTATAGAGGAATGTCACAGGTGGATTGATTTAAACACATAGCTTTTTTTACAGCAAATACTGACCACAGCATTGCTTCTAGCTTATAATTAGATTAAGAAGGACACACAAGTACCCCTGGCCAGGCACGGAGGAATGTTAAATGCTATTAAATCTATAACTAGTGTTAAGAAGCACGCACAGGTACTTAACTAGAACTTCACTCGAAATTCTGTCAGCTAAGATTTATCAGTGAAAATTGTGATAAATGAAAACTAAATATCATAATTACAGTTAAAAAAATACATTCTTGTCAAAAAATATTTCCCAATTAATATACAACAGAAAATACCAATTTAATTCAAACTGTGCATTTAAACCCCATTATTAACTAAAAATGTCACCATCACCACTTCCCTTTCAAGTTCAAAGACAAGACATACTCATATCTATGACAAGCTCACTTCGTCTGTCTAACTGTTAAGCAATTTGTCTGAGGCTTTTATGGCACAAGTAGCCAGTAAAGCCACCTGCCCCACACATGACACACACAATACCACAGACACCCTAATTACACAGTGGCATGACACCTGAGCTACTCTTACCACTGCAGTTTTCCTGACAGATACACTACTCTCCTTAACAGACAGATATGACGAACATGTTTTCAATTTCTACTTCACAGCCTATTGTATCCAAACAGAAAGCATGGTATGAATTTGGTTGAAAAAAAGGGAATATGTCTGATGATATCTTCGATCTTAGCCTGTCTTCATGTAAGCCAGCCCTGAAGGAAGTTTATAGTCACTTGCCAACAAATAAATGCACTGTAAATATTTGCTGCTCCACTGTCGATAAAAAACGTAAAATGACAAAATGGGTGCAAAACTGCCTGTTGCACTACATGCAAACCTTGATCATCACCAAGTCCATATAATTCAAAATGATACTAACAGCAGCAAACATTTGTTCTGTTGGCTACGGGATTTATCATCTTGACATGGGAATCTACGTAATCAGGTCATTTGGGCCACAACTACTACCAGTCTAAGTTGGATAAGTTGTGAACATACCTTTACTTAGTTTACCTTCTCAGCGTGAGGTTAGTTCAATCAAATTCCTGGCTTGTAATTACTTTCAGGTTAATCTTTAGCCAATAGCAGGTCAATACAGGAGAAGTATGGAACAGTTTTGTCAACATGGGACCCTAACCTTCAGATTAAAACAGAGGCAGCAAGAGACCCCAGGCGCATGGTTTAAACCTCCTGCAAATACTTTTAATAGATTTATTGAACAGGAGCACAGACTTGGATCTAAATCATGCACGAATGTGTATAGGTTCTGTATAGGTTCTAAATCATTTGTCCAATCAAGCTTGTTTTTAATCATATTATAAAAACAAGGGTTGAAGCAATAAAAAATATGGCACTAAATAATAGAAATAGAAAAATGGAGAAGACAAGTATAACATCCTTCTTTAATGAACTATAATAGTACAAATAATATTTGAAAAAGAAAAAATAACATTTATGTCGAGGTTATGTGAGATAGGTGGCATCCACCCAGATACAGGTAAGTCTACTGTAACTGGTTATATACACCTTTCATTAGGATAACAAATTAAATGGCAACCGGTTTGATCATTTTACAAGTCTGTGCACATACACTATTGAAATCCTAACACAATGTATGCCATTTGATAATCTCCTTGGACCTGTCATTTATTGACAGAGAGTGTCAAAAAGTTTCAAACTATCTTCATTCAAATTTCACCCACTTTTTTTTTACTTTCACCTAAATCCTATCCAACTGCATCCCTTACAAATTTTTGAACATTTTCCCTCTGAATCTCTATGATAAACACTATGTAGACAGCATTTTAAGTTTAAAAAAAAGGAAAATAAAATTAAAAAAAAAACTTATTGTCTTATAAATTTCAAGAAAATACCTAAAAATACAATCCCAAGTGTCCACAGACTTTCAGACACCCCTGTGTCACAGCAGGTTAAAGAAACTTTCATTGTTGCTTCTCTCTTTCCACCTCCTGCACAGTAAAAGACTAATATTACACAAGGCCACATATTCTTCCCTGCTCTGTCAGCTGTGTCCAGGGGACAGGTTGGTTAATACACTCTCTCTATGCCATGATAAACAGGGGAAGTCCAGGACCTCCTTTAGGGAAAATTTTAATCTTTAGAAAATTACACAAACAATGAATGAATGAATGAATGAATATATATATATATATATATATATATATATATATATATATATATATATATATATATATATATATATATATTTTTTTTTTTTTTTTTTTAATCTTCCTATTTGCTAAAAAAATATATATATATATTTTTTTTTAATCTTCCTATTTGCTAAAAAAAATTATGTCCTATTACTGATTCACTCAGGGTTAATGTAGACTTTAAAATTTTGTCAAATTTGAACTTTGTAAAAAAAATTTAAAGAGGTCAGTTGATGAAATGGCAACAAAAAATTAAGACTAATACTTATCAAAAATTAGACTTAACTGGTGCCTGAAGTGTTTCAGAAAAGAATGGAATCACATCCAGATGCTATTTTAAGGGTATATACATTTATTATCTCTTGAAATAATGTACAACACCCATTGCCTTCATTCCACCTTCTCTCTCTTATAAACCCTCAAGCATCTCTCATGGTTACTCATATCTTATTTAGATCAGATCACATCACATTATTGACATGAATTGTGGTAAGCCAAAGCAAAACCAAACAGAAGAAACTTTAATTGATTGCCTTTTTTTTCTTGGCCCAGCAATCCAATAACATCAATAGACAAGTAAGCCATGTTATGATGTTACTAGGTGTAATATATCTGCAGAAGGTGCACGCTCTTTTCAGGAATTGAAAGGACACCCTAACTGTCAACATATCATTTTCTTTGACATAATGATCTCTGAGTGCAAAAAAAAAAAAAAAAAAAAAAAATTACTTGTTTGGTTAATATGATGGGGGAATCAACAAAAATATCTGCCTAGAGATGGAAATTTGCTTTTCTGTAGTTTCTTCATTTTTGATGATTATTTTACAACACATTTTGATGTAAACGTATACTCGCAATCTGCATGATGAAGCCTGTGCATATGTATGAACCTAGCTTATTGTGCATAAATTGTAACTCCATTAACTAAGCACTGCATAAAAAGCACCCCCCCCCCTCCCCTCCACCCTCTCATTAACGATCAAAACAGTGAACATTTTTCTTCATTTCTGTACACATTTTCAGTCAGTTACATAAATATCCACAAGGGCATTGGTAATACATGACAACAGCCAGGCCCCTTGATGGCCAGACAATAACACCTTGATCAACAAATTCTTGTTTCATTGTACGTCTGCTGCACAATGACCATCAGGGACGGTCAATGAGTAGAAAGGTGGATAAACAGTTCAGCTGTGACCACTGAACTCAAACCTACCAGCTATTTCAAAGGGTTTCTTTTTCTGAAAAAAATTGAACGAGAGATGAAATATAACCTGTAGTAAATCAAATTTTGTTTCCAAGTGGGCCTTTTCTGCCCTAAAGGGTGGTGCTCTCGAACCCCCTCCCCTCTTTCCCTGCCCTGCCTTGGGCCTAGAAATTACTCTCTCCACAGACTATATTTTATAATTTCTATCCACAATCTCTTAATCTCTCTCTTGTCCTGCTTGCTAACTCCTTGCTCTGGGGCCTGTTTCACAAAATGGCTAAAGTCAGTTTTCGGGCTAAAATATTAGCCTACTAAAAATTAGCCAACTAAGTTGCATTTCACAAAAAAATCAAAAAGTTTTCTTACCTACCTTTTTTAAAATAGGAACTTAAAGTCAAATTTGTGACTGACATAGGGTATAGAGAGAAATCTAAATCTTCAATTTTGATTGAATTATCCCTAATCACAAACTGAAAATATCCAGGTCAAATATCTACAATGTACTAGTTTGACCTGTGAAGTTGGGTGTTGCCAAAAAGCATTTTGCCATCATTCAACAAGACGTCAGGAATATTAGGATAAAATAACACATTGTGTCCATGATCCAAGACGCACACCTGCTTCGACAAAAATCATGCCATTATTTACACATTTCAAACGATACAACCTGATCTATCACAAACAAACAATCTCTCTGGGTCATTCTGATCTTTGGGAAAAAGTTTGATAGCAATCTCATTTCAATACAAAAGCATTTTATCCTTCAATACCCTGAAGCAATTGGCCTTCTAGCAAAGTGCACGCTTTTATTTTCTTCCTCCATTTAATTTCATTAGCTTGCTATGTGTAACATGCAGCTGTCCTATTGTACTGTTTCAAAATAAGTCTGAAAAAACATCCCCCTACTTGTGTGTTCCACTAGGAGTTGACTTCATACATGTCACTTCTTTACCGCACTTACTATGGCTACAGAATTTGTTTAGAATACACGACAGTTGCCTCCTTCCAGCTGATTTGTAAAGCATTTATTTATCAGGTGAAAAAAGGGTCCACATGCAGGCTGCAAAGAAACTACTCAGCTGTTATTCAAACACCAGTTTTTCTTTTGCTAATAAATAAGATATGCTAGGTATGCAAGAAAACAGACACAAACAAAAACCAGCCGAGTGGCAACGCTACAAAGCACTTGTTTACAGGGAAATTATTCGAGCATTATTTATGAGTGGTTATTTTGTGGTAATGATGATTTTTTGCAAAGATATTTACTTTCTATTCATCTGGACCTTTTTACCTTCTGAAAGCTGCTTAACTTTTTCTCCCCAAGGGATTAAGAAGCCTAAAGTCCCACTTCAATATAATCTAGACTGCATAATGCAAACTTTCAAATGCAAGGAAATTAAACGAGTATTCCATAGGAAGGATTGAATTATTATTATGCCAAATATTTTGGATCAAGTCTCTTCTGAATTACAGACTTTGTGGATATATCACATGGACACCAATGAAATGAATAGTCATGAGTCAATACTCCTGACTAAAGACACAAATTTGTCTTTTACACCTCATTTATAAAAGTTTATTTAACATTTTTTAAAAACCAGTTCCTCATTCAAATCTAATAATTAGACTCAACTCAAGTTCCCCACTTTTACACTGGATAAACTCATTACTTATACCATCTACATAACATCTATTTATTTTTTGAATCGGGATCTATTCATGCGACAAAATAAATCAAATATAGATTCAATATATCGTCTTCAACATCATTAAGATCTCTTGAAATGACTGAGTATCCATTACAAGTCTATTATGGCCATATGTCACAAATGCAGACTCCCTTATCAGAAAACTCAGCTGGACCAGTCTAGGACCTGTCCCTAACTTCATGTATATTAAATTTGATCATTTGTCATGACCCCACATTAAACTGAAGTTAATTCTCCATTCCTTTTTGTAATTTTAATGCTTTCAGTTACTAAAAATTCCGCCCCTGGAAAAAATTCTGCTCGGGTCCAGTGGGCAGTTGATGTCCAGGTCTAACCTTTTACCCTCTAATGACCAGGGGGGAATTCCAAGCAGACAGCAGACACAGTAAGAGACAGTGGATAAATGAGGTGGTCAATTCAACAAAAAAAAATGTGCATGTTTTATTACTGAGCATGTCTTCACAGTGGGCCTTTGAGACCTGCCCCGCCCTCCTGATTGAGGCGTCATATCAGCTTACTTGTGGCCAGCATTGAATAAAGGGATGAGTGTGTTCACAGTTTTGTTGCTAATATATTTATGAGCTGATCTATTTTAATCACTAACAGCTCATCCTTTAGAGTTTATTGGCATTAAAGTAAAAGAAACCCTCTCATCCTAAATTACAAGGATAAAGAACCATTTCTATACAAAAAATTTTGTCCTCATTTTGTATCATCCTAATGCAGAAGACATACCTACATATACTAGTAGCATGCTTACTTTCATTTTTTTTCTTGTAAATTTAAATTTGTCTGTTACTTGACATTTTAGACTTTATACAAACGTACCTAAAATAGTTAACAATAACAACTTGTGCAACCAGCTGGTTTTTAAAAATAATTTAGTCTTTTCAAAGAGCAGCACTCTCAAAATAAATAGTCCTTTCTTTCTACTCAATCTAAATGAAGTTTTATAACCACTTATATACTTGTCTTTGCATGTGTCAGTCTAACTGCCAGGGCCATCTGTGACAAACAAATCACTTCACATCAAACATCCAGACAAAAACATGTGAGAAAGTATCCAAAATGTCCTCTTCTCATGATGAGCTCAGCTATGTCTGCCCTAACTTGGACTCTTTCTCTTAGCTAATGCAGCTCGTCATGCTTGCTCTTACATTCAGGAGAATATTTCACTTCTGACTGCTGCTTCAAAGTTATTTATTAACATATATATATATATATATATATGAATACAAATAAATAGGTATATATAGATATATATACATATCACCTTTGTTTCCCTTTACCACAAATGTCCATGATTTATCAAGTCAAAACAAATATTATTTTTACTCATCAGGAGTCCACTCAGGTAACACAAAACATTTCTATCAATCATTTCTGCTCTGGTATCATGCAGTTCCTTTCATAAAGTGGAACCTACTTTCAAAGTTAAATGGAACCTTTGTTTATTAACATTTGCCAGGCACCAAATTAAATTCTACCTTAATTTTTTTTCTTTTTTCTATTTTTATCTGGGAGTTGTACATCAAGCACCTCCATTTCAGTTTAAAAGATTCCCACTTTGCCTATTGTTTAAAATATTAGCAAGCACAAAAAATAATACAATTCTTGCTTCTGTAAATGCTAGTCGTATTACATACTCAATCACGTATATAAAGCCCTAACTCTTAATAAATAAGTTACATAACTGTCACTCAAAATGGCTGACAATAACACGCCTGCCTTGCAGAGTGACACCTTCTACAGCCATCTGACACCTGATCTCCACAATGGTTGATCAATCCTGGCTTCAGATGGCATGTATTTTAAGAATAAAACTGGCTTGTACTGAGGTCTAAATATATATATGATGATAATGTAATTTTTGCTGAAGCAGGCAAGTCTCAGATAACAGTTTGACATGAAGTGGAACATTATCCTTCATATTATTTAAGTTTAGCTGTGGAGGCACAGGTCCACAAGCATTTTTTTTTGGGGGGGGGGGGGTGCAATGTTTAAAAGAAGTGTCCTTTTGGGTGACAAAGATTCAACCAACGTCATTTTGGTAAAAAAAAAAAAGGTGCACTATTTCTGAAAAAGAACCCCCTCTTTTGAAATTGTTGACTTATTGCAACCATGTGCATATTTCCATCATCTACCTTTCCTCAACAACACTAGTACAAAACTGCATTTCATTATGCCAATCAATTTTCATTCATCACTGTCGAAGTCATTAACTATGCCGACTGTCAGCTCAAAGAGAATGTACAAATCAGTCCTTTAAGATGTCACAGTAACAAAATAGGCTCTAACTCCATAGCAGGGAGCTATAAATGACACAAAATTATTACCTTTAAGCAAAAGAATTAAGTCTTCAATATAAGTGTGTCCCATAATAAGTACTAAACAGAAAATATATACCAAAGTAAAACTTACCCTGCAGACAGTTAAGCAGCAATTATCACTGCAACAAATCACAGGTAAATAATGATGAAGGTATGATGTCAGTAATGTCAGCTGGTGTTACAGTGACACTGTCTATAAAAACGTCAACTTGCTCAATTCCTACTCTAAAATACGTCTCCAGTGGTAGGTGTGGTTCAGCAGGTAAACCCCAGTCTTCAGCCTGGCCGCTAATAGCCCTTGTTTGGACTGTACTCCCAGTCTGTCACAGCAGAGCATCTAAACAGAGCTCAATGCAACTATTGAATCTTCGCCTCACACTGCGCATGCCTGCCTCGGCTTTGTTGACCTATGCAGCGCTGGCTTTTCTTTCAATAAATATGCCAGGTATTTCATACACAATACAACTTTCACTGGGCCTCAATTTAGGCGAGACCAACCAATCAATAAAGAGTAGTTATGCAGCATTCTGAACCTAGCAGATATGATTATTGGCAAAATCAATGATACCTATATCAGAGTAGGTGTGTTTACACTACATACATCTTAAAACTATTAGGTTTTTATAAAAACACAACTTGAAGGATCAAATCTTTATCATTTCTACTGATCTTGATCATGAGAGGGGAAATAATTGTAGTTCTGATTCTGGTTGACAGGTGTCTCCCCTGCAGTCTTACCTGGACTGGGTGTTGCCTCAGTCAGCAAGGATTTGTGTTCACTTTTGAAGCACCTGGATTCTACCTGCAGATCACACCATATAATCAACACAAAAACATGACCAGGCCACTAAACGGCACCAATCCTTGCCCCTAGCATGGATTTTCTAAATACCAGGCTTCAATTTTAACCAGTTTTTTTTCTAGAATGTATTTTTAAAAAATAATCCTTTTTTTTAAATTCAGACTGCTAGTGAATATATCACATCATGTAACAAGATGATTCCTAAGAAAAATAAAACTCGCTTAAAATGCCATTAGAAGTCACCACGTCCTGACAAAAAAAAAAAAAAAATGAAAAAAAAAATGTTGGAGGGTATGCTGCACATAATGAATCATCAGAAATATTTGTCCTGTGTACTGAAATATATAATGGGTTAAAGCTTTGAAATGCTACCTGCCCCCTGCCCCCTGTTGCAGCCGTTTTGTCATCAAAGAATTATGAGGTTGATTTATCTGAGATGAGATCTAAGGAATGGAGTCCACACACACAATGAAGTGCATATTTCACCTGCTGTCACCGACCAACAGGTTTGTCATATGACGTGTGACAAGACCTGAAGATTTCTGTCAGCTAGCTACAGGCAGTATTCAAGGGTAAATGAATATCTACCATAATCCAGACAATTATCACAAGTCTTTTAATTAATTAATGACCTACAAACTGAATTGCAAGATGCCACTGGAATATGTATTTACAGTAATCAAAACAAGAAGAGAAACGAAATGGAAAGCAGGATACATATCCCCAGGAGCATAATCAATATTAAGATGATGACTAAAGGACTCAAAAATAAACAACACATTTAACATATCATGTGAATATCTATACAGTCATCAAACTAAGGCCAAGAGGTCAAAGTACAGTTTGCCTAACAAATGCATCTTTTTAAACAAGGTGAATACGAAGTTTTAATATCCAGACAGCAGCTGTATGTTCTTTACCCTGAAACCCTTTCTTAGAGTATTATCATACTTTTACAGCAGATGGCAGCAATTTGTCTTCACATCTAACATTGAAAATTATAATTTCTGAACTAAATTTTGGATTATATGTGATGCAATGCTAGATTTGGAAGTAGTTTTTCTTTTTCTATTAAGTTTTTTTTTTTTTTTTTTGTAAAATAATAAAATGGTTTCAGAAAGCTTTACCATCTGCTGTCAAATCTTCAATTGCTCAATGTGGCATTTTTTAAAGAATATCACACTGTATAAAATCAAATCTCATCTGACCTAAAATAAACAAAAACATTATGCATCTCATGTGTTCTGAGACAAGGGTACCTGCAATAGATACATTTATATAAACTAACATTTGGCAATGATGAGTTATACTGTGCTGAATATCATCTTATTGTGGTCATCTTTATCTAAAGAAAACACTGAGAATATATGTGTCTTACTGAAATACAATCTTACTAAATTACACAAATAACATGAAATCTTATGTTGAAAGCAATATGTAAAACAAGGATGTGTTACAATTATATTAAATCAGCACAGTAAATGATCAATAACAAATTACTAGTATCAATAATAGTTGCTTCATCTATAAATGGTTTGTCAAGCCTCGAATATATGACAGCAGCAAAACTTTACATCATTTTTTTATCTTTTAATGAAAAAGAGAAAAGACCGAGTTTACTTACAATACCAGCGATGGGCGTTGGCAACCGGTTGATACGCCTCACACTCCCTGGACGAAGACAATTCAGTAACCTGTCAAATTATAAAAAACTTACAAGATTGATCATGTTTCGTGACTGCTGTTGACAAATGCATTTCATAGGTGCAGAAAATTTATTACATCAAAAAATAGCATCAATGGCTAAAAGGGCAGGGAGGGGGGGTTGCATGACACAGCAGAAGAACCAAGGCAAGGCATGTTCTACAATCTGGTTCTCACCCCCACCTGGTTCTCAACTTCAGCTAAATCTTTAGTATATATTCCTGATAAATAGTAACATTTCTTTCTTTTATAAATGGAAGAACTGAATTCCTACATCGTGATGGTGGCAGCGGGGTCATATGTCTGAAATACCATTGATACTGACAATGAGATTTCCTGCTGCTTTATTTTTTGATATCAAAATGATATTGTTATCACAATTTTCTTTTTATAATAGTATCTGTATCAAAATACTGTAAATTCACATGCTGGATTCAATTTTCCAGTGTCACATTACAATAACTTTCAATTTGAATGCTGTACCAAAATACTTTGAACTCTGAGTTTAATACCCAGTGTAGCATTACTGTAATAATATACTTGTAAAATATATATGATATCTGCAGACCTGCATAAGATTTACATATAAAAAAGATACCATATTGAGAAATGTAAAGGACAAATTCTTCATTTAGTAATAAAGCAACTTCAATACTTGATTAATATGCCATGTTTAAAAAGCATCAAACAAGCAATGAATATCCATTCTAATACTACATTTCTTGCACCTTTTACAATAGAATAATTCTGCAGATTTGACACTGAGTATATGTTCATTTTTTTTCAATATCTTTCCTTTGACAAGTTATGACTTCCCATAGCTTGACAATAGCTCACCAATTCCAAATTTTTTAAATCAAATTTAAGATCATACTACAGATAGATGTAATTCATCGAAAAAAAAAAAGCTTTTATAAAAGAAACTTGCTATTCATTTCATAGCCAATGTGTGTATTTTCAGCCAACTATGGAAAGATTGGGCAATTCAGTATTACAAATTGGTAATGTTTTTCCTTTGGTTATTTTTGTGACACCATCATTGTTTGGAGATAAACAAAGATTCAACCCCAAAGATACATATTTCACTACTGGAGTACACCCCTCTGTATACAACCATACATTTCAGAGCCTGGCTAATAAGACCCCATTAGTGTCAAAAAAACTGACACCCCTCAGGTCGCATTCCAGGCAGATCTTAAATTTTGAAAAAGATACCTACTTTATTTATGAAACCAGACACCACTTGACATCAGAATCCAAAATAAATTTTAGGTTGTGATGATTATAATTTTATGACTAATCCACACAGTGCTAGATCATTGATCAATGATCATTTCTGCTATGATATACTTTTATAATCCTTCCAACTGCAAGGCACAACAGACCAGAATATGATGACTCTTTAAATATCTTACTAGAAGAAGAATTTAAATTGGTTTCCTGAAGTTTTCATTTTTTTTCTCTTTCATGTGTTTTTCTTTTTCTGGTTTCTTAATAGGACATCCTGAAATCAAGCTTTTTCTAAACAAAAAAAAAAAAACACTTTTGACACTTGTTTATATTACATACATTTTGTATATTTATGTGTGTGTGTGGGGGGGGGGTCAAAATATGACTACAGGCAAAGTTTAAAGAACAATTTCACACTGACTAACGGATGACACATGAAGATAATGTCACCTACCAAGGTCACCAAATTAAATGCTTTAAGTCAAAAAATTTAAAAGGACATATTATCCTTTATGTTCTATTCTATGTTGCCCCCTGGGGGTGAAACCCAATACTATCATTAGATTAGCAGGAAAAATAACTGAGTGCTATGGAAAAAGAGATATGTCTTAGGGACAAACGTATCACCTTGTCACAAAAAATGTATAATGGCATTTAATTAATAGTAAGGTTAGTCTTCATGTTTGCCCATAAGAAATAAACCACTGTTTCTAAACATACTTGACATGTTTGATAGCTTGACAAAGAAATGGATGTGCCAATGTGTGACACTTCAAAACAATCAGACTAGGATTGGGATTTAGAACTAAAAAAGAAACTTTACTCTGAAACTTTTTTTAAATTATTTAAATAATTCCTATCAAAAGTTCTTCAAATCTTTGAATAAATGATAAAAAGTAGTTTCTAAGAAGACTATACAGGTTATCTGTCTGAGAAGCAGACATTTTGACTTACCATCAAGGAGACCTGATCTGACAACTTTCATTTTTTATACAAGAAATAAGTCTCTTTAGAGACAGTTTCATGATTTGTACAACAGGCAATGAAAAAACTATTTCATCTTTTCTGAATACAATATTTTCTTTTTTCCCATAATCAACCACAGAAAAACATTTGAAAGGATTGTTTAAACTACCTACAGGTGTATGTAGAAAATGATTGTGCCTGGTGAGACAATGGTGAGATTGCTGTAGTTGAGACCCCATTTCCCAACCAGCTAATCTGAACTATCAATGCTCAGATAGACTTGGGCAAAATTATAAGTAAAAAAAAATTCAAAATTGTATGTTGATCATATTTCAGTGAGGCTACAATTGAATTATTCATAAGTAATTGAAAACTTGAATCTCATTTTGTAAGACTTACTCGCAAAGAAGTACTCCATTTTCTAAGGACTTCCTGGGATCATCTGGATAAGCAAACTTCTTTCTTGTAACAGCCTGTAATGTAGCAAAACAAGTAAATTTATTCATTCAATATAAATATTAAATACAAAACTAAACCTTTGAACTCAATTCTGATAAAGGAGGAAAATTCTTTACATTCATTTAAAAACTATACTCCAAAACAATTTTTAACTATTTTCATAAAAAAAAAAAACATATCTTCAAAAATCTCTTTTTCTCCTATTTAAGGAAACTACAACTATTCTTCTGTTGGTTTTTCCTTTTACCTGAAACTCACTTTTCAAGAGATGAAAACACAGGCCTTGATACTGATCTTTAATAGCAGTAGCCTAAACAAAATGCACATCAAAATAAATCTTCTCCTTAAACATTATCAGTTTTGAGATCAAATAATAAACACAGATTAAGTGCTGGCATTTGATAATAAGCAAACTCAGACTCACTGTAGCAAAAAAAAAGATGAAATATTTATCTGGGCATCAGGTATACTCTGAGAACACTTTCCCCTAAATTGGATCGCCTTTAGTGCTTATTTTAAAGCAGACTTGCACCTGATGGCAAATCTGCTGTTTAGACAGGTGAAGATTTCTGAGTGAGTTACATAGAAAATAATGAACCCTTTCTATCTTATTTAGAGAGAAATTCTTATAGCATAGGAGCTGAGGTGTGTACTATATCTTGTCTGTAGGTTTCTGACATTTAGAAACCCATCTATGGGCAAAAGTTTACTTATTTCTTTTCAAAGCATCTCTCTCCTCATCATGTTTAGCTTCTAATATGCTTATTATTATTTGTGGTTTAGTAACAGAGTTATGCCGAAGAAAGTAAGAATGGATTACAGAATCATTCAAGAAAAAATTTAAAGAGGTATGCTTTCAATAGGAAATTTAGAAATGAAAGCCACCAAAGTTAGGGAAATTTGCTACGTTACCCAAGCCTTCTACAAAATAAACATTAAAATTTCAGTTGAAACTTTATATAGTCTGCATACAGCCTCTGCTATGTTTAACTTTAATTAGTTAATAAAAACTGGAACCACAGTCTTAGCAACCTGGCTCAACAACAAAATGGTAAACAAATAACAGCGAAGGTTGTGTTGCATATTTTTCTCCTTACTCATTTTTTTCTCTAATAAATACACCTATCTGAATAATGGTACAAGAACCTGTTAGTCATGCAAGGTGGCAAGTCCGTAACATTCAGTGACACAAAATTCTAACGAGGATGTCACTCACAGTGTAATAGGACATGTTGTGTAACCTTAATGGAGCTCTGTTCTAATTTTTTCTCTCTTTTCTCACTTTTTTCTCTCTTTTGCCTTGTGTTCCCTATATGATGCATGACTGGTAGTGTGCGAAGTTGCATTCTTACATAACTGAGTATATGGGAAGAGAAAAACACACTGAAATATCAACATTTAACAAGATGACGGAGCATTTAAGTTACTCATTTAAAACAATGTTACATACTACATGCATCCAAGATAACAGGTAGCAGCCAAAATAAACCAAATTACAATTGGTACTGTTATAATCACATGACCTTCAATTCATGCCATGTGTAAAACATTTTAACTAATGTACTTAAAAAAAAACATTGAAAACATTTCTAAAAATCACCCACAGAGACTTTTTAAGGTAAATTTTAGAAATTTAATTCAAAAGGAAAAAAATCTGGAAAACATATTCCAAAAGGGCATTCTCAATTAAAATTGCGCAGTTGACATTAGGCATTAAGGGTAAAAATACAGGAAATGCAATAAAAATCTATTTTAAGTGTTTCATCAAATACCTCATACCAGTTTTTCCCATATGTCTTTCCAAATTGGAGGGTTCTTGCTAAATGCTATTTTTGCCCTCATAGTTATTGTTATAATACTATCTCTGTGTCAGGTCACTGCCATGACAAAATCAAGCACCCCACACAAATTTTAGGACAAAAATCATTTGCTATCACAAACATGGCAATGTGCTGTGCAGGGCCACATGAATAAATAAACATGATTTTTAAAAATCTTATCTATTGTCATCCTCACTGCTAAAAGACATATGTCATTAGACAGTTTGACTAAATAGCTAAAGTCTGTGGAGATAGGTTGCAATCAACTAGACTTGAAACATTCCTTAAGTTTCAATAATAACGCACTTCAGTAACCACAGTAATGTATATGAAATATCTCTCATACTGCCTCCAGAATAATCTCCATTTCATTGTTTTTATATGTATACACAGACATATATACATGGATGTGTAAGCCTACTACACATAACTGTACTTTTACAATCTACTTTGTTATTGCATATTCATGGCCATAAATGTTTAATCATTTCCTGAAGTAATTAAAGTCCAATGAATTTATCAACAGGAAGGACAATAAGGCACTGATAATAGATATGTAAGGCTATCACAGACCTGTTTGTGGTTACACAGTGTTGATAAATAAGACAACCTGGAATCCATGTGACAGCAATACAGGGTAATGATGTAGTTAAATGAAGGCAATTACAGCACACACACACACACACACACACACACACACACACACTAATGTACTAAATATCATGGATTCTCTCAACAGTAATAAAAGTACTTGGTGTCAAAATTGCCTTTTGAAATATTAGGAAGACTACGGTGGTCTAAATGAATTATGACTTGTATTAAATAGTTATTAAATTGCAAAGATAGGTTGTCAAAGCAATGATTTATGAAAAGGAGAAAACTGGCGCAAAAACCCTTTTATGGAGAAGCTTTGGTAACACCTGATACTTTTTAATATAATTCCAACAAACATTAAACATTAAACCTCAACTCTCTACCATCAAACTAATATAACTGGTTTGAAAAAACCAGATAATATATAAGCCTCCATATAACAATAAACACTAAAATATATGTACACATTCCTTGCCTGTGCCAGTAAATACAGTAAGTCTAAAATGTCTAGAATGCAGCTAAAAGGCCCAATCAAAAGCTCAACCTCAATCAGTGAAAATCTGTTTACCAGTAATGATATAAAGAAGAGTGACTTAAAACAATCAGCATTAAAGATTCAGACACATGAATGCACTAGTTCACACTTGGTGATCAACTTTCTACTGAAAACTCACCTTACCCGGATCAACTGATTACCAGATTAGAAAGAGACAATAGAACCTTTCTACAGGTATAATCTAGATTTAGGATGATACAAGAACTAGTAAGGCTAATTGTACTAGTGTCAAGAGGACAAACAGCTTAAACTGGTTAACAGCTAAATAATAATGTATGGGAAAAGTGATCTGAGTTATAACCTGCATGTACTCTGCTGCATTTTAGTATAGGTAAAGTTAGTGCACTATAGTTTGTAAAAAAAAAAAGTTCCACAAATTTGAAAAAGGTTCTGAAGCATGTGGAATCGTATGAAAACATACTGGAACCCATGCACTGGTATGCATACAAGCATACATACAAATGTGCATTCACTCACACACACACACACACACACACACACACACACACTATGCTATGCTATTAATAGCTGGTGTGAATTAAGCACCTGTCTGGAAGTGAAGAAGAGCACAGGGAGAAGACATACAGCTGTACCCAAGACACTTTACAGACTAAAAT
This sequence comes from Lingula anatina, assembly GCF_001039355.2. The sequence continues at coordinate 81,763 of NW_019775907.1, read as the reverse complement.
AGTTCAACCTATTAGGAAGAAGACATCCAATCTCCTGGATATGATGTGATAGGATGTCTGACTTTCCATCATGTTCCTCATACTTGCCTAACCTCTGTTGTAATTTAATCACCTTCTTGGAATACAGACAACTGGGAAGACCTTAAAATGGCATATCTTATCCCTATCACTACACTTCAGTTCAGCCTATAAAAGTACCCTGCGTTTCAAAGAACTGGCGCCGACTCTTTCAACTTTCTACCATAGTTTCAGCCAACTACAGCAGATAGGTTATAAAAGGTGGCCTGTTATCCACCTAAGGCAAAGGCTACACTGATCAATAGGACTCATGAGACATAAAATATATATTAATTCTCTATTTATTAAAGTACAAAAACTTTTATAATGACTCTGATCAAACAAATATATTAACCTATAAAGACAGTATTTATTTAGACCAAATTAACAATTTCAAAACAAGTTTACAGATAGATTGTGGTATAACATCACAGCAGTTGCCCCCACAATCTTAAGAGTTAGCTGCACATGAACCATCAGCTATTATCAGTACACCACTGCTGTTTTCAGTTACAATGGCAGTAACAGTAAGTTACTGGAATTATCAAAGGCCATCTGTTAACTCTGAAATTCAGGGTATGATCTATGAAGCAATAAGGACTATCTTTTTATACATACACCCAAAGATGGAGACTATAAGAGAGCAGAAAGTTAGATGGTTAGTGTGAACATAACTGATGATCAAATACATCTAAAATATTAATCAATTAACTTCTCACTGTTATATCTTATTGTATAAGTCTTGTTGACAAACATTTCAATGCCCATTCAAGTTGACAAACTACCCAATTTACGTGTGTACGCATGCCAACAAAAGTGCTGCTTAAACTGAGAGTCAATATTGCCAAATACTGTAATAATCATATAAGAGTTATGGATTAAACATTAAATGGTGAGTCATTCAATATACCTTATAAGTTTATAGACCGATTTCTTGAATCATCATCTTCCCTCTACCATACCTCCTCATGAAAAAATTTATAAATTGTATTGAACAAGCAAAGAGAAACACTGTGTAATATTAACACACTTATGTTCTATGTTTTTTATAACACTTCCTTGTGAATTACAAAGAAGTGTAGGAGGCCTCTTTCAGTTCCTGAATCTGCACCATATTCCTTCATAGAGAGATTCTTCTGAAAAAGCAGAAGAATCTTGACATTTCAAAAGATGAACTTAGTTGGGTTATTTCACTTTCAAGCCCTCTATTGTCACAACCCCTTATGCACACAAGAGAAGGGCAAATTTGGTTTTCACATATCTGAGCATATCCCAAAGCATTTTTTATCTGGCCTTAATAATTCTGACCTACACTACAAGAACATATAAGACAGTATAAAAGAGGTATTTGCCCCAAAACATCACAGGGTCAATGATTCCATATGGATCAGCAAACCAGAAAGAAACTGGACCATATTGATCATCTGCCGTAAAAAATAAAGTAGAGAGAAAACAGCCCTCAGCACTTAGCCCCTTACACATGGCCTGCTAAGTTTCATCAGCCAGGAAGAAAGCCTAGGGCTCATTCCCAATGTTACTATCCATCTACGTAAATTGAAACAACTCTGCAGGGGTTCTCGCTGAATGCAATCAGGTTAACAAATTAACACGCCTTTTTCTGATGTTGAGCAGAATACAAAAAGCTTATGATTATGCAAGTATATTAGAAACAAGAGGAGGCGTATTATTTATATGATTGCATTCAGCAAGAGTTCCTGTGATGTTGGATTGATCTACATGGGCCAATAGTTTCACTGTGAATGAGTCTATAGAGATAAAGTGTACATGCATATTCAGGGTTAGAAATTTCCACTGGTTTGGTAGATTTTTGCTTGTACATAAAGAATGGTCATCTTTATGACTTGGCATTTTTGTAATAAGACATTCTAAAATCTGTTTAAGTTCAATAATATTCTCAACAAGAATGTAAGAGTGGCAGACCAATTTTTGCCTCCTCCTTCCAATAATAAGATATCCCTTAATCCATCTAAAAGCTTAGAGCAATATCACTTCAGTGACAGTATTAAGTTATTTTCATTTTATTACAGATATGACATCTGGCCATACTTTCCTTACTTCTTTTGGTTCATGATGTAGAAGGACACCAGATGATAATCTCCATATTTAGTGGCAAAACCACAGCTGTTGAGCTTTTCCCATAGAGAAAGGGAAAGGACGTTTGATTTTATAGTCGCATGCTAAGAAGTAGGACAATTGAAGGAATGGGGGAATCTTTGCAGATTGAGTCTTCTTTCAGTCATATCATGTAACACTAAATATAGTTTGTTTCAAGAAGCCAACTAATTTGACTGCTTTTGGAAGCTGAAGCCAAACTATGATAATGCTATACTGCTATATACTTCCTTTTCCCTCTTGACTTCTATGATTCCTTTTCTACAGTGCCAACTTCAACAAAAATGCCCTTTATTCAAATTTATAAGAAGAGAACTGAGTTATGAAGTTGTTTCATCTAAGACAGCACATAAAACACCTGTCTTAAAATAGTATTTTGTTTTTGTGAAATCTAACACAACACTAGTACATAAAAACATCAGTCATCCACATTTTTTATAGTTATAAACTATTTTGAGATAAGGGAGGGGTGATAATTCCTGCCAATATGCGATAAGCTATTGTCCCCTCACAGAATATGAAATTACACTTGTGTGGCTAAAGGGAGTAGATGTCTATTGTATAATTGTAACCACAAAATTGCTCAAGAATTGCACACTTTGGTGACTATCAAATATGTGTGGGCAAGCTGTGGTGAAGCATCCTTACTGGATACCTTAAATAAAGAAAACATGGTACAACTCAATAGAAATTGATTCACAATCTTAAACAGCCCATGCTTTGGGAAAACTTCCCTGCACTGTTTTTCTTCCAACAGGCTGTACAAGCTATTACAAGGCTCAGACCCCTAAATCTTCCACCAAGTCCAAAGTTCTAGGAACTCCAACAAAAACATTTAATGTGTTTTCAACTTGTATGCTCCCAGCAGAATTATGAGGACGCGTGGACTTAAATGGTTCAGAAAATGTTTGTTACAAATCATTTGCGCTGTTGCGTGAGCATGCTTAATTTGTTATCATGTACATTACACTGTTTTTATATTTTTTTAATAAGCCATCTTAATCACACCACATGTACACCATTCTTTGGATTTATGTGTGTACCGACATTCCCCAAGACTAAACTATATAGGTCCAACCAATTCTATATCTGACGAATATTTCCGGTCTATTTGGGGGAACAACTTTTACAATTCTGGTTATTTCATCTTTCACCTCTCCCATTTGTGAGCAAAGCTGGAGTCATATTTTTGCCAAGTTATTAGCAAAAAGTTGAAGATAAAAATGTGAGGGGTTTGCCAAGCTTTCACATACCATAACATCAAACCAATAATAATGTTATCCAAGATTGCTAAACACGTTTAAGTCTGCCATAATCATTTTGGATCAAAAATTCCGTGTACGTAAATAAATGTCTTGGGTTCCTTGTAAACTGCAGCAATTTTTTAAAACATGCACTCAGTGCTATTCCCAGAATTTGGAAACAGACGGCATTTGTTGTGGTAAAATATAATCAAGATTTGACAGCATTACATACATACAGCCAGACCAGCCACTGCCTGTGGAAATGACGTGGAACGTGAAAGGATGGAAGAAAAGACTAAACTAAAACTCCGAATGTCTTCCATTTGAAAAAGACCTATTAAAATTGTGCTATTTATTTCATGTTTTAGAGATATGCCTTATCATTACTGTATGAGGTAATAATATCAAAAATTCCACATACATTTTGGGGAATTTCTCTAAGAATATGAAGTGCTACTCATTTTTTTTTTCAAGTAAGCTTCAATATGCATGATTGAATTGGTTTAAGTAATGCACATGGAAACATTTGTCCATAGTGCATTTCTTCTAAATGGTGCTATATGCGTACATAATGTAAGGCAACAGCTATCAAAGGCATGTCTTACAAGAATGTTTACAAAAACATTAGGAACCCAAGCAATCATAACCTGCAGCATTAATTCATTCACAGTCTTAAAATCGCAAAGAAATCAAAGTTTAAAAACTGATTTTTTTATTCTCATATGACATGCATTTGGATTTCATGGAATTCATTGGCAGCAATTTACAATATTTCACTTCAGAAAGCTTCGGCTTGTAAAAAACAGAACTATTTCAATGTACATAAATTTTCCGGACCCTTGATAATTGCGTTTATTTCTGTGGGGTTTAGCCATCAAACTAATAAAATGCAGCTAGGCCTGGATGACTAACCTCAATAGGAATCTTAATGGGTAAAATGTCTTTTTTAGATGCAAATTTTCTTGATTTTCTAACTTTGGCTATGTTCTGAATGTCATAGTGTACAAAAAACATGAAATCTATACATCATTTTAGAAAAAGGTGATGCTACATCTGAGGACAAGGTTGAATGTGATGAGATATCAAATAACACAAAATCAAACCTTTTTTTATGGTCTAGGTGTGGCTAAAGCAAAAAAATTACTCCAAAAATTTGTGCCTGCCTGCTTATGGTATGGGAAATATGAAAAGTTGGTTCGGAATTATTGCCTTATTTATATACACACTTGTTTCTTTTTTCAATATGCAAAGAAATGCAAAAGTTGATTACACCCCCCCCTCCTCGAGGAGGAGTGTTAGTCTGTTAATTTGATTGCATTCTGCAAGAGTTCCTGTGGAGCTAGGTCAATCTAACTCATTCTGAATGGGCCCTTAGTCCTCACAACATACAGAGTAAGGCCACATTCAGAACACTGGACTAACTAGTCTGAGGGTCAAATATGGCAACACACTACAAAGCTTGCCATCTAATCCATTAATAGACACCAAACAGATTCCCTGTGGATAAGTATTCAAGTGGGTGGGCTATATATTTGATCCTAGGACTAGTTAGTCCACTGTTCTGAATAAAGCCTCAGTGCCCTTATTCTATTATATCAGGGTTGACTACCAACACTGGAGTCTAGCTTAATCCACCGCAGCCAACCACCCACCACTGTTTCTGTCATCCCAAGTGTGTTCAATAAAGATGTGTGGCTCTATCAACATCATTGGGAAAGTGTTATGGGTCCCAAATTCAAAAGAGAAAATCATCCACAGTTTTGCAGGTGGTATAGTAACCCAGGAAGAATGCTGTCAGGAAAATCAACACAAATAAGAGAAGTATATACATTATACAATCGTAATGTGTCACATGATCAAAAGCCAGGTGTTTTACTATGGGCTTACATGCAGCAACACCTTTATTACATGGTTTTACCTGTAAGTTGGTTTGATAGTGTCTGATATCTTTTAATCATGAAAAGTCTCAATACATGAAGAAAGTGAGGCTACATAAGGTCCCCCTACCTTAAATTAGGCTAGCATGTATTGATTTTTATAGTAAGATTGGTTTTTATAAGAAATCTGGGACACCTGTTGCCACTATGGTATAAAGTGACTGGGACCAACTTGACTTAAACAAAATCTTAAGGACAAAAAGATTCCGGACCAAAAAAATTTGACATTTGAAATTTGAGATTCAATGTTCAAAACCATTTTATCACCTCCAAGTCAATCAAAACTTTGCTATCTCAAAGGCACACAAAGAACCACCACAAGTATGAGAGAATTATTCTACACAAGGGCCCACTAATACTTCATATAGAATTATGATTAATCTGGTAAAGTTCCTTATAACACAGGGCTCCTCCCACCTTGTTACAGCTCAATTCTACCGTGGCATAATTTCAGCATTAGCAAGCAGGTGCCCTGTGTGCCTTACTGGACATCAATACAACTGCAATTAGCTACATAAAATGTGCACCCGAGATTACATCAAGTATTGAGAGGCTGTCCTTGTTAATCTACATAGCAGGACATTTGAAATTACACACAATTTAAGGGAGGGGTGGATTGTTAATGCATGTAATAACCACAATTTAAGATGACATTCAGGATATGGGAGGTAATCAAATCTAAAATACTATACTGCAAATTGGAAAGCTTTAATTATTAAGTGACTAACAACCATAATCACTTAATAGAGGGAGGACCAAATAAATCCAATGAACTCCTAATATGTACCTCTCACTTTTATTCAGCTACACTACAAGGAAAAAGATGCATGTTATGGTATGGGTCTCCTTTAAGATTAAAATGAATTACAGATTTCAACCTCAGATGGATATTTTACCCCAGGAAGTCCAGGCATTTTCAATTATGTTCCTACACTACACAGTGAGCTTGCTTTCAACAAGTAGCAAGATATCACATAACAAGAAAGGTATCACTTGCAGAATTAAGCACATTTTATCTCTGGTAGTGAGTCTTTCCGAAACTTGATGCTGCTTTCATCAATGACGCGAATACTTAAAAAAGTACTTTAATAGGGGGCATGCCCCTTTCTTAGCGGAAAGTTAGAGGTTCACTAAGCCTCCACCATATAATACTATTTCTGTCTTCACTACAGAATGATATATTGACTCTTGACACTAACCTTTTGTGGTTTTATTTGAGGAAATACAATACTGATTTCCGATATGTCATACTAGACCAATAACACATCATGGTCGCTTTGCCTTCTCTGGTGCTTTTCATGTGGAACACAATGTAGTTCAAAGCAATAATAAACTTTCAACATCAATGGGTTTCTGCTCGATTACAGGTTGGATATTCACGCTTGTGATTAAAGATGCCAAGAGGAAATATTTACCTTCTGTTAAGATGACATTATCAGGGAGGTGCACCTAATACCTTTCCTCTGCCGATCACATTCCTAAGTCAAAACTTATGCAATACCAAATTCCCACTTAAAATGCATTTCTTAGCCAGTCACTTCTTTTCGAATAATATTTTTTTATTACCATTCAAGGATAAATCAATAAATCAAGTTTTCTGACTTTCTTGTATTGCCACTCACACCTCATGCTTTCACCATTCTAGGTCATCATGTATAGATACTTAAAATACAAAAATGCAAATTACTTTTAAAATACCAGTGTAAAGGTTATTACACTCACTATAAAAATGCTATCATGCTGCTTCATGAAATTATGCAGGNTTGATTGCATCTTATAGAGCTTGTCAAACACCAGACTGGTGATGGTGTCCCTTTTAGGAGGAGGGCTTCCTTTGATAATGACTGCTATAAGAATACATTTACCCATATTTGAGAACCTGCTTTTCACAAAGGGATCACATTACTAATATTGTACAACTTCTGAAGAAATGTGATATAGACAGCAGATTTTTAAGTAAAATTCACTTGAGGTACAGCCATCAACTACCAAACAGAAAACTGAATAATGGATAGATGAGGAATCAGCTACGACTACCAAAAAAAGGATTACCACCTGACCCAATATATATAAAAGGGGCAGGGTTCGAAAGAACTACCCTTGGGATTTGAAAGAACTGGTCCTTCAGTATGAAAAAGGCCTGCTCTGATTCTTGATGCTATAATATGTGATTTCTCAAGTTGGGTAACTAAAGGGTGTGAGAAGATCCACTTTTTCAGAAAAAGACCCCTCTGACACCCCCTTTTTTCAGAAAAAAAAGAACCTTTGGGTTTAAGTATTTCCAGCACAGAATATATATATATATATATACTCAGACTGTTTAGAATGGAGAATAAGCTGATTTTTTTGACAAGGAACACAGCAGTTTTGAGTGGCAGCTAGGTCACAGTACTGACAACATGTAACAGCCTGAGGGAGGAAGCTGTTCCTCTGATCTAGACTACACACAAGAGGAAACATATAACGGAACATTTGGCTCGCCATATTTTAGACAGACATTATGAATTTGGTGATTATTCACAAATTTAGCATTTACCATTATTCACAAAAGGATAAATGTTTCTGATATGAACCCAACTCATTTCTAAAAACATTCAAATAGTTTTTGTAATGCTACAAACAAAGCCCCTTCATCAATTTTTGAGTAACAATTATAATATGTGGATTAGCAACAAGACACTATAGCTCCTACAACATAAGGGTCTTACAGCTGTTTTTGCAAAAATATTTCATCTTAATATTGTAAAGTTTTGATGAGTTAGAACCACAAGCTGACAAATAATTGGTATCAAAAACAATACTATGACATACAGTAACATATTTTCCAAATTGGTAATTGCAAGAAAGATCAATACAAATTTATCCTTGGTAATAACTCTAAAATTAATTTACAGTAAATCCAGAGAACAGTGGTTCTAAAAATAAGCTAAATTTATATTCATGGTGTTCAAAAACTTGAGACAGAAAACTGCTGGACTCTGACATCCTTCACTGCAATCTGTGACAGTAAGCATGATGAGCCATGTGACTCCACCCAAAACTTATGTCAGTTGTCATAATCCTCCAAAATACACAGATCTGTAAAATCATATTTAAGATGCTTGACAGTCAAGATAGCAAATAGAATATCTATGATATCAGTGAGTAAACGTGTCCATGTGCATGCACAATGAGAGGCTTATATATCAGAGATTACTACATACAAGCTCATTACATGCTAGCATGTTAAGTACCAGATATTGAATAAATGTACTTAAATTACCTCTGACTAAAAAAAACAAAAGAAAAGTAAAATGCTGACTTAACACATTAAAAAGACAATCAGTACAGAAAGCTTTTGTATGTAGTCAGAGAACCTGCTAACTAATCAAGACTATGATATTAGTAGCATAAAGATTGATTATGTCCTAGCAGTCTAATTCACTAAGAAGGGAGGCTGCTGGATAAAATATACAACACCTTACTGGCATGCAATTGTCACATTCACAGAGATTTTATTTGTTATATGTCCAGTCAAGATGCTGACTAAAATTAATCTAAGTAGCTTTCTCAAGCATGCCTAAATGTAACCTAACAGTAAAGAATACCCTGGGTAGATATTGTATTAAAAATCTTACTGGAAATATTTGAAGTTTGTATGTGGTCTTATATTTTGATAAGAAAACAGTTACTGAGTTGCTTAAGTTCCATATTTATAAAAAATCACAGAAGAGAAAAAAGATCTTCTCTGGGTTAAATCTGATATAACTACACAAAGGTTACATGGTAAAAGATTTACTTTTTCAGAAAAAGACCCCCACCCCCCAACGCTGGCTACGGGCCTGAATACTAACCTAATATCAGTTTTACAATTTACCATCCGTCAAGTCATTACATGTAATTCACTTGAGGCCAGTTAAAAATTCAATGAGTTTTCTGATGAGGTTATTACCTGTGAAATATTGGGAATACAACTAAAAAACCTTCATTATTTTAAAAACTAATTCTGACTCTGACATGGGTCATGGAATTTCATTTCTGAAAGGCACTTCCCTGAAACAGGTTGATTTTCCATTTGAGGTGTTGAAATAAAGGGCATGCTTAAAACACTTAATTTCTCCCCATCTGAAACCCACACAAACAGGTTGTTTATTAAATTAAAAATGAAAGCAATGTTCTACAAATCTTCTTTACAATGGGGAACTTAGAGCTTAGACCATTTCTCATTGTAACAAAGTCCATTAGTTTATCAGATATCTTAATTTGCCTGACCATCTCAGTTTGCTCGTGAGATAAAGCCATTATTAAAACGAGGTCCTTCCTCCCTGCAATATCATGTCTTACAGAAATGCCATTCTGATAGATACATTATAATTAAATGGCTTACAGCACTCTTCTCAGTTATCAAGGTACAACTAGGAGTAAGAAATGATGAAATAGTATTACCAGACATAGCATGTAATTCACATTAATTAGAATGAAAATTATCTTAAAGTGTGAAGTACTACCCTCTACCAGGGCGACTGATAGATTTTTACGGAGCTTAAAATGACAATCTATCTACCTAGAGACATATCTGTGAATATCCGTAAAAATCTATCAGTCGCCCTGGTAGAGGGTAGTGAAGTACTACATCTGGTATGTTAATCTTTTTTTAAAAAAATATTTATTCTATAATGACTTCTACAAAAATCTTATGGATCCATAGAGACACTGAAAATCCTGAAGCACTATCAAGTGCTAAATCATGTGCTAGTCTTGCAACAAGTAGGTTTTTTTTTTTTTTTTTAATAAAAAAAGTGCTTCACTTTTCTTTTACTGACCCAATTTTCAATTTCTTGTAGAGCTTATCTTTCTTTTTTAATTGTTTTAGAAATAAATACTTGAACTAAGAGACGTGGCAATAACCTTCAAGGTTTGATAGTTTGATGGTCAAACTTAAACTAATGGCAGTCCATTACAGAGACCATGTTGAAGTGACCCACAACAGCTCACCACAAGAACCCTAGTACAGCAGTGTTACCTGTCAAAACTAGTGGTCAGTGAAGTCCCAATGGCTTTGTTAGACATTTAAATAGAGTCATTTCACACTGTGCATTTCAAGTTGACAGTTTCTATTTGTTATGGTAATGAAATCTGTTTTTCATGAGCATTAAACCGCATCCTGTTCTTCAGCTTCATATTTCTAAAATACCAATAGTTCACCATGTCTGGTGCAGGCAAAAATGAAACTTTGTTTCATTTATTCATTTTATTTTTTTAGCTAATATAAAGTTACACATAAATGAAACCAGAATCTTTTTCAATATTCTTTTACTTATTAGGTGTAAAATGCCCAATTTTACTGAAAAATTACATCCAATTGACCACAAAATAAATGACAGCAATGTGCCTAGTTCTTACAACTTTATCGATACTATAACAACAGTTTTACTTAGTTATTTCACTGTTATCAAAACTGGCTGCTGAACAAGGCGGTTAAGTAAATCTATTTTATCTCTCTTTTACTTTAGTTTTCTTAGCACAAGCACCAATTTGCCAAATCTAGCACGGTGTGTTAATTCATTCTGAAGACTGAATGAATTGGTTAGATTTGCGTGCAGCACTCAATTAAATATTAAACCAACAACCAGTAATCCATAAATAATTGATCTAAGGAATGTAATTGAGACAAATCTACTCATAATGTTATGCTGAGGTTATCTTTTGGCGATTATCTAGTGGGAACTGTTTTGTTTGGCCACATTTTTGACACACTAGGGTGACATATTTATAATCAATCGAGGCCAAGCTCTTTCAAAAACCTTATCACTGGAGGCAACATAATAAACACCTTTTCCAAAACAAATGTCTTATTTCAAAGTAGCGAATGTCAAGAGCCCTTAGCAGTAATACCATATAAAAATATGAAACAACCACAATAGTGAAGAAGACTACAGCTAACTTAAATCAAAACTGAATTCTCAATTAAACTAGACATTGCTAGCTAAAAAAAGACACTTAAAGGTCTGGTCCTCTTATTGCACTGAATTTGACTGAATTTAAATACGAAGGAGCATCTGTGTCGCTGTCACCACAGCCTCTTAAACATGTGTTACCTGGCTGTCACATGTACGCCAAGGACACTCCCATGAGCCAAATACAGGTGTTACTCACCCATTTAAATTCAGACATGGCAACATTTCCACAAGGGGATAGCAGACAGCACATATCCTGTAACAGTATGTTGCCTGCTAATTATAGCTCCCTTTTCTCAGCCATCCTGTCATGGGACTAAACACCCTCTACCTCAGGGTAAACCCTCTACCTCAGGGTAAGGCTACGTTATCAAAGTGGAAGCTAAAGTGCAATGACCAACATAATACCAACCCTTCTTCCCCAGGGTTACAGAGAGAATAATTTTTTCAGTAGATATTCACAGATATTTCTCTGGCTAATATGTAGCTGTGCACATTTCTATACCGTGAGAAGTTTTGCACAATACTAATGTCATCATTCCCCTGGTATAGAGTGCACAATACTTTTGTTAAGATAACTTTTAGGGGTCCTTAACAGTTCATCATGAAAAATTACTACTACGTGCCAATAGTGATGTAGCAATGAATCCCATTTTTTTCAAAATGGTTCTTTAATGATCCTCGAGTTCAAATACAAGTGGACATAACATCATCTTAAGTTCATTTCATTGAAATACCAAAGGGTACCTAAACTAAAACCAGTTTCACTGTATTTAAATAAATTTCATCTTGTTGGTTAACATGTTCAAAGGAATGTATGCATAAGTAACAGTAATTTAAACTTTAAGCTTGGTTAAAAATCATACAACAAAACACATTTGTTTAAATATCCAGCTCAATGTATTCAAAGGTAAATGAGTTACAAAAATATGCTCATCCCTATGCTTTATTTCACAGGTTAAGGTAAGTTTAATTTCAGAATCATTATATATTAAGATTCTCACTATGTGATTTTTATTTTTACTTGGCATTTCTGTTTCCCTCTCTATTGTTTGCATAGCATGCATTAAATACTCCAGGGCAACTCTGTTATAAAGTGGAGTTCCACGCTACTACATTAATCAATATGCCTAAAAGTCGGGTAAAACTACAGGTTACATTGAGATGTTTGAAGTGACATTAACGTTGCTTTAGAAAACAGAACCCACAGGTGCAAACCTTCCTGGATGCTAATGAGTACCACAAAATACAGTAACAAGATAGCAAGATATCAAGCTCCCACACAGATATATATATAACCTTTAAGGGAAAGGCAGCATTAATTAAAATATTATCTGACCATTGGCTAATCTCTTCTGGCCAAACCCAATATGTGCATTATATGTAGTTTACTAGTTCTACACATCTTCAACTATGTTAACTCAGTCAAGAGTGATAATCAATAGGGCATGCTAGTGGGAATCTTTTTTAATCCAAAAATTTAGTTTGCAAAAGAGAAATATATCAAACATAGTGTCACATTCCCCGGCACTTTTTTTAACAATTTCATTTAGAAAATTAATGCAGTTATAATTTCTTTCAAATCACAGCCTATCAGAGATAGAAAAACTTAAATATAGTACTCTGGTCGTATACTTTCTCCTTTTGAAACAGGCTTGCAAACTTTACAACTTGGGTGTATTATTCAACAATGCAAAATAAAGAATTCAAAGCAAAGGAGGCAGTTGGGTTGGTACAGCCCCCCCCACCCCCCACCCCCCACCCCCACTCCCAAAAAGTCATACATGCACCTTGTTCTTTTTACACATAAAATGATATATTCTAACTGTGATACATTGATGCCCCCATTTTACAAATACAAACATCCATGCGGTTCCTATGTCCACTTGAGTAAACAAGACAAACAGTGGGTAATCTCATGTAGCACTGACACAAGCTCATTGAAATAGCTGACATTCCCAAGGCTATTTGATAAACTTATCTAAATGTCATGTACTTTAGTGTGCACAACATCGGAATATGATTTTAAATTGGCTTTTATTTAATCAAAGAATTTATAAAGCTGTTAGCAGTTCATAAAGCAATAAATTGTAAGTGCACAAAAGCTGTTTTCCACACACATTATTCTGTGTTTTGAACAAATAAGGATATCTGTTATTTCAAAAAAACCGTTTCATAAAAAAAAGCAATCAGTTTTCCCTTATGTCTAATTCTACTTTTCAAAAATGTTTGAGTATAAACTTATATATGCCTTGTGTTAAACAATTTAGTTATGTTAATCTCAATATTACCATCAGAAATTAAAGTTTACTAGTCTGATCACGTTACATGTGACAATTAATTAAATAAAACACAAATCTGTTGACCTTGGGATTACATTTTATTGGGGTGTGGCAATCTACTTTTCAATTTGAATGGTTAACTAACAAAATTCCACAAACCATTTTAAATAATATTCAGGGCGATCGTCGATAAGAACTTGGAAAATCTTTTCCTGTTATAAGTTATATAACTATATGTTGCTCATGCGATAAAAAATAAACGTTCAATTTAAGTCTCTTCATCTTTTAATGCTATTTCTTATTAGGATGATACGTTTACAACCTAACATTAAAATGACATTTTCCCACGGTCTTGGCAATAAAATTCCATAAAAAGCTGACAACATAACTAACTTGTCAGTTGCGGGCAAAGATTCCATGCACATTCAATCACTTCAAAAAACTTTTCAAAAAGTTCATTGGGAATTCTAAGGAAATTTTAAGCTACAAAATAACTTACCTCGATCCACCTCTGTGTTTCATGCAATGCCATATCCGTGTAAAACTCCAATTCCTCGTCAATCCTTGATCTAAACGACCAATTCGATTCAACCGGCTCACTTGAATCCGCCATGATGCGAAAGTGCCTTCTCCTCGCGTCTTTGCCAGCGGGAAACCCTTGGGTATTCAAAGTAACGAGAACTTCAACAAGGTTTCAATTATACAAACATACAACAACTTCCCTTGCTCTATTTAATAAGAGTGTCATATGGAGTCTTTACAACATCCCCTTAGGTTAGACCTAACTTAAACAGAGCCTACACCGTGTCGGTGTAACGCACTAGTGTCCCAGTTGCGGTGAGGGAAATCTCTCAGATCACATGACAGAGATGACCTTTTGTGATTGGTTTGTTTATTTTGACATATGATATTTCTTAAAACGCCAAATTAAAATAGTATCAACAATTGTATCAAAAACTGAAAATGTTTTTTTTTTATATTGTAAAGGAGTAGAACAAAAAACAAACAGCATTTAGTGTAACTGATTAAGATAGCACAAATTGCGGTGGCTTGTCTTGCTAATCAGTTCTATTTTCGCCCTCTATTGACGAACAAGTGCCTCCAAGGTAAACTATCATGGCAGACCGTTTGGCGTGCAAAAGGTGTGGGAAAATACAGTCGATTTTAAAGAGATGTACCCGTTGTCAAAAAGTGGTCTACTGGTATGTGAACACTATGAAAGTAAAAGCTTATACTAATTTGGATTTCGACAAAATGGTGCCTCTCTCTATGATTTTATTGAAAGTAAATTACATAGAAAAGTTGAGGCCAGTGTCTGATTTTCTGGCTGTGCATTTTATATGACTGTTTGATTGCTTTTGGTTTACTGTAAAAATCTTGATAAATAAATTTAAATTATCAACATATCTACAAGAAATTTTTAAAAAATCAGTTGACACAATATACTTACTTACACGTTCCAGTATTATATATTTTACTCCATAATGTAAATATATATTTTACCTACACTTCCTTCCAGTTCCCGTGAATGTCAAGTTAAGGACTGGACTTCTCACAAAGACCTGTGCAATAAAAATGTCCCAGAGTCTCCCAGCATCAGACATACCCCAAATGCCAAAAACTTCTCAAAATTAAATACTGAAATGGACAGCACATCATTAAAGACAATTCAACATTCAAGTGAAGAAAACAGTGGAGACTTGCATGTATCAAATGTTTATGAAGGAGAAAACTACAAAGACCAAAATATTTCTGAAGTGAGATTGAACAATCAGCACCAATGCTATGGGAAAGAAAATGGTCCAAAGAGTGGTGGAAGTCACTTGGAAAGTGTTCAAAGAAGACTACTAGTAGAACAGAACAAGTGTTTTCAATCAGAGAATTTTCCCCAGGTTAGCTCTACAACAGATAAGAAAACAGACTGTCAACATCAGGATCCTAAAGATCACAATCAAATCACAAAATTACCAGTACAATTTGATCATGGTACTCAGAAACAGACAGTAGCTGAAAATGTTGATATGCAACAAACTACATCGAAAGTCTCAGGGGTTATCATGTTTGAATGTAAAGAAAGAGAAGTAACACTCTCAACATCTTCCCGACCTTCCAGTAGCAAATGCATGGATGGTCCTCTAGATACTGACACCAAGCAACTCACATCAACAATTATTGTGAAAGGAAATAAAGAAAAACACAAAATCCCTATTCAAAAACACTGGTCTGGAGAAGATATAATGCAACAAATAGCACATACTGTTCAAATTCCTCTCAGCAAGTTGAAATTGATTTGTCAAGGAAAACTAATGGGACAGGGTAACATTAAGGAATTTATTACAGAAAAGGCAGTATTTCAGGCGCTTGGTGAAAAGGCTGAGAGTGAGGAGGGCTTGGAGAAGCAAGACATTGAAGTGGTTCTGAAGCAGATGAATATTGATAGAAACACAGCTATAAAAGCTCTGAGAAAGACAGACAATGTGATTGATGCCATTATTGAACTTGGAAACAGGTGAAAAAATAAACAAAATGTGAAAAACAGCAAAGCAGCTTATTATTATTATTATTATTATTATTATTATTAAGATCAGGAGCTCATTGTTGTTTTTTGGGGTGGAGGGGGGTACTGCAGAATAAGTGGCTTCAAAATATGGTGCAATGTTAGGTGTTATGAAATATTCTTCTTTAGATTCCATTATGATAATCTTTTCTGAAAGCTTTCCTTTTGAGGAAAACAGGAGGGGTGGAGGATCCCCCCCCCCCCTCCCCCCAATTCATCAACGTGGTTAAATTAAATGTGCTTGTACTTGTAAGTTAGAATTGAAGTTCTTTGGTCAATAGCTGGGGAAAATGAACTTGTACTTTAAATTTCTGTTCAATATTTCATCTGCTTACTAACAGACTCGGGGATGGTGTTGTGACATATATGTAGTTTGTTACACCAGGGAATTATATCCGATATATATATATAGGTTAAGGTTTGTAAATGTGTCCGGCCAAAATGTGTATGTTGCCAAAAAAGATGACTCAGATGTGTATTCTTCTGATAATTTAACTATCAAATAAAATTAAACTTTGTTTATAGTACTTAATACGCTGAAGTAATTATTTTCAAGAGGACAACAAATACAGTATTAGTAATTATATGAAGTTTAAAAACCAAATAGAAAAAATGGAGCATTTTGATAAAAAAATTTGTCAATACTGGCCATATATATGCTCAAACACCTAACATTTAAATCATTCTCCTGTCACCCCCTTATTTTTTGTACAACCACATAGTCATTACACTCATTCTTTAAGTTCAGTACATTATCTAAATACTGGTACTGTACTACCGGTAACTACATGTACATGTATGTTTTAAAATACAACTTTGCCAAACAAACTCAAATTTTGTTGTTTTTTATTCTTGTTAATCAACCAGCATACCTTCTTTGGCATGACAAATGTAGCCAGTATTTGTCTCTGAAATATTGAACTTTTTTCCATACATATGTGTTATACATGTAATTGCACTACATGTACAGTACACATGCATACAGTACTGTATTTCAGATGGGAAATTATTTTTAAAATGTTATTTAAAAATATCCATGCATATTCAAATGTAAAGATATGGAAAAATATTATTATTTTCCCTTTAATTTAAATTAAAAACAATGAATATCAAATAAATTTCGTTGGGAGTGCACTGTCTTAACAAAAAAAAAACGTTGAGTAAACACAATCACGTGCTCAACCGGTTGCTTTACCTCGTTTTCATTGCAAGTTCCTTATCATACCTGAATGTCTAAAGCGAGTTTCTAATTTGGAGAATGTATATAGGTCAACCGGAAGCACGTTCTACAATCGTGACAGTGCTTCTAACTGCTAGACAACATCGAACACAATGTCCCACACCACACGGACTATGAAGAGGTCGGAGGAGAACACTCAGACGATTTAGATTCAACATTTCTACTATATTGTGCTGGAGACTCGAAAATTGTAAGTTCTGTTTCAAAATTGTGTTTAATTCTAGCGTTACACGTAAACTTTTAATGCAGACGACATTTTTCGGCTGAATCAGTGATCAATGAACTTAATAGAGCACTTTGCAATATTGAGTGTCGTTTGTTCTTTGGCACTGGTTCGTTTGCACCCCCTCTTTCTTTTGTGTCTGCATTTTATCATGGCATGGTCTGATCCAGGGAGGGGGCAGCTAGGGTGTAATGTGACTGTCTTTACCTTTCCAATTTTCCCGCGGGTTCGTGTACCAAATAAGAACCTACATGTACATTGTACCTGTATACATTTTTAATCTGTTTTTATAAATAAAAATTATATTTACCATTTATTTTCCAAACATTGGATATAACATTGTTTAGCAAATCTACCCGCTTTGCTTCACGCATTTTAATGTGTATTGTATTGCATCATTCATAATGTTAGGAGTATATTATTGCATCACGCCAACTTTCTCATACCAGTACATGTATGGGGCACCCTACCTATTTCTATTGCTGCCACTATATCCACTGCCTTTGCTTGCTTATCAAGGGAACAGTCTCACAGTCACGGTAGGGAGAGTTGCAGAGAACGTCTCTATAGGGTGGTGAGGGGTGTGGTATTGACCCAAAAGGTAATATAGATAGGCTTTTGGTAATGATTTTATAAACTAGAATGTTTTTAATTATTATTATTATTAATATTAATATTAATATTAATATTAATATTAATATTATTTATGCAGCCAAATGCTCATTAGCTCATAGATGCTCAGTTTATGCTATACAGCAGAAGGAAGAGATTTTTTTTCTTGTGATACTCAGAAGAGATGGTGGCAATCATACAACACTAGTATTGGTATTTAAAATGCACAACGAGTCTGAAAAATGTAAAAAGAGCAGCAGTCTGGTCTAGAAATGTAGTGCATGAATTGTTATATATAAAGATGCCACTTCATTTGTTCAGCTGGATACTTTTAGCTCTCAAAAATTGATTCTTGACACTTGTAATCCAGGTTAACAGAAATCCTCATCCACATTAATTCCAATCATGACCAGATTTGTTATTTATCCTAATAAATGGCCTTAGTGTGAACTAGGTCACATACTTTTTTATTATCAGAAAGGCCAAACCTGCAATAATATTCAACAAGCAAACTTGCACTTTTATGCCACATTACAATTATGATATCCATATGTTACATTTATGCTATGAAGAGAACCATACCATATAAGATGCCACGTAAACATTGCATGTCAATATATACTTTATTGTTTCGTAGGTCTCAGTTTAAAACATTAACTGAACTTGCGTGATGGGAAGAAATTCAGACGCATGTGTGTTGGGGTCATCTGGTATATTTTCCATTAAGGCCATATTTTCAGATTGCTCATTTCTTCTGAAGACAAGCAGACTTACTAAATCATTAGCATAGGTTGTGATCTTACTGTGACATCCATTCATTTGAGCTCTGATGAAAAACCATTGACTTTTTATACCTATATCCAAGAAAAGGAAACTTTTATCAGTCATGTAACTGAATCTTTCTTTGTGTAGTGCTTATTTAGAGATAGGAAAATCACATTCACAATCTGTGCAGTCTTGTCTCTGATTTGATATACAAATGTACCTTAAGGCTAACATTACTGCATCTCTGACTCATCATTTTAGTAGGGAACTAGTCTAGACTAGTCTGATATATAGCACATTCAAGAAGTAAGTAAATAGATGCCAAATTTTATAATCATATACTCACAGTCGCTTGTCACAGCACATTTTTAAAATTGTGCTGAATGTTATTTTGACTTAGATTCGAATATCAATAACTTAAGCTAGGATTAAACTTGATGGAGAGTTCAGCGGCTATTTAAATAGGAGACCAGGCATGGGCGTAACTAGGCATACGCACGGATGCACTGTGCGTACAATTTTTTGGGGCAATCATGATATTATTCTCTATAAATTTAGTGTATTTTTCACGGAATATAATCGAAAATCCCCTTCGATTGCAAGTTAGAGTCCCCTGAATGTACAAATCTTCTGTATAAATTGTATACGCACCATTGTTCTGACACCCCCGTTTGCTTTCACAGAATTGAGCTATTTAAACAATACTATCTACCTTCAGAAGTCCTATCTTAATCGTCCATCTAGCTGTAACTTCCTTTACCTCTTAATTGGAGGTTTGAATGCCCTTCAACTCTCAGGTAGCCTTTGTCTTAAGTGTGTCAAACTCACACTCGCTGGTGATATTTATCTCAGATAAAAATCTACCTGTGTGTTATTTTCAAAGAGCAGCTCCAGCAGACCTGGAGACACTAGATAAAATCTGGACAACAGGCTTTATAAGGAGCCAGAGGAAAAAATCCTGCAAAGCTTCAAAGAATTTTGACACGGATTTGACCCAGCGTACCCCTCCAAACTAACAGGGTGACATGGGAATTTTTTACAAACAAATAATAAAAATAGATAGCCCAGAGCTTTATCCTGTAATATAATTGGTTGATTTTGGATGATACCATATATAAGTTCAACTTTTAGAAGATTCATCATTAAGCTGACCATGGATATGGCGAAGAGGATAGCAAGAAGGCGAAATAATCCTAAAACGATCAACTGTTCTTAAGATTATTTTCTGACATCTCAGGATAACCGCCACAAACCACATCGAACAACAGTGCCGCACCATTATATAGAATTTAGCTTGATACAAGCGGACATAAATTGCATATGTTCCCAAAGTTTGTGTCAGTAAGCCCCTTGTTAAATTTATAAATATACCATTCTGGGCAAGGCTTTTCCCAGCGAGTCGTCCAGCTGCCATTTGGACGGCCGCTGGCATCACCGGAAGGCCTATGTTTTCAAAGAAGGCTGGACGGCTCACGATAAAAAAGGCTTCACTTGTCGGGGCAGCCGCACCCTGGGGCAGCCGTGGACGTCGTATGAAAATCCCTTGGAGTAATTTGACGTATGAATATTACTATTTTGTAGTGCACCCTGTTTTAAAGTCACGACGTAACTACAGTACTACCTTAAGCTTCCAAACACAATAAAATGTTTCCATTAGCTTTAAAATACATAATGCAGGCTGAGCAGTGGCAAGAATGATCTACATTCGGTACAAAACAAGTGTAGGCCCTACATGAAATATGACTTAACTAGCCGCCAAATTATGAAAGGGGACACCTTCCGGATCTTTATACGAATGGCACCTGACAAAGCTGATAGACAAGAAAGGCAATTTTTATATCTTCAGCGATAGATTGTTCGCAATCCGAAAGAGACGAAAAGGCAATTTTCATATTTGTTCAAGAGACTTCGTTAGCCGAAGATCGGGATTAAGAGATAGTAACCGAAAGCAGCGAGACGAGGAGGCAATTTTCGTATCCTCAGCGGGAGATCGAGCGCGATCTGAGCGAAAAGAGACAGCAATTTTCACATTCGTTTAATGGACTTCGTTCGCAGAAGATTGTCAGTCGGAGATCGTTCACGATCCGACCGAGACGAGAAGGCAATTTTCATATTCATACAAGGGCGTTCTTTCACGGAAGAGCGTCACGGGAGATCGTTATCGATTATTTTTAACCCTCCTTCCCAATGAAATTTATTATTTAATTATTTTTTTCATTTAACTTTTACCCCACCACCACCCCCAGCTCACGGCTCTTGGAAAAGTTTGACGTCCCGAAATTGTGAAGTAAGATACAGATTGCAATTATGGATGGCCTGTACCCCAAACCCGGAAAAAACATTGGTTCTGGGTGAAACAATATACTGGAACTTAATTATATTGTGGGAATATTTTAAACTTTAAGTAATGATTTTATAAACAGTGATAACTAAGCTATTATATTTGGTACATATAATTTAAACTACCCTTCATCTTTTGCGTAAGTCTACATTTAGCTATACCTGGGAATTTTGAAATTCTGTGCGTACAATTTTAAAAGGTCTGGTTACGCCCCTGCCAGGGGCTATTTTAAATAAGGCTGTGGGTAGGTTGCATTTGTACAGGACAGAGTTGTGATAAGACGAAAGGTTTCAGGTTCTTGAACCATCTGTAGAATTTACTTAAGTTTGATCAATTGAGTATTTTACAGATGTATGTGATGGACATGATATCTCAGTGTTCTGATAATTTATGTGACTTATTTTAGTAATGAAGTACACTGTATCCCAACATCCTTGTTCTTCTGGCTGCTGTGGCAATTTTTTTTCTGTCTGCTCTTATAATCCCGGCTGAATGCCATTATTATTATTGCATCCACAACAATGTATCTACTTGTTGATCCTGTTTATTTCAGACATGAATCCCACCTAGATGACGAAGTGAAACGTGAACACCAATGTGTAGCTAAGTCCATTGGCCACATTAAAAAAACTGTGGGTTATACTATTTGAAGGTGAGTAAGGACTTTTCCTCTATATTTTACACTTACATAAGCATTTAATGTTGACTGAGACATGACAAAAAACATAATCTTCATGATAAAATGTCATGACTGCAGAATATTGGTGTACTCGCACTATACAAGAGATTTTTTTTGCTTGTTTGTTTGTTTGTTTGTTTGTTTGTTTGTTTGTTTAAAGGTACCCTACCCAGGATTTTCCCACCAAATTGAATTTTCTCGAGAATTAAGGCAATTTTTTTCTACTCTTGAAACATTTAAGTTCACTAAAATAATGTCTTTTCTAGTAAGTCTGCTAAAATGAAGTTTATTTTCTCTTCATGTTGAATGCTGTAGAGGTAGGAAGATGTCTCAGGTAGCTGTGGAGCCTAGAGAGTTGATAACCCCTGCACTGAGCCAGAAGGAAAAGCTGCCACATTATGTGGATGCTGCCATCGATTTTATTGGAGGGACTGCAGGTGGGCTACCAGAGATAATACTGGAATACTTTCTTATGATACAGGCTAAGTCTTGACTTAATACCCATTTTCCACTGTGTTCCCATAACCTATCATACTAGCAGGATCAATCTCCTTCAGCGAGGATTCTCACTAAGGTGCAATTAGCTGAATTGTCTGGCACACCCCTCCTCGTAAAGCAACATGAACAACATAGTGGACCACAAAGTTTTTCCGACTTTACCCAATTAATTTAAGTTACGAGGGGGAGTGCCAGACATTTAAGTTGCCTAAACTGAATGCAATTTAGCCAGAGTCCCTGAGGAGTTAGATCGACCCAGCTAGTGCATTATGGTTATGGGAATGCCCCCTTTCTCACAAGATTGATTCTTCTGCACTGAAAATGTATAAATGTATAAAAAAGGCTATCTTTTTGATTTGATGATGAATAAGGTGCTGGAATGAATGGATTAAACTAAAAGCAAGATCTGGAAACCTTTGTGTGCACATGAAACTGAACATTATGGTATATGAATTTGGTTTTAACTTCTTTGTTAAACTTTTGTTCTTCAGTATTTTAAGTATAATGGCATATTAATTTATTTTCAACCACTTTATTTGATCTTTAAAATGGTATTATTCCTCAATGTTTTGACAGAATTTTCCTCAGGAGAAGGTGTTTGTATTATGTTTTCTTTTTAAAACAGATCTCTTAATTGTAACACATTTTTTCAGGTGGGATAGCCAATGTGTACGTGGGCCAACCTCTGGATACAGTAAAAGTCAAACTGCAGACATTTCCAACCTACTATAAGAATGCCTGGCACTGTTTTAAACAGACTTATACCAAGGAAGGCATTGCCCGTGGCCTGTACGCAGGTACCGGACCAGCACTTATGGCCAATATTGCAGAAAATGCTGTGCTCTTTGCAGCCTATGGTCAGTGCCAAAAACTGGTAGCATTTGGTGTTGGAAAAAGTGGAAAAGTTGATGATCTAAATGTTGTTGAGAATGCGCTGTCTGGAAGCTGCGCTGCTGTATTTTCCTCCATCGTTCTCTGCCCCACGGAACTGGTGAAGTGCCGTCTCCAAGCCATGAGGGAAATGGCTGTAACTGGTCTGTCAGAAAAGCAGAGAATGTATGTTGAGATTTATATTTTCTCTCTACATTATTTGCAGTCATGAAATTTACATGTAGAATATGAGAAAAAAACACCACATTTCTCTTTATTGCAATTTCAGCACATTGCTACTTATATAAAAGTTTATGTAATTCTGAGTTATGTAAGGTAAGTTCATCTTGAGATCTCAAAGCACATTCTTTATCACAAGGGGAAATGTTATCAGTGTAAGTTTATACACAGAATCTGATGACATTTGGCAACAGATTGATCTTTCAGTAAGGATATTTTTATTTTATGGATGTAATGTTTATATGTATATTCACAGACACTTTATATGTCTGTTTATATTATGAGCGCTGTGTTTGTCTATGCCATTGCTGGCATATCTCTCCTCAGTTCCAAACCATTTTTTTTTAACTTGAAATTTTCATATTTTAGCATGTTGTGATTTTTTTTCGGGATCTCAGCATGCTGAGAAAAAGAGTCCCTCTTTGGGATTATTTTTTCAGCATATTGGGATTACTTTTTTCATGTTTAGTTGAACCCAATGAGCTACTTCTGATAAAAAATGTTTTATTTGTGACAGAGGACCTTACCAACTCACCAGGCAGATTCTTCGAGAGGAGGGTTACAGGGGGCTATTTAAGGGATTGTCTGCCACATTTGCCAGGGAAGTACCAGGGTATTTTTTCTTTTTTGGAGGTTATGAAATCACAAAAGCATTCCTCACTCCCCCAGGAAAGACTAAGGATGATGTAGGTAAGATGGCATAAAGCACTGCTTTAATATAACTTATATCTTTTATTGCACATCATTTAAATTGGGTCATCGGAATGAGGACAGCTGCCCATTATCTGATAATCCACTTATGTTTCTGTCGTATATGTGCTCATGTATTTTATTACATACTCTAGTCACAGGCTGGTGAAAAATCGTATGCTTAAGACAGTTTGGCAATTTTTTTTTTTAATTTCAAAGCTTATNGACAAAAGGACTAGTCCCCTGCACATCAGATGATTGGAGTTGTATACACTGTGACTGAAATAAATCTGAAAAGGATGAAGGACCATACGTACTTTTATGCCAATGTTCCTGTAGTTTGCAGTCGTAAATGATAACGTTTATAATAATAATAGTGACAATAAACGATGGAGAAGCAGCAGCTTTGTCTGGAGAATTCTTTTTCCCTGCAAAAACCGTGTTCTTTTGAAGGTGGAACTAACCTGTTGCCTAAGCAATTAATGGTTGGGATTTTCCTCCCTTTAAAACTTTGACTCTTGTCTCCTCAATGCCAATTCCTTTGGACTGTAAAAGGCCATCAAAATTATTGCCAGTCTTTCAAATGAATGGAACGTATTAAACACGTATACTTCAACAAATTAAGTTAAAAGTGAAACTCCATTTTATCATATCAAAAATAGTGCAAATATATGTGAAGGCCTCAGATCGCTGCCGTTCTCAGACTGTTGTAAGAAAATTGGTCTCTACAATGTACTTTACAATAATATTTAAACCTTACTGTCTTAATATTTTCTTTATCATAGAATATGACAATTTTAAGTTAACACACAATCAAGATGTGGCGTTAATTAATCCAGTTTTAACATAACAACAACCATAGCAAAGATGGAATTAAAATAAGTTCTGGTATTGCTAGGAGTCCGTAAAATTCAGCCCCGTCAGTCTGAGGACAGCAAAAAAGAGCCTCTTGACCTATTTAAGTTAGTTAAATCACTTGGTCAATTTCTCTTTATTTATAATATTGGTGACGTGGGTAAGCTTCGCATCCGAGGCCTGTCATTCCTAAAAAAAAAAGCCCCCCCCCCCTTCAAATAATCCTGGATCTGCCCCTGTATAAGTGGTATATTCATCTGTCCCAAAATCAATTGACTAGAAAGTAATCGTATCGGCATCTTTGTCTCAATAAGTGTCGATAATGTATCAATATTGGCGTAAATGGCTAGCCTAGCATACGTGGTTAGAGTTCAATGCCATTTTTCAATAAGCAGTTTAAAAGTAAAAACCAGAAAAACTAATTATGTATTTTTCTCTTTCATACGAAGATGGGTAGAATATTGCTTACTTTTAAATGATTTCTTCCTTTTCAAAACGGAAAAGGAAAACGGTGAATATTAATTGTTATAAATTTTGGAAAAAAAATGAAAACTTTTCTCCCACCGAGATAGCATTTTCGATGAGAGGGCAGTATGGCATGCATGGCGCCATATCGGGTCAGCAATTGACTCAATCCAAGTTTCATCTGTCACGTACCTGAAAAAAAAAAAGAGTTTAATGAGCTTCCCCTCGTCACCACCATTTTAAGGACTTTTAAGTGAAGAGAAAGGAAGTATTATTGACGTTGCAGATTTGATGATAATGACCTGCAAAAAGTTGATGTCAAATTGATCACTTATTGTAAACATTACCGTTTTTTATGCAAAAGTTTCATATCAAAATACCATATATAATATATATACAATATATATATAAGAAATAAATCTACTTTAAAAGACGTAAGATCTTCATATATGCATCACTGTGACAACTTTTTTATTCATGATGCAAAAGGTAATTTGCGTGGACCCACGGGAGCCCGCATTCGTTCGTGTGGCTTCCCGATTCCAGGGCCAGGTCGTCGTCGATGTTGTGATGGACTGACATGCGTCATCTGGGATTCGAACCCGTGACTCTACGTCACCATGTTTGATGACGGCTTTGCATTTGTATTTTGCAGCCAGCCACGCTACCGACTGCGCCGTGACTGACCCGCCCACCCTCCGTACCTACGGGTTTCCTCTTATAGTAATCAAAGGCAATTTTTGAAAATGATTTCTGGCAAAAAAAAGTTGGAGTTGCATTCTCGATCTCGCGTACAACTGTCTACCTGCGTCCAAGACGGCGGAGGTACCACGGAGCCAGACTAACTTGGCTACGGAGTAAGTGATCAAATGGAAATGTTTACCTTCTCACGGAGAAGGCCAGTTTGGATGTCTACACGAAGATATCTGCAATTACGATCGACAGTCGGGGTGCCGCATTTCTTCCCGAGCCACGCCAGGTCCCGAACATGGTCTACCCATGAACATTGAAGTTCATCATGTCCACTAAACCTTGTTTAACAACCAGGATCGAAGCGTTCCTACATTGATGGCTTTCTTTTTACCGTCAGTCAGCGAGAAATTCTTTTGGGCGGTTTTAGTTTAAGCAAGCTCCTATGAAGAGGAAAGCGTTAAAAAACGTTCAAATGTATAAAAAAAAATGGCGCGCTTTCCATTCTAGCATGTGCAATTGTGACGATGCAAATTCTGAGAAAAAAAACATATTTGCCAAATAATTCCGCCTAGAAGATGCCATCTTTTGCTGCTGATAGCCGTTCACGGGTGATGTGACGTGGTGCGATACCGGGAAAGTTACTAAATCACTTTAACTTCGGTCGCTTTTATTGATAAGCCTGCCTACAATGTTCCTAGCTATATGAATTCAAGTGCTTTTATTTTCATTTTGATTTACACTGAGGTTACGTTTGACTTCACCTATGGCGTTATAGAGCACGAAGAGATCCAGAGCGGTTCACACCTTGACGGTTTGAGTTTTGAGCATTGTTTGCCACTTGAAATGTCGACTGTGGAATTGCCCCGGGTACTGTATGACCATACGAACAGTCTTCATAAGCAGGGGTCCAAGAGGGAAAGGGCATACAAAAGAATGTATCAATGAGTGAAGCAATAGCGGCAACGCGAATTTTGAAAAAAAAATGTAAACTTTTCTTGCAGATTATCCCACAGAGAAGATAGCACTTTTCGATGAAAGGGCAGTATGACATGCATGGCGCCGTATCGGGTCAGCAATTGACTCAATCCAAGTTTGATCTGTCACGGACCTGAAAAAAAAAAGAGTTTAATGAGCTTCCCCTCGTCAGCACCATTTTAAGGACTTTTAAGTGAAGAGAAAGGAAGTTTCATTGACGGTGCAGACTTGATGATAATGACCTGCAAAAAGTTGATGTCAAATTGATCACTTATTGTAAACAATACCGTTTTTTTATGCAAAAGTTTCATATCAAATCACCGTATATATCTTAAAGAAATAAATCTACTTTGAAAGATGTAATATTTTCATAGATGCATCACTGTGACAGGTTTTTTATTAATGATGCAAAAAAGGTAATTTGCGTGGACCCACGATAGCCTGCATTCGTTCGTGTGGCTTCCCGAATCCACGGCCAGGTCGACATCGATGCTGTGATGGACTGACATGCGTCATCTGGGATTCGAACCCGTGACTCTACGTCACCATGTTTGATGACGGCTTTGCATTTGTATTTTGCAGCCAGCCACGCTACCGACTGCGCCGTGACTGACCCGCCCACCCTCCGTACCTACGAGTTTCCTCTTATAGTAATCAAAGGCAATTTTTGAAAATGATATCTGGCAAAAAAAAGTTGGAGTTGCATTCGCGAACTCGAACTCGCGTACAACTGTCTACCTGCGTCCAAGACGGCGGAGGTACCACGGAGCCAGACTTACTCGGCTACGGAACGAGTGATCAAATGAAAATCTTTATCTTCTCACGAAGAAGGCCAGTTTGGATATCTTTACGAAGATACCTGCAATTACGATCGACAGTCGGGGTGCCGCATTTCTTCCCGACGGACGCCAGGTCCCGAACATGGTCTACCCATGAACATTGAAGTTCATCATGTCCACTAAACCTTGTTTAACAACCTGGATCGAAGCGTTCCTACATTGATGGCTTTCTTTTTACTGTCAGTCAGCGAGAAATTCTTTGGGTTGGTTTTTGTTTAAGCAAGCCCCTATGAAGAGGAAAGCGTTAAGAAACATTCAAATATGTAAAAGAAAATTGGTGCGCTTTCCATTCTAGCATGCACAATTGTGACGATGCAAATTCTGAGAAAAAAAACATATTTGGCAAATAATTCCGCCAAGAAGATGCCATCTTTTTCTGCTGATAGCGGTTTACGGGTGATGTGACGTGGTGCGATACCGGGAAAGTTACTGAATCATTTTAACTTCGGTCGCTTTTATTGATAAGCCTGCCTACAGTGTTCCTAGCTATATGAATTCAAGTGCTTTTATTTTCATTTTGATTTACACTGAGGTTACGTTTGACTTCACCTATGGCGTTATAGAGCACGAAGAGGTCCAGAGCGGTTCACACCTTGACGGTTTGAGTTTTGAGCATTGTTTGCCATTTGAAATGTCGACTGTGGAATTGCCCCGGGTACTGTATGACCATACGAACAGTCTTCATAAGCAGGGGTCCAAGAGGGAAAGGGCATACAAAAGAATGTATGAATAGGTAAAGCAATAGCGGCAACGCGAATTTTGAAAAAATGAAAACTTTTCTTGCAGATTTACCACCGAGAAGATAGCACTTTTTGATGAAAGGGCAGTATGACATGCACGGCGCCATATCGAGTCAGCAATTGACTCAATCCAAGTTTGATCCGTCACGTACCTGAAAAAAAAAAGAGTTCAAAGTTCAATGAGCTTCCCCTCGTCAGCACCATTTTAAGGACTTTTAAGTGAAGAGAAAGGAAGTGTCATTGACGGTGCAGACTTGATGATAATGACCTGCAAAAGTTGATGTCAAATTGATCACTTATTGTAAACAATACCGTTTTTTTATGCAAAAGGTTCATATCAAATCGCCGTATATATCGTTAAGAAATAAATCTACTAAAAAAAGATGTAAGATCTTCATAGATGCATCTCTGTAACAACAACTATTTTATTAATGATGCAAAAGGTAATTTGCGCGGACCCACGATAGCCTGCATTCGTTCCTGTGGCTTTCCGGTCCCATGGCCAGTTCGACGTCGATGTTGTGGTGGACTGATGTGCGTCATCTGGGATTCGAACCCGTGACTCTACGTCACCATGTTTGATGACGGCTTTGCATTTGTTTTTTGCAGCCAGACACGCTACCGACTGCGCCGTGACTGACCCGCCCACCCTCCGTACCTACGAGTTTCCTCTTATAGTAATCAAAGGCTCTTATAGTAATCAAAGGCAATTTTTGAAAATGGTTTCTGGCAAAAAAAGTTAGAATTGCATTCTTGAACTCGAACCCGCGTACAACTGTCTACCTGCGTCCAAGACGGCGGAGGTACCACGGAGCCAGACTAACTTGGCTACGAAACGAGGGATCAAATGGAAATCTTTACCTTCTCACGGAGAAGGCCAGTTTGGATATCTTCACGAAGATATCTGCAATTACGATCGACAATCGGGGTGCCGCATTTCTTCTCGAGCCAGGTCCCGAACATGGTCTACCCATGAACATTGAAGTTCATCATGTCCACTAAACCTTGTCTAACAACCAGGATCGAAGCGTTCCTAAATTGATGGCTTTTTTTTTTTTTTTTTTTACCGTCAGTCAGTGAGAAATTCTTTCGGACGGTTTTACTTTAAGCAAGCCCCTATGAAGAGGAAAGCGTTAAAAAACGTTCAAATGTGTAAAGACGGGTGCGCTTTCCATTCTAGCATGCGCAATTGCGATGATGCAAATTTTGAGAAAAGAAAAACATATTTGGCAAATAATTCCGCCAAGAAGATGCCATCTTTTTCTGCATATAGCCGTTTACGGGTGATGTGACTGAATCATCTTAACTTCGGTCGCTTTTATTGATAAGCCTGCCTACAGTGTTCCTAGCTATATGAACTCAAGTGCTTTTTTTTTTCATTTTGATTTACACTGAGGTTACGTTTGACTTCACCTATGGCGTTATAGAGCACGAAGAGATCCAGAGCGGTTCACACCTTGACGGTTTGAGTTTTGAGCAGTGTTTGCCATTTGAAATGTCGACTGTGGAATTGCCCTGGGTACTGTATGACCATACGAACAGTCTTGATAAGCAGGGGTCCAAGAGGGAAAGGGCATACAAAAGAATATATCAATGCCAAGGAACAGATGATTAGTTTTTGGTGGTGATCCGGATCAATAATCAATCAATAATCAATAATCAATAATAATAAAAAATTGCTGCCTTGTCGGAGGTCTGCGCTCTCGGAGTGCTTTTCTAGTTTCATAATGTGATTCATATATTCTTATCAATAAACTATATATATATATAGGGCCTATATATATATATATATATATATATATATATATATATATATATATATATATATATATATATATATATATTTTTTTTTTTTAAATCTTTTTATGCATTTTTTCTCCATGTGAATCCCATATTTTAACGTATAGATCTACAATATTCTCCGACAGTTTTATTTATCTTTTTATTAAATCGTAGACTATGAAAAATTGTGTACCCAAGGGATAATTTTGATAAGTTATTCAACTAAATACAAAATGTTATCGAGTTACAAATGTTATATAGACCTTAGATCTTGGACTATAGGATTCCTTTGAAACTGCTTTAGAATAATCTCAGTGGCTGTTGACTTTCCACTCTAACTTGTGATCAGGAAAAATCAATCTGGTTAAGATCTCGCTTGATCTCCCATCAAGGAAACAAGATTAAAACGTTTAATGGACAAATTCACCAAGGGCAGCTAAATTTATTTATTATATTTATTTATTTATTTATTTATTTTTCTACAAAGATTACGGAAGTCTTGCGTTTTTGCCTTATAGCAACTCGTCAGACGACATTGCTTGTGTTCTACCCACCCCCCACAGTTCACTGAACATTTTCTGATCTTCTTTCTCGAAGACTTCGCGCGATATGCAATAAATTTCGAAATAGGAACGAAGCGTAACTTCGACTGCAAGTCTTAATGGCCATAGAAAGAAGTCTTTCGGTTTTTTTTTTCTGTGCATTCAGCAGCTTTGTGACACATTGTATAATTATCAGTTCGTACTTGCTGTACATGAACATAAGGTACCCTACTAAATGTAGGCTTATCATTTAGTTGAAAAAATCAGTGTGACATAAACAGAAAAGCTTAGGACACCTGAGTAACGAGAAATCCAAATTGGCGAACTTCAAACCGATTTCCATCTCAGCAAACATAATTACCCGCAGGAAGACGTTTGAATTGGCAAGGAATTTTTTCTTTCATTTTGCGGCATCCAAACCCAGTTAATTTTCTCTAAGTTCACGTTTTTCTGCCCCGACTTTTCGAATCTCAATGCTTGTTTGTTTAATGTGAAGTGTGTTATGCGACGTGTAATAATAACTTAACATAAAACGGCTTGGCTTTACTTTGTTACAAGGTCTCTAATTCGCATATTTACTTTCCGTTAGACGTGTACTGTTTGTTGTTTCAGTGAATAGTTCTAAACCACCTTTCGTTCGCCGCCGCGTTTTGTATCGAGAAAACCGCGACGGAATGTTTTTGATATCAGCTGAGAGGGCTGTAACAGAGTACGAACGCCCACTGACATTCGCGACTTTTAATGTTCATACAGGGGATGGAGGATATTGCTAGGGGAGAGGGGGGTATATGGAGAAAGAATTAAAGCGGCAGACGAGTACACTTTTACTGTTCACATGTTCGTTGGGTACGGGGGTGGACAAGTGTATAAAGATACGCAAGAAACGGGGATGGAAATAGTAGTCTATTTTGTCTCGTTTCATCCGTTTATTTATTTATTTATTTATTTATTTATTTATTTGTTTATTTGTTTATTTTTTTGGGTGGGGGGCGGAGAAGGGAGAGAAGGTGGAACCTCCAAAGCTAAGGAGGAGAAGACACGTGCCCCCCCCCCTTTCCTCCCAAATCTGAATGTTGGAATACAAATGGAGATGTGTGACGTTTACAACAACTCGACTGAAACTTAGTGACAGCACAGTGATTTTGCAGAGTATGGGGACATTTTTGTCTCCAATATTTGAGTGAAATATCGCCTTTCGTAAGTGTAGCGTTGGTTGCCCCATCTCGTGCTATTGGGACATTGGCACTTGACTCGAGGTCAGCCGATTGTGCCTTTTCTTTTCTTTTAATGTCGAACAATAATATCCACTGTTTGCCAACACAACAATACAGAGCCCCGCTCCTGAAAACAAATTTGCAACAATAACGGTAGTAGAAGAAAGGGTTAAGAAAACATGTAAAACAAGCTTAGAAACCTGGGTTAGAACCGTGCGATTACACTTGAAAGGGAACCGGCATATTTCACCGCCACATTTTTCTGGAATTTGTCCCTTTCGTCTGAGGTAAAATGAACCGTCTAGAGCCTAAAACGGTCAGAGTGCCGCTAAATTCTGCTGTCAACGCCATCTTATCATGTCAACGCTGGAAAACAGCAAGATGTATTGTGTCTTCTACCTGGAGTACTACGCCCCGGCATCCTGAAAAAACTGAATGGAAAAATGGATTTATGGCATTTGAAAGGACCCACTTCGACCATTTGCTCGAAAAGAGGAATGTCATTTTAATATGGAACCCAGATTTGAATTTATGGCATGTGTTGATGGAAATGATATTTGAGAGCAATATTCAGTCGTGAAAGACGTGAAGTTCAGCTGTCCGAACTATATAGTTATCTACAGGTAAGAGAACATCAGTGAAACTACTCACGCTCGAAATACACTCTGTACAGACTCCTCTGGCGTTTTCTAAACACTTTTTGAATCTAGTAAATTATGAAGTATTAAATTGCTTTGGAGGTGTCACCAACTGCAGGCCGTCACAGCCACTGCATTTTGCATTTGCTCGAAAATGTTACTAAATATGCGCTAGATCTCATTTAATGCAATTAATTTCTATTTATGTATTTTTAGAGTGAAAGGTAGGCCTTTATATTATCATAATTAACATACTTGAGGCATCTTCTTTCATCATTTTGATACAATGTCAGTTTTTACAACGTCTGGTACCCTTATGTATTGAAACGCATTGAAAGTTTGATGACTTATAGCCCGAATAGAAGCACAGTAATGCGATAAAATTTTACTTCAATTATTTAAAATCATTTTGGAGGTTTTGAAATAAATAAATAAATAAATAAATAAATAAATAAATAAATAAAATGTCATAACAAGAAGAAATAATAGAAAGATAGATTAATAAAACACCCAAGCACGCACGCACGCACGCGCAGTTTTTATGTGATATATGTCGTAACGTTACCATCTATGTGATATATCTTAAATAACATTGAATCCTCATTGTGATATATCTTGAAACGTGGGTATTGTAACGTGACCGTTAAGCAGAAAGAACGTAAATTTCTATGCCCAAAATTTGATATTGTAATAGCGAATATTGCGACTGTAACAAATTTGGTATATGTGTGTTATGCCGCTGTGTCCAGTATTAGGAGTACACGTGACATGCAGATGTTTAATTTTACAACTTTTTAAAATTATTTTTGTCTGTTATTTATTTATTTATTTATTTATTTGCTAAGATATTTTTAGTGCAATACAGGCATAACATTATATGAAACGATATTGACGATTTCGGAAGTTTTCCACGAAGTCGTAATATCAAACAAACCGAAGCTAGATAACAGTACAGTTGGTGATGAAGCGATCCCTAGTGATATTATGAAGAGTCTTCAAAGCAGTATGCAAAACAATGGATCTATCGTTTCTTACAAAGTGCAAATTTCTGTGGTTTCTGAAACCCAGAGAAATGCGAGGTGAAAATACGGTATTACGAGATCAAAGAAACCAGCTGGCGGCAGAGATAGGAAGGGGTTAAAAATTAGACAATTTGAGTCGCTCCTTCGTGATGGAAAAGTTCCTAAACGGGAAGAGGGTTATGGCTTTTTGACACAATAAGGATTGCAGTGGGTTTGGAGGCTACAATGGCTACGGTGTACCCTCTAACAGGTCCACAGTTATTATTATTATGTGGACATTTTCTGTTATGCACAGTGCGGAGGATAACAGCCAGTTTTCCCAGAGACATATCTGTGAATATGTAGTGAAAAGTCACTCTGTGGTCCCGGTAGAGGGTAGCCACGGTGCATGTGTCAGAATACACAAAGTGGGAATTGTGTTGTTACTGTGCAAGGATAAAAGACGCATGAATTCACGTACAGACACATTTCTACATATACCGCACTTCACGTGAAAAGAAGCTTCATGTTGTTTTTACTTCTTGGCTAAGAGGATTAATAAATAACATGACAAGAGTCTCTTCCCACCACGCACATGTCGCCGTGTTTCGATATAGCCTATCAGCTGAAAACTATAGGTAGTTTGCATTTCATAATTTGGTGACTGTTTCCATAATTCATTGGCTCAAAATTATTAGCATGGTCTCTTCTTTTCATCAAAAATAATTGAAACTCTTGATAACTCCTAATTTCCGCCCTCTATAACATAAAAGTCACCCTTTTTTCTACGAAGACTATTGTCACACAGTGCCATTTTTCACGCTGTCACTGACTAACGCGTCCGCCCGCGTCCGCCCTTTAACGACAATTTTCTATAACAAATCACCAATGTTTCTTTCAAACCTGTTACAGCCTTCCTGTAGTGTCATATAGATATAATTCAGATGGGTAATAAGTACGCAAAATAAATTGCTCTGTTGAGAAGAAGAAGATCCGTCTTGTGGCATCTTTCAATTAGTGCGGTGTGGGCCTGGGGGAGAAACACCTCGGGGACCTTCCCTCCGCATTCTTCCATTCACTCATTCAACTTTTGAGGTTTTAAGTCGGAGGAATAATGGCCGGGCGAACAGGATAAAGCGGTTCGGCATGCATGACGAGAAGGTAGAAAATGATCCAGCCAGTCAGATAACAGTGAGCCGCCATATTTTATACTGTCACCCGTAAGGTGGGCTAACATCACGATGAACAAACCACTAGAAGGGCGTCGGCTGCAACCTTTTAGGCCCGGAACAAGATTAATGATCTATTATTCTTTAGTATACATATTTACGGGAGGACACTGTTGCATTTTTGGGGCCAAGGACGTGTGTTAAAGAATGTCCCCTTTGCGGTTGGCATTATCTGCAGTCGCCATGGAAGTGGAATCGCATGAATACAGGTTGGAAAGCACGTCGCTTCATCATACCGCCACTGTCCTCTTGCAAGGAAGTCATGACGCCCACCTGTGATGAATCCTCAGGGGAAAATTCTGGCGGAACAGCATACTCCTCGAAATTTCGTCGCCTTGGTTGAATGTTTTTCACGAATGACAGTTAACTTTTATCCAAGCGTCCCTGACACGCCCGAGTAACTGATGTGACCTCGGAAGACGGCGATCTCCCGTTGACTTCGAAATTTAGAGCCTTGTACATAGTCACAGTCACAGGATGGGTCGAAACCAGTTGGTCCAAAGATAAAGGGTAAATATGAGAAGCATTTCTGATTAACTTAGAAGACCAGTTTCTATTCTCAATATATGTAGTTGAGTAAGTGTGTTTTAACGGTTGTTCTTAGTGTCAATTACTGATTGCTAAAGTAGAAATAATGGATTCCCTTTGAGATCGAAATTATTTGCTTTTGCTTTGAAGTTTTACTTATTGGTCATTTATTATGAAGTTGAATTTTTTTTACATTGGGTGTGCGTGCACGCTCGTACTGTAATGGAGATTTATTCATGGTCACCGTAAACAGTGATGCAAAATGTAAGCTTCAAGCGTGTGTGTGTGTGTGTGTGTGTGTGTGTGTGTGTGTGTTACTGTTAGCACGCTGGTACGTGTTATTATAGGGTAATGTCTTTCCCTGTCGTTCACTCTATCCTGGACACTGTAACATGACAAGGGTCACTTCCCGCCACGCACGTTTCGCCATCTATGATTGGTCAGATCTTTGAATGTACATTTCCGCACTGTTTATATGGCATAATAACCTTGGTAACGTAAGCTTCTGTTGGTTACGGCGTCGTCGGATATATTGGCCTGTACGTCGTGTTTGAGACAAATGATTATTTGCTGTTTTTTTAATATATATAGCTAAATGGTACAAATCTGTTATTGCTTGTGTCAGAAGTTTACTTTTGTAGCAACATTCTGTAGGTCAGAAGCGTTTGCAGAAAATCCGGTTTCGTCTCAAAGTATTCCTCTGAGGCTCTGTCCTCTGTTAAAACTCATATTAGCTCAGAAGTCTGTTTCTCCTCAAGTACTCCTGTAACTAATTTGAATTCAGTCTTTTACAAAATACATGGGGCATCAAATGCCTTACTGATATGTCTGTTGCATCTTTTTCAAATATCTATGAAGTAATCAAATATAAATGATATATAATGAATTTAATACTCCTGGAAAATTGCCAAATCACGTGTTAAAAGTTGTCTTGCACAGTCGGTTTGCGTGATAATATTAAGAAGAAAAAAAGAAACAAAGACATTTTTTTTGAGAAATGTCCGGCGTATAGATGTGACATGAACTTTGTAGAAGCGGTCACAATGAGTCATTGGGGAACTTTACAGTGACGACAGTTAGATGTCAACCTCCTTGTTCAACACCTGACTTGACCGGTCATCTCATGCGTGACAGTCTACCTCATCTACATATCTAACAGACTCGCTTGCTCGGCCCTTCTAAGTTATTTTCCTAATTTACTAATTCACTGAGGTATTTTATACATTTCGTCGTGCTGAACATTTCCCTGCTGAGAATAATTCCGCGGCGTATTAATTTCTTCCAAAAAATGTAAACTTTAGTTTTCCCTTTTCTCCACCTGTACATTTTCAAGGTATGTGTGTATTTACGTCATTTCTTTCCTGTGGT
Source organism: Lingula anatina (assembly GCF_001039355.2). Next base: position 44,590 of record NW_019775907.1, on the reverse strand, counting down.
CACACGAGTCTGTCAACTGAGCACCATTAAAATGCCGGGACACGCCTTTCTCCCGTCCTACAGGTAGAAATCAGTGTGATAATGGTCGTTATTATTTAAATTAATCTTCATTTATTTCATCGCCCTTAGAAACCTCCGAAATTAACCAAGGCGATGTTTTATGGCGCGGAATTTCATTGCTTATCTGTTCCTTTATGAACGAGGGATTTCATCCTGTATGTAAGAGGTGTAACCTTATTTGTTATTGAATTGTGACACAACATATATGTATACTCAGGGGAAAGGCGATGTGAGTAGCCCAATGGGCATTGGTCAGCAACAAACGAAATAATAGAAGATAAGTGGAACGTGCATCACCTGTGCTTGAGAGAGAGAGAGAGAGAGAGAGGGAGAGAAAGAGGGAGAGAGATGACGAGTGTATAAGCCAGTGTATAATTGTATACAAACTAACATGTAACGCCGCGTGTGTGTGTGTATGTATGTGTGCGTGCACGTGTTTACGTGTGCGTGTACGCGTGTTTGGGTGATCGATGCGACAAGAACTGCGTTTGAACAATCATATATTTCTATGTTGTATATCTTGGCAAGTCTATGTTAATTTGACCGCAGCATTCTTAAAGTGACTAAACAGTTCCCCATTCACAGACTTCAGTGGGCTTTACCTGCTCCAACACGCGATGTGGTACAAAAAAAGCCACGATTTGTACGATGGGATGATCGGATGCATTAACAGTATTAGCATATAAGAACAGTATTGTATGTTAAAGTCTGCAGACCGTTTCCAAGTAAACAAATAAATTAAACAGCGAAGATACATTTTAAAAAGTAAAAAAAAATCACTAAATGGGTTATAAAAATGTCTCGGTTTGTATATAGAAAGTTGTGTTGTTATAAGAATCCGGAAGTCCATTTCATTTTTTGTCACTTGTAAATTCATTTTTTCTTTATTTGTTTATTTTATTTTGTTTTTTAGACAGATTTATTTCTATTATAAAGATAAATAAATATACAAAATAAAATTTATTTATTTATTTATTTATTTAAGCGCTTTTTTATAGAAACATGACCTAATAGGTGCTACATATATGTCACCAAAACAGCGCCAGCCTTCATATTTAGTGCTATGCTTCATTGCTTTGATTTTTAGCAAGTACTACACTGAAGAAATTAAATGGAATCACAATTATTTAGTAATCTTTGAACAAGGTCTTTTATTTTCAAATCTATAGAAAGACATAATTATTTTGCAAGTCTATTAAGTTCCTCCTGGGTCTAAAATAGAATTAAGTGTAATTCTAAATTAGATGATAACTCTATTCCGAAATGCATGCTTTGCCTGGGACTTACATACCACTAGTTTCAATGTTTTCAATGACAAGACAGTTTGAAAGATTTCAGTAAATAGGGAAATCGTTGATTGGTCTTAAAATGACTTATTAGTATTATGTGCACGAAGAATGATGTACGGAAACATTCATCTTCACTCTTACATTTTCTTGAAAAAGTGGCTACATTTACATAATTCTGTAGTCTTCTCGAAAATGTCCTTTACAAGCTGAATTATGTAAATGATTCACGTGTAACATGAAATATTTTGACAGCAAATACTTTATAGCAAAAACGGATCACGCATTTTATGTATTCGGGCATATATTTAAAAACTTAAGATTCCTGTATTCTGTAGTACAATGGGATTTTGGTGCATATCTTTGTCTATTATAATTTGATCTACATGAAAGTTGCTAGCAAATATTTCTCTTTCTTTTCTAACATTTTATCAATATATCTTTGTCTATTGCCGACCAACAAAAGTAAGATACCCATCACGAAATCCGTCTTGTAATGTTTCCGAGGTATGCAACCGGATGTATTACTACGTCAGATCGGTATTTGCCAAATATTCCGCTATCGTGCAGATTGAAATCAGCGCTTCCACCCTATGATTATGAAAATATGAACTATAACGGACGCTGGGAAATAGATTCAAAGTCGATTACGATCTACCACGGTTATCTCGAGGGAATTATGATTAACGAATTATTGTCCCTTTTTTGTGTCTTTTTTAAAATTATTATTATTATTAAAATTATTATTATTATTATTATTATTTTGGGAATAAGGTGAACTGTATTAAGTAAAATGGAATGTTCAAAAAATAAAATTTATTTTTTAATCGTAATTCATTTTAAACAAATGTTCTTACTAGAAGAATCGCTTTTCGGGTGGTGACAAAAATCTTGAAAAACTGGTCCTGAGCGTGTCATAAATCAGGCCGGCATTACCCATTCTCTACGCCTGAAACTCTTTTCCTTTCACCAAACGACTTTAAGGATTCAGCGGTGGGTCAACGTCATTTTGATACAAATTTATCATGTCAATTACATGCAGGGACCATTCCATGAAATCAAAGTTTGCGTCGTTCGTTGGTTTCCTTTCTCTATCTTTGCGTCGTTATCAGAGAACATACCAGGCTGTTCAGTTTTTGTCAGATTTTTGTTTATTCTTGAAGTTTTTGTCTGATATATACGCCCTGTGGCAGTTGCCCTTTCTGTTCAGCCCAAAATCCATTTGAGCATATTTGACACGATCCCTCTTTAATATTCACTCATCAAATGGATAGTGAGCCACGTCACACATACCCTCCCAAAGCCAGGCAAAACCAGGCAATCTTTTTTTGAAGAGAGGTCTCAAAATATTAACTTTTCAAAGTACAAGGAGTACATTGAGTTTCTTCAACAGTCTCTAGAGTTATCTTTTGGCTCATCACTTTTGAAAAGATGTTGCGAAATTGGAAAGCGAAGAAGCAATTTGGAAAGAGACAAGCAACAAGTTTTCGACAAGCCTCGCGCCATATTGCTATTTCGTGTGGCGATACATATCTAAGGAAGGAATGCGTATATGGCAGGGCAGAGCGCAGCAAGTTTCGGGTAAGATGGTCACTAAGATACTGTATTGTCCTCATTACATTTTGTTCACTTTCTTTTTGATCATTTTTACTGAACTGCCATCTTGGAAATGCTTTCAACAAAATTGCATCAAATTTCGCTTGAACGTGTGTTTCAAGATTGAAGATGGGACCAAAAATTAACTGGTATTGAAGGCCTATAATAGTGTTAGCGCAATTTTAAAAACTATTTTGGATATGTCAAAAAAATGTGCGATTTTTAAGCTTAAAAAACAATGTGTGTGATTGACGGACATTAGATGGTCCATAACTTAAACATTTTATGTTTAAAACAATGGTATAGGATTGGTTTCAAACATCTAACGTGACAATACGAAGTCGGGCACAAAGGTCGTTATATCGAGACATTAAGAATTTTGGTCGGACCGATGTTTTCTAGATAGAGAGTCAGAGTGTTTTGAATTGATAAAAATTGTTGGTCTCTAGGTTAAAAGTGTCCAAAGGGCTGTCAAAATCAGTTCTAATCCAAAATTTTCGGCCAACGTGTTTTCCACGTAGTCTTTGAAGACTGGTTAAACGAATGAAGTGCGCGCGAAAAGAATTTTCAACATTTTAATGGATCATAACCCAAAAAATCGGCTTTCATTTATCTTCATTGACATTTGGTATAGAATCCCATATTTGTAATGATAACGCGTTTTTTTTTCATATTCCATTACCCATATACGGACTCCTCTTCCATCCTTAGAAGAAAGAAATTTAAGTCCGTGTCAGTTGCGGCACCTATGCTTGCTGGTCAGTACATCTCTCAGACTACATTTATATGTGTCAAATAGAACAATATAAGATTATTGGGCAAATGACATTTAGATGATTCACTGTCTTCTGATTTTATCGTGCACATTTATGCCACCATATACAACCACTGCATCAATTATTCTGCCCTTTTCAATCATACCCGAGCTTTAATTCACAGTAGTTAGTTGTCGATGATATCTTTTGCTATGACAAAAAATATCCAAATCATGTCCAAATTCAACTGTTTATTTTGAGTTAAAAATTATGAAAAAATAAGGTAAAAAAAGACTCAAACTATCAAATGCCGTGCCTTTTTTCATTTCCGCTTCAAGTAAACACAGCTGTGAAAAATTCGCTCTTCATTTTCTCTTTTATTTCTCTCCGAAAGAATAAATAATGAATTTAAATTCATCTCAGAAATATAGAAGTTGAGATGATTCACGAACATCGCTTAATGTACATTTTATATTCTCTTATGCTGATTCGAACCCGCCTCACTGCCATAGCACTTCCTAATGTACAAACCGCACACAACCGGAGCCATTTTGTCTGCCTACTTTCTCGGGGACTTACTTCCATGCGACTCTTTCCTTTGTCAGACAAATATAAACAACGCGGTATCCATTATTTGTTTAAAGATATTTGTCACGCGTATTTAAATTTGCAAAAGGGGGAAGACCGACGTTTATAACCGATCCCGTTTTGAAATTTAAAAAATGATTGGCTGACATGCAATGATCACGGGGACATACTATAGCGATAGAGGGCAGCACGAGGATGATGTTTGTGCCTCGTTGTCTTGACTTCTGGGTTACAGGTCACACTTGAACTTTGTGAAAACAATTAACTTATTTTGTTCTTTATCTGTAATATTATTTCAAAGAGTAAAATATAAAATGCTTTCAAAAACGAATAGGTATTTTCAATTGTGATTCGTTTTATTCAAATAACGTTCTGTTTTTAACCCCTTTACTTGTATAATCTTTTTTGGCACAGGTCTTTTTTGCACTTTGTTTAGCGTATTTCTTTTTATTATTATTAATATTTATTTATTTTTTTTGAAAAAGTATATATTATGTAAAAATCTACAGCTTGAATGCTAGTGAAAATTGTGGAAGATCATAATGTTTAACTTTTAGCTGACCTGAATTAAAATTAGGAGACGTGTGTGTGCGTGTGTATTTGTGTGGCTATTTTATATATAAAACACCGTATTGTGTCGCATTAACTCCGCATTTGATAGCAACACATTTGATAGCCGCATTTGATAGCAACCAGCCGACCAAGATAAAAACAAAAGAAAAAAGCTAAAAGGAATGGGTCTTCTCGTCCATTTGCCTACACTGGCGTGACTGCTATATGTACTACATCTTCAATCAAAGAAACGTTGCTTTACCAACAACATTTAGGACTTCACTCGGTCCACAAATGTTTTGTGTGTTGTCTAAAAAAATGAAAATATATAGTGACAATTTCACAGACTATCAATATTAGGGATTCCTTAATACTGTTAAGCTTATGGAATTTGAACATTCGATTTATTTCATCATAACTGAGATGGGGTTTGCTACTGGGCAAGCTATTTCTAAATTTCTTCCAAATTTCTTTTCCAAATGCTGAAATTCGCCGCCTTGTTGAAAATTCACGATATTTAAAAAGTCCTGTCGCTCATGGTGGACGATTTGGCGGCAATGCACTGTATCTTAATAACCTCAGTCTAATTCACGGATAGATACAATCGTTTCAATGATGGACTGAGCCGGTAGATTGTCCGACTAGCACGTCTCGCCGTCCATAATTTCTCATTAGAGAACGCGGCACTAAATAGTAATTATTCTCACTGATCATATGGCCATTTATCCCGCCATTTAGCCACTTTGTGCCTCCGCCGCCTGAGCACGCTACGTTGCACGCGAAGAGGCGCACAGCCATATAGCTTACCTGTCGCCCCATGAAGTGTACTCTTTTAAGTGTCTCTGAAAGAAAAATCGCCAACCGCTTATTCTTAACAGGTTGATGCATGTCTGTTAATGGTTTTCCTCTTTTGTATGTTGTAATGTGGTATTGGTATAATGAGCTCTTTAGTTGGTCAATTTACCTTTATATCCAGACTCGGGTTCAATGGTGTAATAGACGATTAGATACTTTAAATGACACGTTCGCCTTTTACCTGTAAGGAGCGTTCTATTTTGCATACATTTAAGTAAAACATCCAGTGTTCTTCTGCATGTAAAAAAAGAGTATTTCATGACCAGTTTATCAGATCATTCTTTTTTTCATTTATCACATCCTGAGAGTTCATTTTCAATGTTTCCAGCTTAGTTTTATTTCAATAAACATATCTCACGAATGAATGATATTACAATGGGCTTTGCGCGAAGATGCTGCTATTTATAAGGAGAAATCTTTAAATATGAATATATACTTCTTTATACACCGGTATGGCATTCGGCCTATCCCATGATGTTATTTCTTTGTATATAGTCTGAGTGATGAGCTGAAGGAAACGATTGGAAAAGCGCAGGCGGACTGTGACATATTCCTTGTTTTCCATTCCATTTTCCCCTTTATGCGCACTGAATTCTCCCAATATTCAAAATCACTGGTAGAAAGGGATCACCTATAGATCTTTGTCAAAACGAAAATATTTGGCTAAATTTTAATCATCTTGGATATAAACAACATTTTCACGCTTTTTCGAGATAATGTAGTAAGAATATGCGGTCTATTTTACGTTTTGTAAAATATCCCCGCATATGATGTAATGGAAGCACTGGTGTTTTATCTTTGGTGGACTTCAAAGTGGTATGCAAAGAAATATCTCGATAAAACTATACAAAAGCGTTTATCTTGATTTTGTTAAGGGAGATTACAAGTTCAAGCGCGAGACAAAAGTATAGCAAGATAGGGATCAAGTTCTGAATAGGCCTTAAACAGGTAACTTGTTGTCGGACGAGACCAGGTAATTACAAGGCCGCGCAATCATGAAAACTTCTCGCTTTAGAAATCAAATTTCCGCCTGGCGAACTACAAGATTAGATAATCATCGAAATGTCCAGTATCTTTTCAAATGGGACGATTGAAAATGACCGCCACGTGGAAAATCGCGAGTCTCGCAGACGGCAATGAGCCGCAGCTGACGACACGGTGAGAGCCATTTTCAGCTGGTGTTGATCAAAGCGTCGTATCACCTTCGATACGGTCCCGACAAGGTAACACTTAATTAATATTTTAGTGTTGATTGAAGGTGATATTCTTTGTGACCTTTTGTTTTTACAGCATCTCATATCGCAGACTTTGTTTTTGTTTGAGATCGCCTCAACATGAGACACTTGATTGCACCTGTGACAATCGCGGCGACATGGGGGGAGAAGACAAACTGGTTTGTTCCCTTCAGTATTTAAGACAGAAGTTGCTTGGAGCAAGGCACAGACAAGGCTTGTAGCAAACACACGAGACATCTCGGGTTATGTTCTGCGTCCGTTGCACCACAAGCCTGCAAACCTCCTTCACACAGCTGTAGCAGATCCGACAGAACACACGACGATGAAGCGCTGGTCACTGGGAATCTACTCTATTTGCAGCGTATTGGTCGACTGCGACATATTTTCATCCAAGATTTCACATTAATCGGTACTTTTCCCTAACAGGTTAGTGTGTATCCCCAGTGTGATGAATATAGCAGAGGGGAGCCATGACTTTTAGAGGACACACAAGACGTTGAAACAGGTGCGCTGTAAATCTAAGTCGTTCCATAAGCTGTAAGCAATATAACATATATACAAGTTAAACTATATTTCAGTGTACAAATTCAGGGGTAATTTTAGACAGCATTCGTAAATCACGGTTTTTATACGTGCATCTATTGTTGAAAATTCATTTTAGTATTCCGAGTTCAACATCAAAGAAACGAACAATATATAAACATAAATCATTGTCACTTTTTTACCATATTTTGCACGAAAAGAAATTATTGGGATTCCATGTGTTTGAATAACATTTGCCTTTTTTTACTTTCTATTCCTCTATGTTGAGGGCGGGTGGATAGAGTAAAACTAGTTTTCACAGAATAATTTCGGAGTAGACTGACATCAGTTATCATACTAATTTCAATGCAATAATTTCATATTAACCAATGTTTTATATTTTTTACAATATTATGTAAATATTTGCTTATAAATGACTCCAGCCAGTTTCGCCTTAACGCTGAAGGCACAGCACAGTTTTCATGTTGCCGGAGTCGGTTGCTGTGAGGGGGATGTGATCACGAATTCATGCCTTGATTGTCCAAACGCAATTCTTGTTGCCATGACGATATACGAGAACTGTGTATGGACATCAGTGCTTGAAGGATATGTACGACTGACCCACCCATCCCCCAGCCCAGTGGACGCGGTGTTTGGTTCATGGAGTGGTCAGTTGCCAAGGTAAACCGAAGATCCACCGCGCACACAATGTGCCCTGGAACAACTAAGACAGGTAACTAGGGTGGTTCCCTTCAGTGGAGGGGAGGGGAGGGGGGTCCCGACCCCTGACGCACCCCCCTTCGGTTTCTGAAAAAAAAATCACACCAATGGTCCCCGCTTGAAATTATAATTTTGACTAGATGAAACATAGTCCTATACCGTACCAAATGGCACCGTTCGCCATCTAAAATACCATTTTTTCGGGACCCATAACCAAAAATTCCAACAAATTACTGTTTACATTTTTAAGACAAGAGATAGGCCATTAGTTTAAGAATGGCCAAATGGGCGACCCCACCCCCACCCCTCGCGGTTACTCATCTACCTGTTTGTCGCAATGAACCAAGTCAGATATATATATATATATATATATATATATATATATATTTTTTTTTTTTTTTCTTTTTGGGGGGGGGGGCAAATTTTCTGAATGTCATTAGTTTTTTTTCTCTTTATCCTTGTATGTACATTTCTTCCTAGAAAAGTACGCATATTAATTTTCTTAAATACACCACCGAAATGACAAGTATATTGTTTTATGTTAATTTTGCAGATCTGCAAAATCATTGTTACTCGAAAAATACATGCAAATTTATGATCTGCACTTTTTAACCTCCGCTAGGGATAAGAAAGAGCATCTCAGATTGTTTTATCGGTACCTCTACCACACTCCTCGACATTTCCCGATTTTATGCTAGTCACAACCGCCCATTGTAATGCAGGTTTAAAAACGTATAGGAACAATACTGTGATTATTTAACACTGAAAGGATTAATAAAGGCACATTTTGTGCAAGTTTTTTTATAATTGGAATATACAAGGTATCTCCCTATTTTCCTTGGTAGGCCGCGAGATATTCAGAACTCAACTATGGTGTTCAATACAAGGAAGAGACTGCCATTTGGGAAATATGGCGTGGGGTCCAGGGGACCATAGATATTTTTGGCTCCCAAAAAGTCGGTAATCCGCCGATAGTTGGACAAAAAAAAAAAAAAAAAAAAAAAAAAAAAAAAACTTTTGATTCATCAAGTTGTTTTTAACTCAGATAAAGAAGGAATTATGATGGTACTTCATCTTGGAGCTAGCGCAACATCGTCAACACCCCCAATTTCAGTTAAGCAGAAGGCCTTATGATAAGACAAACGTTTCAAACGTATGCTCAAGTATGAGATACATGGAAATGAGATATCTGATTTTTAACCATTGAAAGACGGTCTAACAACACGTCCCAGCTTTGTTACCATGGTGATGGGCGGGGCAAAATTTGATTTGCATATTACTGTCACAAAATGTGATCTCGTTACTTTACGACATTCCTTTAATGATGTCCCTCAAAGACGATGCTTAACACACGGTAACAGATAATAAAACCTTGAAAGGAAAAAATAAACACAGAAAAAAACAAAATTTCAAATAAGCCATCTTCACAAACCAAATGAAATATAGATTTTATTGAAATTCTGACCAGCAGATAAAGTTGTTAATGCCACTCAGCACAGCCATTTTTGGCAGTTTGTTTTTTATTTCTTTATCTCCAAGGGGTTTCTCGCTAAATTGCTTTCAGCTTAAGCGGCTTAGTACGAATCCCCTGGGAGACAGATAAATCCAAATTTAGTACAATAGGTCTGGAAATGGTCTCAATGAGATCAGGACAAACAGTATCTGCTCGTGGGTCCTAGCTATCAAAGAAGGGGAAAACTCTTTGTCCAGCTTCCAACCCTTCTGTGTAGAAACACTGGAGACATATAGGAATCTGGGTATTACTGAATTCATCCTTTTCTACACTTTAGTGAAATGTTGGTGGCTGAATCCATTATTATGACTGGAAGAATTTTCTCCCACATCACCTCCCTTCTGCTCAAGTCCAGCTTCAAGTTCATACATTGTCAAATTTTGACATGCCATAGGACCAAAGTCTGGTGGTTAAATCCATCATTTTTGTTTTCAAAAATTTTCTCCCATATCTTCTCCTTTCAGCACAAATCTTCTGGTTCAGCTTGCCAACATAAAGACATTTTTACTATTCACCCTCCATGTAGAGTGGATATAAATACTATCCTGTCCTTTGACTTAAGTTCATAATTCAGCTCACCCTATTAAAAAAAGAAACAAAAAGAACAATGATTATCATTTATCTTCATAAAAATAATGTTAAACAATTTTTCATAAAATACACACCATCTTGTAATTGATTTTTTTCAACATCCACAATTCAAAAATTCATATAATACTAAAGCATGCTGGGCTGCCATTAGATGACATACTTCCATACCCTCAATAACTCTCTTCATCTACAATCTCCATGGTATCCAACCTGGAGACCAATAAAGCCCCATCCCCTTACATTCCAACATGACATTAAGATTCACTTTCCCTGTCACATGTGTCTGTCATCAGTCCTAATGTTCTGGTAGGAAATATGGTAATGACTCCATCTTTTCAATGGGCAAAAACTTTCAGATACCTTATTTTAAAACCATAAAAATTATATTTTTGCATAACATTTGTGGTGCTTCAAATGCATAGCATAGAACTATAAGGTATTCTGCTTTTCAATTTTGTTGCCATCACTCAAAATGATTGCTCTTATTTTAAGAAATTAAGACTTAAAAACTACAGTATCAGATTCTGTAAAATTCACAATTTTCCCCCATTGAAAAGATCGAGTCATTACCATAAATATGGCAATGTGCCAACCCACTCTGGTGTCCTTACACAAGGTTCAAATAGATCATCCGTAAAGACAAAACCCTCCAGGCCAAAAGACTGCAGTTAGGTCAACAGAGCGTGACATGTCTCACCCACCAAATACTATATGCCGATCTTTGTAGCACCCATAATTTTCAGGAAATTCAACCCCATCAATCTACAGGGAGTCTATAGATAAATCTACCTTAGACAGGTGTGAGAGAGTTCTTATTTGTACATCAACTGAGGACAGAGTATTTTTTGAAAATAAATTCATGAACTTTACTATATTTTCTTCTTTATATATATATACATATATACACAGTAAAGGTAGGTTAAGGGTTACATTAAGATAGATAAGCTGACATAATAGCACAGCTAATGTCACAGGATCATGCAAACCCTTGTAACCTACTAAAATGTAGGACTCCAGACTGTTGATCTATATGAAAACCAGCTAATATATCATTTCATCAAAAGATAAAAGCTCCAGACAATAAGAAATAAGTGTCTCCAACATACACACAGGTGAGGCAATGTCTCCCATTAAACATGGTAAAATAAAAGAAATGATCAAAAACAGCAGATTTTTTTAAACAATGATTTGAAGGTAGGAAGATATAACTATGTTATTACTGATCACCAAATAATAACAAAAAGAAGTGCATTTCAATGTATTTATGTGTAATTGGATTTCAAAATCAAGTTGTGTTAAGTGAGATTTCTATTGTGACAGTGGTAGGTATCACCTCAGCTGCTCTAGTGCATTCATGACAAATTGATTTTACTCAAATTTAACCCAATGAGTAACTGTGCACCAAGTTTGTGTCATACTCATCTTTACCAAAACTACAAAATATGATAAAATATGTAAGTAATAGCACAAAGTCTACAATGTTTGACTAAGGAAAGTTTATATAACCCAGTAACTATTAAGCAAACTTTTACTGATAATAAAGAACACAATTCTCTTATTTTTTACATGACACATCAAAACTACAATTGTATGTGACAATTTCATTTAGACTTTATATACATTTGTTCATTCTTAATTAAACAAATGTAGAGTGAAAGAAATACAGTCAAATATCAGATGATACATTGGTATAACATGAGTAGCACCAACTAGTTAGTTTGACCAGGACATTTTGGGACAAATATTTTCAGAACACCACAACTCACCATCAATTCCCAATCTGCATCATTGATCAACACTAAAATCCCTGGCCGCCTGGAAAACAGTTATCTTCACATCACTTTTCTTACACATTACAACACCTTAATTGTGAAAAAAATTGTCTTCTTGTTGATGAGACAGTTGCAAATAATTTTACTGCATCATTCTTTCATTTATTTCACATTTTGACCCAACATAACTAAAATAATTGTAGAAAAGAAAGAAAAAAAAACATTTTCTTAAAACTGAAATTCAGAAATAAGAAGGGATTTCAGAAAAATCTCCTAATGTGACTTTTTCTGAATTTCCAATTTAAGAATACTTTCTTACAAAATACATATTTTTACATACACATTCTATTTCTTACAGAAGTAAATTAAAAACTTTCTTACACTGTGTCCCCTTGAACAAAAAGCTCAGGTCTTTCTTTCAACAAGTTGTCTTTGATCCAAACAAGAAGATGTTTAATTGTCCCTGAAAAGGATGGATGACATTACCTCATACACATTTTTTTTCTTACAGATACAAAAGATATTCATATCATTTTGTATCAAAGTTTTTGTCACCAGGAATTCTAGTACGTGTATTAAACATTGAAATTAAAACAGAAAGGCAGATATAAGTCTATTAGGAATTATAGTTTTCACTTCATGATAGATCCACATTTTGTTTTACCTGCTGACAGTGTGTTGACGTTATTAATTAAATCTGTCAGACTTAGTCACAACTGAATAATCCACTACTTGGATCTATCATATACTGAAAACCGAGTTCCAATAAAACTATTTTAAGAAACGAGTCCATTGTTTAACAACAAAGTGAGGTGAAAACTATACTTACAAGGACCGTTCGCTCTGGCTGGCAATGACACTTCATGGTTTTTAACCTTGTCAAACAGTAGCTCAGCGCCCCCGCTATCAAATATTAAAAAATAAAATGTATTCATCACTCTGATCAGCCATGGCCCACCGACTGGGAGCATTATAAATTGGTGTAAATAAACTTTTTCTGCTTCATCATAGTGTTATATTTGCATGAAAGGCGCCTCGAAAAGACTGACTATTAGATAGAGAGAGCAAGAAAGGGGAAGTCAAGTCAAACACATTGCAAAAGCACCAAAACGTTAATCTACGACTTCGTCGGCGACAATGATGCGAATAAACTGAAGATTATTATACAATAGCATTAAAGTAATATCCATAATGTACAACTTAAAGGTACTCATAATTGCCAAACCATTCTTTTAAAATTTATCATAGCAAAAAAAAAAAAAAAAAAAAACAATCTTGTGTCTAGTGTTGTTATATATACACCTGTAGTACCTGAACTCCAACGAAACCACGAGTTCCATTTCTTACTAAGATAAGTTAGTTTTAATTAATGTAATAGTTGCGCAAATGATTTAATGTACCTTTTACACCTCAAATATATTATAATAAATCCATAATATGAAAAATGTATGATTTTTAGAAATTTGTTGCTACTATTTGCCAAGCAATATCAACTAGATGTAATAAACAAGTACGAAACTGTATTTTAGACCTCGCGCTTGCGCAGTTTCTTTGATCCAAGATGGCGGAATTTTGGAAACGGCGAAATACAAATAGTCGATAAATCCAGACGAAAAGCAATGCCACCGTAGCATCAAAAATGGATTCTGTGTATGAGCAAGATCCTACTCTGCCAATTGATTTTGATGGCAGGTAAGACTTATTTCACAGGTGTCTTCGTTGCATTAGAGCTGCACTTCAATAACGGCGAAAGGCTACCTGTCAAAATCGGATCTAAATTTTCTTTTAATACTGCTTTTGTATTCATAAAAATTAAGTTAGACTAGTCGGTTAAAATGGGGTGTTTGGATGTCCAAATATTTTTCATTGGACTGTAAAACACCATACAGTTTACTTTAATCATAACACATCCCCGTCAGTCAAACTGTCGTAAGCAAGCAAGCATATCGTGATATTGATTTTCATAGACTGCCATTCAAATCCAACTGTTGATGAATTACCTGCGTTCTTTGCGCAACAGTTATTTTGTTTGCCTGTTCTTTCATTAGCAAATCAAACATTCCAATAGAAGTGACAATCATAGAGAATTCAGAAGTACAGTCAGTAGTAGGTTGGGTAATACGATGAAATATAAATGTTTTTCAAATATACTGTATGTAGTGCCTGATTTTTATACAATCAGTAACAAGTTTTATTAAAACAAATAGTCTTGGATATGGTTACATATTAAGGTCAGATACGTTAGTAAACAATGCATTACTTGAATCTCAAAGTTGATATTTCAGCAATTAGTTGCACAATCCTTTCCTACTGTGTAGGTAAAATTATCAGATTATGTTGCAAAACATGGTTTTACTTTATTAGCCAACTTGATTGTTACATCACCTTCTCCTAAGTCATGGAATGCAGTGCAATGTACTGGAAGATACCTAGAGTCAAATACTCCATCTTTGTGCTTGCTATGAACCTCATTTCAATGCTTCAACTCAGTCAGGCAAATGCTGCATCTTGTCATATCATATATAGGTAGTATAAGTATAAGTGTTGCATGCAATAAATCTTTTTGATGAAATATAAAATTCAGTACTGCATGTAAACTGTGGCAGGTTAAGTGAACTACATTTGAAAAGTGTATGTTTTGACAGTTTACTTAAAGATAATTTTTTATTTAAATTTTATACCAATGGGACACGCGCAGCATGATAAGTGATATATGTAAGCTTTATTTATCATGTATTACTAGTAGTTATGATATTTATATGCAGTTACCTAGAAGCTGAATTTTGAAATTATTTATTTCAGCTCCATCGAAACATTCATCTTCAAAGCTTAGTTTTCTTAAATTTTGTAAGGTCCCTTTTCTCATCTTGACAAAAAAGGCATCCTAACCAATGAATTGATTAATTCATAGGGATAATACCTGGTACTATCAGGGTGACTTTGTGTGTGTTCAATACACCAGCATCTCATCATTAAAGAACATAAATCTGTTGAGAAAAAAAGCAATACCAGTAAATTAATGTATAATTCATGTTGTGGGAATTGTCTCAAAAAAGATAATTATGTACAGTAGGATTTTATATTCAGAATAGTTATGATTTTGAAGATGGAATGTGAATTAAGTGGAATGTTGCCTAATTTTTATTATATATTTCAGTGCATTTAAAAATAAAAAAAGAAAATCCAGACTTAAGTGGTTGACAGGTTTGTTTTTGCAAAAATCCTAGAAACAGGAAATCAATGCATTTACTGACATAATCTTTAAGTCTGGGCCTTGTTCATCATGATTATTTAAGCGCAAGCTTGTGGTTTATATAACACAGGAAGAATATAGACATATGGAATAGTGATAAAGAGAAATACAGTATAGAAGTACTAGTAACTTACTAATGATTGAGTCTTTATTTAGCAAAGCTGTAAGATCTGTTTTGTTCCAAATCTACGGACTTGGATCATGTTCATATGAAGGCAGCTTAGGTCAAATGACAGTTATTTATAAGCAGTTTCTTAAGTAGCTAAAAGAAGACAAAACAGAAACCAACTGAAACTGGTTCTAAAAACCAAATGAGGCTTCATCTACATGATATTTTAAGCCTGCTTTTTACAACAACCAACAGAGTTGTATTAATAACGATAAAAAACTACCAATTGTTCCTGGAAATGAATTTGGAAATTTCCAAACCACATTAGTGCTGTTGATGTTGCCTCTAAGCGTAATTAACCACTATTTCCCTGAACAAATAGGTTGTCTGTGAGCTAGGTAAGCTACATTATATTACGCTCAGTACAATGTGTAGACTACATGTTGATCACATTATGACCAGGAGAAGGTGAATTTAAAAGAAAAACATGGGTTAATGTCAGACCTGATTAGGTGCCAGTGGAATATGTAGACCAGCCGGGCCAAGTGCTGCCATGGAGGTGGATATAACAGCATACTGTTCTCTAGAAATACCGGTATTAGACAGTCTGTGTTGATTACTAAGGTTATGGATCTGTCATATACCATGCTGTTAAGCTCCAAGTGACAATTTTATGATTGCCTGGGATTGCTGCCAAGTGTCTTAGAGCGTGGACTTGATTGAGTATGAATTTAGCAGCAAAGAGGTATTTTAGTGACAGCATATAATGAAGGAAAGTTGGAGAGTGTTATCAGATGTGTTCATGGATATATGAAGCTAATTTAGAAAGATACTGTTGCAGGCCTACCCAACTACCAGGCTCGGCACCGAATGATCCTGAATTCACCGGTAGATCAGACCACACTACCTGTTTTCAAGGTGTGAGTCAGTACGCATTACACAGTATCATACCCTGAACAAATTTTGAGTGGTGATGCAATGCTTTTCAACCCTGCTGAGAATCGTCACTATCACATCGCGTACTAGGCAAGAGCGGTGTCGCGTCTGATACTGTGAAATGCATACTGATACACACC
This sequence comes from Lingula anatina, assembly GCF_001039355.2. The sequence continues at coordinate 28,107 of NW_019775907.1, read as the reverse complement.
TTGAAAACGGGTAGTGTGGTCCGATTTACTGGTGAATTCAGGATCATTCAGTGCCGTGTCTGGTAGTTGGGTATGCCTGTGTTGGCTAGATTGAATCTAGGCCTGGTGACTTCTGGCTGGAGACTTTAGATGGTTTTATATAGGATTCTTAATCACCGGCCTGACATTGTAACTCCAAAGACATGAAAGTGGATTATATGATGGCTAGATTCATGATTGTTGATGATTTGAATGTGATTTTAGACCAGAGAGTGTTCTGATTGCTTGGCCGACTGCCTCACTTCCTGAAATCAAACTGAACATCTACATTGTTTCCTGGATCAGATTATGAGGATCGAAACCACCACTTCTGAATGGAAGGCCTGAGTTTACAGTTTATTTGATGGATCTAGTTAAAATCGTTTTATGTCCTTTTTGCAGATCTGTTTTCCATAAAATTCTGCAATTAGTAGTTCCCTTTCAATGTGAATTTAGCAGTTGCATGATTTCTAACTGAATTCATTTGACTGTGAGAAAAATGTGAGATTATTTCTCAAGACTGATTCTGATTATTTGTGGCTTCAGTACACACAGTCACATCCATTGTACATAACATTTTGGGCCAGGGTGCTGGATAATGATAAACCTTGCGAACCATTCCAATCCCTTCAGATATCCAGCCCTGTTGAACTGTTTTCAAATTAGTTCTACTGGGATGGAGTCCATAATAAATATATTATTGGCACTGCGTTAATAGACTTACTGTTCAAATGAGAAGTAACAGCTTAATATATTAGATGTGGTTTCTCTTAGTATCATTGGTGACGACGTGGCTTTCGTGTTTACATGGAAATCTGTGGAAAAAAATAACATCATACAGTTGGCAGAAATACATGAAAGTAGAACTGATGTAGATTTACAAGTGGGCATCATCATTGTGGATTCTCTGGTTTCACGATTTAAACATCAAGTATACTCAGCTAACACTTATACAGATAACACTGCTATATATATGTATTTATATATGTGTGTGGCTGTATACATTAGCTGCTACTGTGTGAGTAGTTGCATATAATACAAGCAGATCTAGTGGTACTCACTGTGAATATCCAAGAAATTATATGTTTTCATGACTATAGGACTGGAGAAAGTATTTGGATCAGCTTCAAGATTATGGAATAGTATACCGTCATCCAAGCTGATGGTAGCTTATGGAATAATCATCAAATGCCTAGATATATTTATAATTTGTGTTGACCCATTAATCTCTGATTTGATGAAAATCAAAAATATTCAATTTGCCTAAGAAGCAGTTATGCTGGTAAGGCCTATGGTAATAATTTCATGACTAGATGCAACTTAAACTTGGTTTGGAAAAAAGGAAAGTGGAAATGCATGATGGACAGTTGATTTTGATGACTCAGTACATATTTCTTACACATTTTTTTGTGGTTGTCAAGTGACACCTCTTGGATGGATAGAAGACTTGACTTAATTAACCATGCTAGAAGATGTGCCAACAATTTTCAAAACAACTTTATGCAAACTTTAAACAAATACTTTGAGTAACAAAGATGAGTTGGCACAGGTAAGTACATCCAGTATTGGTTTTTAACTCTAGGTTTTCTTTGTATGTATTGTTACAGCCCATATATATTTTATATTAATCATGTTTTGAAAAAAAGGAAAAATATAGATAATCAATATCCTCTTTTGACCTTTGAAATGTCAGTAGAAGAGTACCTCAACTATATAAGATGTTTACTAGTTTTTTTATATTGACTTTTTTTTATTTAGCACCAATCCAGATTTGCTTGGAGAAGTAACTTTTGGGACCCATCTCAAGTATCCAGATGGATCTGTTCCAAGTAAGTTGTTATATATCAGCACTGGTACAAGAACTGCTGTGTCAACATACTAGTATATGACTAACCAGGAATTGACATGATATTTTGGTGGTTCATACAAATAAACTTAAATAAAAAAAGATAAAAAATGAAACATAAAATTTAAAAAGGAACTCAAAGAAAAGGAAAAAACAGTTAATTGAAAAAAAATAAAATACTCAGTGAAAAATGTAATGTGTTTTTTTAAAAATTATTTTCTAATTTATTATGATTTCATTAATTTCATTTATTTGCTAATCTGCTGATGGCAGGCATGCAGTTGAAGACTGATAACTGTATAGCTGTCTGAGACATGCATATAGAAAAATTATAACACTTTTAAGTTGCTTTCAGAAATAGTAACAGGAACAAAACATGGAAAATTGATATCTAGAATTTTACAGTACTTAGAACAAATGCACATCATAAGCACGTGCATTCTCTCTCTCTCTCTCTCTCTCTCTCTCTCTCATTTCTAGATTTCTAGATTAATTCTGTGTGAAGAAAGGTGTGTGAAAAAAAGTGAAAACAATGTTTAAAAAATGGGAAGGACCTGTAATCTCTGCAACGTATAAATTTAAACTGAAATGATGATGTCTCAATGTAAACTTAATTAATTACCAGCTATAATCATGTATCATACTATGTCAGCTGCTATACCTTATTTTCCTGTTGTAATNCTCACACACACACACACACACACACACACACACACACACAGACACACACACCTGTTTATTATTATTTGTGTTATTTCAGTGGTTGAGAAGGCCAGCAGTGGGCGGATGTCACCTGTCAGGGCCAGGACCATGAAGGAATATGATCAGGTAAGGAATATAATCAGATGAGGGATAGGATTAGGTAAGGATTATGATTAGTTATTATGATCAGGAATACAAAAAGCAGAGTTAAAAACCATCAAATCTGCCACCCTTGAAAGGTTCACCTTGCCTCCCAGAGTTATGGAGGTTTCACATAAGAGGTATGTCCCAGGACTTTGAAATTAATTCATATTTAATAAACCACTTATATACAGTAAGTGACAACTGTTTATTTGTTAGATTTATGCAACCAATTGCTATTGATACAGGATTGTGAACTTATGCTTAGCTTGCCCTTCTTTTTACTCTGACTTACTAATTTTTATGGCAGTGACAATGTGATGTTTAATATTGGTATTATAATTATTTTTGATATAGTAGAATTTAAGTCAATGATTGCTGACTTGATGGGATGTTTCAAATTATCATAGTCTTGTAGTTGAACAAGTATATTTTATGATAAACTTTGTAATATGATTATTGCTTTGGTTTCAGCAACTTGCCACTTTAAAGAAAGAGAACTTCAGCTTGAAGCTGCGCATCTATTACTTGGAAGAGCAGATGAAACAGAGATTTGGGGATCACGAAGATGTGTTCAAAACAGTAAGGATGTGGCTTATCTTGATGCAGCCTCCTGGTAGTCCAAATATTATCTTACAGCATGTTTGTTTCAAAAATAGATTAACAGCTGTAAATTTTCCCTTTTTTTCTGTGAAATATCTTCGCCTAAAAAAACTAGTAGCAGATTTTATGTGAAACATTTGCACCGAAAAGAAAAAAATATGTAGTTTTCTGATCTGAAATTTATATTTGCTTGCAGTTTTCAGTTATCTGGATTTTATCTTGTATTTTCTGTCTTGAAAATGAACCCAAGGTTGCAGCTTGCAGGGTGGGTCATATTCAATACAGAGAACTTGTGACATAACTTACGCAATGAAAATGCACACCTTTTTTAAATGAATATTTCAAGTTTTTTATGTGGTTATGTTGCTGCTGGACATCATAAACATTTGGTGCTCTCAGCTGTTACATTTTTTAAACAATGAATACAGGCAAAGTTGCTCTTGAATTTTTAGAATATAGAACTGAAGGTTGAAGTAGAGAGCCTCAAGAAAGATCTGATGGACAAGCAGGAATTGCTGAAAAGAGCTTCGTGAGTGTTAAATAATTTTTTTCAGCTGATTTATTAGCATTGATAATAATTCTTAACGTGACATGTATTATTTGAACTATGTATAAGTGACCCTTGGTTGTCATGTTATATTGTGATTGATTGGTGTGATGTAATAGAATTGGCAATAATAATAATATTTAAGAGTAGGTAGGTAATGTTAAGTTTAGAAAGGACTTTCAACTTTTATCTATTCAGTTTGCACCAGGTTGTGACACTTAATTTTGTTCTCTTCTTCAGCAATGCAGTGGAGGGGATGGCCTATCAGCATGAGAATGAGCTGGTAAGATGTCGTGACCAGCTGGAAGAAAAACTGAAAGTAACTGAACAGGTATGGTGTTTTAATAATAATATGTATTTATTTGCAACTTTAAAAAAGTTGGATTTTACAATAAAAACAAATAGTCGTGAGATGCACAATCTTAAAATATACTTGTAAGTGTTAAAATGATTCGATACACATTAAAAATTCATAAAAAACTCAGTACTTAAAATTTGATAAATTCCATGGGATAAAAGTTTTTGACGATCGTACAGTCCTCAGTTTTGGCACAGTGTACTTATAAACCCGGCGCAAAGTGTAGGAACTTTCATTTATCTCTGGTAGCAAATGATGGATTTTGTGTCCTTCAGAGTACATGTTATGCAATAATGTTTTAGATAGTTCATCTCTTCTACAAACAAGAGTGATAAGTTTACATGTTTCAAGTGCCCCATCGTAGGACAGCTCTGGGAATATAATCTTACATGTTCTAATCTGGATGGATTCAATTTTATCAATTTGTTGTTGTGTAAGACCTGGATGCCACACCTGACATGCATATTCTAATGTAGGTCTGATTACTGATGTATAAAAGTTTACAAGTTCTTTGGTTGGAATACCCGCTCTTTTCAGAAGCTTAAGATTGTATAGCCTTTTACTTGCTTTTTTACAAATATCACAGATGTGACCTTCCCAGCTCAAATCACTACTGATCCTGGTTTTCCTGGCGCCAAAGGCATCTGTTGCTTTGTAAGATAATTGTGGACAATGAAAAGAATAATCAATCCACAACAGCACATTGCTATCCATCCCTGATAAGTTATCATAGAGAAAGTAAGAACTGTGAGATCAAACATGTAGTGTTAAAAGTTTATGGAGAAACCTGTTTTATCACAGTTGTGCTTTTTATAAATGTTTTTCCAAGTTCTATGGTGTTTCAGTACTACTACTTTCACACTTATGTGCTTAATAAACCAGTTTATCAGTTTTGGTTTTCTTTTTCTTTGTATTGAATGAAGGAAATCAGCACAACAGTTTTTCTTTGCATTTAGGAGGCACAAAAGAATGCAGCAGCACTGAAAGAGGCCCAAGACAAGCTGAAAGAAACCCAGGACAGGCTTAAAGAGTTGGAGGCAGTGCCATCTGTTGACCAGTCAGAGAGTAACAGAGCTGCTTTGGGAGAAAAAGACAAGTACAGTTTTCTTATATTAGTCTTTTGTAAACGTGAAAGTAAATGGAGATAAAGAAACTAAAAATGTGTCCCTTTTTTGTTGATGTTCCAAAAAATTCTCTTTGCTTTCCTTTTGCAGTCTGTTCATGATACAAGTTACCTTTTGTAAAACATATCTAACAAACCTTGTGCACCTGCCTTACATTTTAACATTGTTGACTGTAATTCAGGATCATAGATCAGCTGCGCACGGCCCTGAAGAATAAAGACGCTTTTATCACGGAGCTGGAGAGAGAGAAAGAGGATGCCGTGGTCAGCATGAGAGTGCCTCTGGAGGAGAAAGTAAAACTGTTGTCCAGAGATCTCAAGAGGAAGGAAGATGACATACAGGTGAGAGGGCCACTAGTAGAAATGGGTCAAGTGGGTTGTCTCTTTGTATGCGACCTTGTGTTGTGTGCATGTCCAACCCCACCCCTGTGTGCATGTCCAACCCCACCCCCAGTGAATACAGTAACTGGGAGTTGCTCTGTGTTTTTCAGTCTCAGAGTACACGTGGTTGAAGTACCCTGCCCATAGCGTACAACCATGGTGTGCCTGTAACATGCATCACAAACTCATAAATTAATTGAATATTTTCAGTACTTAAATGATTGCTAATATTTTATACATTTAATTTTATTTCATATAAGGCATTCTGACATCTTGATTTGATTAATGAAATTTAATATGTACCCGAATGCTTACAAAATGTTTTATTTTTAATATTTCATCTTTTTTTAAAGTATTTAATTATGTGGGAAACTAATATTCATTTTTTAGATTTAATTACTGTAATCTTCACAACACAATTTACCCCCACCAGTCACATTTCAGAGTACTTTATTGATCTATTTCTATCACCACAGGTTACATGAAATTTATTTACTGTAACTATCATTATCTTTCACATATGAGTTTGTGTCTATGAAATACTGATAGTTGCTGGCTAATAGAGTCAAGGCTGACAGTTATTACAGTAATTTTCACTGGATTGGTCACATAATAACCAGCAACAACATAGTGAAGGCATGGCAAGAGAGCTTCAGTCAGTCCTGTTGCTCAGTGTAGCCATGCCTGGTTAATCTGCTCCTTATGCATGCTGTGGCACTGGGCCCCTGAATGCATGGTACTCGTCCTAAGCATGACCATGATTTTCAGCATGTACGTGCATCCCTTGCATGTGGATGTGTGTGCGACACAGTTCCTTTGGCACGTTGAATGTTTCTGTTTCAGTCTTTAGTACGAAGGCTGAGCGATCACACCCCAACAGCACAGGTCATGAAAAATTATATCGACTATCAGGTCAGTGGGTGCGGGCTTTTGACCAATAACAGCACCGAGAGAGAGAGGCACTGCGCAATGTTCACTTTCAATACACACACCCTAGGCCAAAGTGGTGTCTTTGCTTGCAAGTTTTCATGGATTCTCCTCGATATTTTGTAAATGAGGGAGGTGGTGGGTGGATAGATATCAATTTTATTATGACTTTATGGTTGTTGGTATGTCTGGGATCTGGGGTATTGAACATGAATAGAAGCATGGATTAAGTGATTATCTGTTGTAGGGGGCATTTTGAATGAATTTTGAAGTAAACAAAAGAAGATAAAGAAAAAAAAAACACATTGGAAGTATGGCTGAATTCTTGCAAAAAGAGAACATCATTGGTATTATATTGTTATTCACATATACTGACTTTATTCGAGGTGGAGTGTTTTGTTTTTTTGTCTCTCACATCTTAATTGGAATCTCTGTGGGACACAAAACCAGGATGGACAGTTGTGAACAATATGTGTTTTTACCAGAAGTGTATTTTTGAAAGACTTGCTGTGCAGTACATTTGAGTTGACAGCTATATTTTTGTAGTACTGGAATATCCAGTTCAGAAGATGTTTCTGAATTTGATTTTAATCAAGTTTAAAATTTCAAAAATTTAAACTTGCACATTGTATATGACTTGCCTCCTGTATATCCCCACAGAGAACATGTGTTTAGATGTTTCAGTGTGGAGTTCTGTATAAGGGGCATACAGGGTATCACATCACATAATACTTTTAATTTCACAGCAAGATAGTTGAGTAATGTGTCATAAATGAAAATCATCTATTTATTTGATATCAAAGGTTGAACATTTTACTTGAAAAGTGTTATGTATTACTTACCCTGTATGCCCTTTAAGAACATGCTGTCAGCAGATCTATTAATAGCACCTGTGTCCGTATAATAATCCACATTGTGCTTCCTGGTGTTGCTGCAATATCTGTGTAGTTATTGTGTGTGTGATTTGCTTTGATTTCCCCAGTCACTGGAGGACAAGTTACACGATGCTCTGAACACAGGACGGTCCACTCCAGACAGCAGAGACTCACAGGTGATTGGAGAGAAAATTATTTTGTTCATTTAATGGGGCTTCAGTATGATAAACCTATGAAAAAAAAAATGATTGATATTGTTAAAAGATTGGAAATAAGATGGATATAAGAATTGGTTTAGCTTACAAATTCTTTTGTAAATTCTTGTTGAGGTGATTATATACTTGATTCACAGTGAAAAAATGGTAGGTAATGATTGTTGTCACCTGCTTGGCATTTTATAGATTTGTTGATTTTTAGGCACAGTTCACAACCATGTTGATCCACATACTAACTGATCTGTGTATTAAATATGGTCAAACCACTTTAAAGCTTGTCGCGTAATCTTCACGCGAATGCATTAGGGGAAAATGCAGAAAGCTTTCAAGTGGGTTGGCCACATTTAATCCTCAGGTCAGTTAGTCCGCAGATCCACTTGGTTGTAACAAAGTCTTAGCCTAAGGTTTAGGCATAAAATACCTATCCAAGCTATTTGCTTTGTTTTAGATGTTCATTATTGGAAAACATATTTAGAATTTCCCAACATAATTTTTACAAATAGTTTTATTTTGATTTGCTGTTCAGTTGTTTTGTTTTGTTTTGTTTGAATTTGTTTGATTTTGTAGTGATGTACTCTTAGGTTTATTTTTAACCAATAGCAGAGTTAAAAAGCTGTGTCTTTTGTCATATTTTTATGATTGATTTCACCTTTCTTTTTATGATACTTTGTGATTAATTTGATTGTAATAATTTGGGAACATGGATGCTTAATTATGTTGTGTACATGCTTTTGTTTAATGCTTGCTTCTTTGTTGATTTAACAATAAACATTCCTTATTCACACAAACCCTCACTTAGTTTTTTTATTCTTTTGATTTTTTAGCTTCTTTTCATACATTTATTTTTATTTCTCATCCTATTTAGTTTAAAGCAGAACCTTATTATTTAATTTTAGTTGCAGAATATGTTCATTCCTTTCTGAAAAATTATTTTGGTTGGAAGAATGGTATTGAAATCAATGTATAACTTGTCTTATATTAGAACACAATTGATGACCAGCAGAGGAAGATTGATGAGCTGGAGATAGTGTGTGAACAGTTGACCAGTGATCTACAGGACAAAGAACAGATGATTGGGGTAGGCCACTGCTTTTTTTTTTTTTTTTTTTTTGTCCATTGATTAGAGATGAAAGTCTTTCTGGGTAAAACAGGAAAGCACGATAAATTTGATTGATGTATTTATGCACCCTCATCTTCCCCCCCCCTCCTTAACCCATATAGCTGCACTCCTTTTGTACTTGTACATTTTCTGAATTTTTAAAAGGTCTACTTTCATCTTTTTTATATAAACATCTGGATTGTAATCAAGGCCATATATATATATATACCAGTATGCATCAGTTGCCCTGATGGTTTAAGTTTTGTGGCATTTCCTTTCAGTTGTTAAAAATTTGCTGAACATTTAACTTGTATTTTTTCAGAAATTAGAAGACGGCTTGAGAGATAAAGACAAATTGAGCAAGGTGAGTTGAACTGTTGACAGAAAACATTTTGTCAACGCTCTCTTTGTTTTGAGAATTTTTTGGTCATTTGTTCTATGATATGATTTCATATTGACTCATTTAAACACATTTTGAGGCATACACATCTTTGTGCATCAACTAATGTTGTACACTATTCTGCAACTCTTACAGTTTTTATTTCATTTTATGCCAGGCAGTATCAACATATCTTTGTTGTTTTCTTTTCTGAGGACTGTTTTCAATTCATATCTTCAAAATCCATCAATATTACTTTGCTATACAAAAATACTTTAAAAAAGAAAGCAAGTAAGACTTTTCATATATTTATTCATATGTCATTGTATGTTTCCAATTTTTTTTTTTTAAATTTTTTTTCTAAATTTTGTCATGCAGGAGTTGGAAAACCAACTGCATCAGCTGCAGAAGGAGAGCAAGACTGAGGCTGAAAACCTGCAGAAAAGTTACAAGGCTGTTCAAAGCATGGTGAAGACTGTCCACGATAAGGAAAAACAGGTAAAATTTGTCAATACAAAAAATAACTTGTTGACTTTTGCCAGAATTTGTGAATAAGTATGTATCACAATAAACCCACCCACTAGTATGAAGAGGACTTAGGCATATATTTCTTGTTTTATTTTACAGATCCAGCAGTTAACAACTCTGCTTGAAGAGAAGGAGGATGAGTTGGAGCAGAACAAGCAGGAGCTCCATGCTGCTACCATGAAAAAATACCAGGTCTGTTGTGTGGAAGGTTTTGTTCTATGAAAATTATTTCAAATTTATCACATGAATCACTCTATCACGTCCTGTATATTAATAATACACTGCCTTTGACATTAGAATGTGTCACACTTTGCACAGTGTCAGATGCATCATAATAACTGCATATGTCAGAACACATTCCTGGGAGATTTTGTACACATCTTCACCATTAAGAGACGTGCTGCCACAGCTGACATATTTTTCCTTAATTATGTAACAGTTCCTTGTAACCATAAAGGCAGGATCCTGACCTTCTGTTTCCATACATTTGACAAACCAGAGAATATATACTCTCTCTCTCACGCATACACGGGCACACACGCATGCAGGTGCACGTTCTCTCTCTCTTCCTCTCTCTCTCTCTCTCTCCCCTTGCTTAGCTTTCACTCTCAACTCAATGTCCACCAGGGCCTGGAGGACCAGCAGCTTCGGCTCTCAGACAAAGACAACAAGATAGCTCAGATGGAGGGGGACATCAAGATAAAGGATCTGGAGAACCAAAAGCTCCAGAAGTCCTTGGCAAGGAAGGTCTCCGAGATTGAAAGGCTTCAAGAACAGCTGGAGAAACTGGACGAGGTTATAAAACACAAGGAAGAATCTGTACAGGTAGAGCAATGATGTTGTGGTGAGAAGTGTGCCATTTGGGTTGGCTTTTTATTTGTTTATGTTTGTTGGTTGGTTGGTTGGTTGGTTTTAGGCAAATTTGGGAAAATTCTGAAGTCAAATGAAATATTTTAGTTAAATTTATGATAAAGAAGTGAAAATTTTGGAAAAAGATTTATCCATTTTTTCTTTAATTTTCATAGCCAGATTAAGGAATGTTTGAAAAATGTGGAATAGCTTTTGTCTTTCATCTTTTCCATAGCCAAATCATCAATAGAAAATAAATGCAGGATAAAGGAATGGTGTTGAATATCATTAATCTTAAGTTTGCAAAGTAAGGATGTATAATGTAAACCTTTGAAATTATGAGAATTGCCTCATTTATGTCCAGGATCTCCAAGAGAAGCTTCATGAAGAGAAGGAGAAAGGAGTGGACAAACTGGAGGCCCAGGAACAGCAATACCAGGTACACCAGAACTTCCTGTCTTGACCAAAGTGTGATACCTTCCATGAAACCAGTATAGAATAATGTATACAAATGTGTTAAATAGAAGTGTTCAACTTTTTTCACCTTGTCTCTGGTGGTTTGACACTGAAGACATTAAAATGACAACATAGTGAGTATTCTGATGTGTATATAAATCTTTGGATGTTTTCAGGAAGCACATTATGAAAAGTTTTTAAAAGCATTACTGTATAGATGTACTAAAACTTTTACAAGCCAGTGGTCACATTCTTGGAAGCTTTCTAACTAATAACAATTAGTGGCCATTGTACATGAAAAAAGTTGCAAAAAAATGGAAGTTACCAACCAATGAGTTGACACCCCCAGACATTTAAAGGTTATACTTATACCTAGCTTTGGATTCATGCTTGCATATATTTTGTGGAATATTACCACATATATGACAATGTTTGGACCTGTCTTTCTCCAGGTGCTGTCAGATGATGCCCAGAGACAGCTACAGAGCAAGGAGAAAGTGATCCAGAGACTTAGCAAGAGTCTGAAAGAGAAAGACAGGCAGCTCCAGGAGTATCTGGACAAGGAGCAGTCTCTCACAGTGAGTACAGAACTGGGAAGTAGATTGAGATATATGTATATAAATCAAATTCTGGAGCTTACAGTTAGCAAGTAAAAGAAGACAGGGTCTCAACCTGAGATATTTCACAGATTGAGGCCGTAATGTGACTAAAATTTTTTGTGAAATTCTCTTCTAGCCCAAATCTGAGAGTAAAGACAGTCTTATTAGCAAGCTAAGAGAGAGGCTGGCTGAGAGAGACAAGGCTGTTGAAGTGAGTAAAATGGGCCTCATTTGATAGTATGATATGATTATTTAATATTTAAAATGTAAATTTTACATAAAAATATATATAAAATCATGATAAATATATGGACAACACAAGAAAATGAAAACACTTAGTTTTATTATGGTTCACAATACAATGCTGGTATTCATCACTGGTTTATATGACTAAATCTACATAAATATTCTGGTTAATACCTTACATAAAATACAATGTGTTGACTGCCTTTCTCTGGGATTACAGTGGTCTGTGCGTGTGTGCTGTTAAAGTCAAATCGAATCCAAGTGTTCTTACATTTATATATATAATATGTATCTCATAGTAGATTTTAGCATTTTGATTTTTTCATTTTCTTTGTGGCTAAATAATTTTTATTTTTTCTTTGAATACTTAAGCATGTGGTGTGTAGTAAATGTTTTCCAGTATGCTATATAGCTGGAGTCATTTCTTCTTCATTTTTGCTTTAGAATTAATCAAATGTCTAATTTTTCACCAAGTCTATAGTATGTCTGATTTTTTTCCAAATTTTCTTAAGAATTTGGCAGAATGGTCATAGTAAGTATGGTGAGCTTCTCCTGGAAAATTGATATGATAGGATTAAAGAGATCAGTTGTAAAACAGTGAGCAAGATTTTTCTGATATCAGGAAGCCATTGAGGAAAAGTTCCGTGCTCTGGAAGAGAAAGACAATGAGATTCGAGGACTGAAGATGTCTCTAAGAGAGCGAGAGCGTGACATTGAACGAGCCAATCAAATGCTTCTGAACTCTGAAGAAACCATAGATGTATGTTGTATTTTAGTGCACGCTTAGTTTATGTAATAACAAGATAGTTGGTAGCTTATTTTTGTTTATAGTTTATTACTTGAACAGTGTTATAAAGATACTTTAATTGCTATTTGTGCTGTGTGCCACTGATACAGTTCTGGATAATGTAGTCATTGGACAATCTTGCACTGGTATATTTTTTGGTGATATTCCAAAGACTGCCTTAGTTGCATATTGTTTTATTTATTGTGGATGGTATTATTTTCAGACATTGGAGCGAGAGGGGCGTGAGAAGGAGCAGCACCTTGCCCAGCTAGCCAGTGCTCTGAAAGGACAGCAACAAGCCATGGAGGTGAGGCATTAGGAAACTACTGTGCCGAGTATGACAGAAGCTTCGACTTTAACAAATTTGATATTGTTCTTGTACCTCACATCTATTGACAGGAATTAGTTATTGTCCCAGAAAAAGACTATTAACAATTTTCATTCAAAACTTTAAAAAGTAAGTTGGCTTTGTGTCAGAAAGCTAGGACACTTTTGGAGAGTGCCTAAAAAGTAAATCTTGAAAAAGTAACATATTAGAAAAAGAGAAGTGTTTTGAAATTCCAATAAGCAGGGATGCTAGTCTTCCGGTTTTTACCGGAATTCCGTTTTTTTGCGTCCAGTTATAAAATTTTCTGGTACTATATTTTGTTCCGGAATTCTCGTTTTTAACGTGGTCGCGGACTGGACGAACGATGGGTCAGAGGNTGTGGAAAGTTTTGACACCGCGTGCGCGGAATTTTGAACTAAACCAAACTAAATGGATTTCGCGGAGAGGGGAACAGACGATATTAGAAACATCGACATTACTGTCAAAAATAGATTTAGTTGGAGTTGGCTGGAGGAAAAGGACAATAATGACGATTTTTTTTCTACCTATGTTCGGAAGCGAAAGTCCCCCGGAGAAGCTTGGTGTGTATGGTGCAACGACGTGATCCGGTACGGAAGCAGTGGTAAAAAAGCTCTGAAAAACCATGCTAAAACAACTAAGCATGCCAAAGCACGTAGTTGTCTTTACACATTTTTGTTGCTTGGGCATTACCACGAAAGCCATTACCAATCTTTGAAAATGATAAATGAAAGGGATTAACATTTAGTGACTATCATTATCATGCTGGTGATTATCAAGCTTACGTGAGGGATCATTACTGTCTACTATGGGTGGTAGGTGTTTATGTACTGATGGCACTTCCATCTTGTCAATGTCAAGATTATCCTTGGAAACAACTGTTGAAAATTACCATGAAGTTGTGATGACATATATTGCAATATATTTATTAAATAAAATTTGAAATATAGTAATTGTTTCATAATCAATTTGTACCCCCCCCCCGTCTTTGCCAAAAAAAGTTCAGGTTTTCTTTCCGGACCCCACTAGCATCCCTGAATAAGTTAACAAACACAGATATGTATTTTTAGTTACCAGCTGTGTGATCCCATTCTTGGAGTGAAGTTGTATGGACTCTAGTGTTTGGTGTTTTTTTAATAGAAAATTTATAAATTTTCACTATGATTATTACTGGTTTAATTGTTAATAGAATTAGGAACTTAGATATAAGAGAATGGGCATGCTTAAAATGAAGATATGCTGATTTTTGTAGGAAATTGGTGACAAGAATGTTCACTCATTGGAGGAGAAGGAGGGTGTCATAAAGAGGCTACAGGACTCCCTGGCAAGCAGAGAGGTAGCCCTGCAGGTAATTATAGAGATATATTTCATTTTGTCTTTTATTTGTTTATCCCTATGGGTGTGGGGTGGTCTTTTAATCTGTTGTTTTGAAATAACGTAAGCTCAATTCTTTTCTTACAAAATCAAGAGAACAAATATGGTGATGATATATAAATGCATCATTTTCTATCTCACAGTGTATGCTTTGCTTGTTGACACATTAAAATACAATGATGTTTCAATTGATAAACTATACACTAAAACGTGAAAATATGACCCATTTCTAGAATGCACTACGGGACTCCGCTGCTTCCAAAGAAACCATTGTGGAGCAGCTGCAGCAGAGACTGAAAGAGAAGGACAACCTCATCGAAGAAATCATGGCAGACAGGAGCAAGGCGGCAGTCACCAATGAGGAGGCTACCCGCGAATTGCTGGAGAAATTAAGAGATAAAGACGGGGAGTTGAAAGTATGTAGACCTGTGGATATTATTACAATAAAGTGGTACTGCTTTTGTCTGTCTGTATATCTGTGGAGAGAATTGAAAATATGTAAATATGTTTGAATGTGGAATAAAAGCAAGTACTTTTGTATGCCCATGATAACAACTTAAGATGTGACTATCACTACTGTAGTCTTGGACCACCTTGTAATCTATTTGTTACTATCAGTTATTTTTTCTTAATGTAACAAAGCACCATTGTAACGTGTTCTTATGTATTGTCAGCTTCTTCATTGTAATCTAAGAGTTACTTCATGGTGTTGTACCAGAGAAGCCTTGTTTGTGGAAATTGGTGTTTTATGTGTGCATGGTGATTAACCCAGTTGTGTATATATTGTTTACAGCACTTGCATGAGAGTTTCAATAAAGACATGGCCACTCTGAATAAAGAACTGCAGCAGCTGCAGACTGAGCTGAATAGAAAGGATTTTGAACTGCAGGTAAGGGGGGCTATCATCATGGACTGGAAGCTATTTTATTTATCATTAATTTATCGTATTTGTTACACTTTTCTCAGATAATTTCCTATGACTTGGATGTCAATAATTTTCTTGCAATTTATTAGAATTTAGCATTCATTATAGAGCATTTAAGATATGGCTCCATTTATTGCAAATTAATACCATTCCAATTATACACCAACAGGGTAATTTTAAAGCAAAATTTATGAACTATCCAGCATAATGAAAAGTCGGGCTTGGTATTTCAGCACATATTTGATACTTAGATTGAAAAATGCATTTTCAGTATATCAGAGGCACACAGTTCCTCTCAGTTCACATTTCTTCTCACGTCTTAATGACCCAATATTCATATTGCATATTATTACCTCCAGTCCCTGGAGAACAAGGCAACGTGGGCAGAGGAACAACAGCAAGAAATGTTGGACAAGATGCGCACAGCTCTGAGCGAGAAGGACAAGACCATTGAGTCCCTTGTGGAAAGTGCTCGGGAGAAGGATAAACTGTTCCGTCAAATCCATGACTCCCAGCCGCCCAGTATCAGCCCCAGTAAGCTGGCTGAACTCCACAGGCTGCGGGACGAGGTGTCCAGGTTGAAGAATGATTTGCAAAATAAAGAAGGTACCATGATTCATTGAATTTTATGATTCAATGACAAAGATTTCTTTTGCATTATTTTATTATTATTATTTTTTTAAAATATATTTTAAGTCTTAATTCCATATAGATATGTTCAGTAGACTTTACAATTATGTGAATTACATACATAGAACAAATAGACACATGATCATTACAATCTGTGTAAGCAATCTTGCTTCCCTGGGGAGGATACAGCCCAATGAGGCGCTGAGTGTTATCACACCTACAATATCGTTCATAAAAAAAAAAATGTGTGTGTGTGTGTGTGTGTGCACATGTGTGCATGCAAAGATATCAAATTCAGAACTTAGATCTTGATTTTTTTTCCCTCAGATCTGATAGAGCGTCTGCGTATGGCCAGGAACCGCAGTCCCAAACATTCTATTACCTATGATAGTCCTGACTCTGAGAGTCTAAATGCAGAACTCAAACTCAAAGAAAAGGTTACATTTTATTTCTCTTTTTAGTCTGTCAATTTTTTTCATATAAAAGATTTAAAGACTTTTTTTTCTCATTGAAAAATCAGTGATTTGTACTTCTCAATATTATTTATTGAATTAGAACTACAATTACAGAGCAGCAAAGAGCAAAGCTGTTTTAACTGTTACATGAACTATACTTTCAGGCATTGAAAGATGCACTACAAGCCCACCAGCAGACTAAAGAAGAACTGGTATGTGTATCAAATAAATGTATTTTAGAAAAAAATTAAATAATTTAAGTATATATGAAAAAGAGTCTACCATTAGCAGTTAAGCTTTATAATATCTTAGTACCACTGAACTGAGTGAGCAAAAAAAGAACCCTAATATATAGACTCTTTTTCAATTTTTAAAAATTTATAATTCCAGGATCAGCTGAAGCAGCAGCTGTCAGGAGGTGGTGTAGATGTGGATGAACTGAGGAGGCTGAGGATAGAAGTGGTACAGCTGAGAGAAGAGGTGGACAGACCAGGCACTCCCCAGAGACAGCAGATCACTGTAGGGGGAGAGGAGAATGTGAGTGCAGGGCCAGTGTTAGAATGGGTAGCTTAGGGCCCATTTACAATGAATTTATGGACCTAGGTACTGTGTACTAACTCAATGGAGACCTTTGCTGAATGCAATCAGATTAATGCCTCATCCTTGCTTTGAGTAGTGTACAGAAAAGCTGGTGATTATATGAGTACATTGGAAAGGAGAGGAAACGTGTTAATTGCATTCAGCAGGAGTCCCCATGGAGTTATTGCACACTAGCTAGTGTGATAGATTCATTGTGAATGTACACATTGAGCTGTTTGTAGGCAGACTAGTGACGACAACCACCTGAGTTTATGTTTCTAGAGCAGGAGCTGGTGGTTCCAGGTGTAGGGCAATATATGGTTCCTTTCTTTACTTGTCGTTTGGTATCCCCTCATTGATTTTTGATAAACATTACAAGAACAATTAACCAGAGCAGAGAAAAAAAGGAAATATAATCTGTGGAAATACATCGTAAGTAAAAATCTGTATCCTGCAATTTGTGGCAGTATATTCTGTTTTAAAGTTACTTCTTCTTTCTCTGATTGTTTTGTGACTACATTGTAGTGCATTTTTTACACAGAGAAGATTAATAAAAGATTGTGGGCTATTACTTTATCACGACAAAATTAATCTTTCATAAATCAATATTTTCCCCGAGGACTAGTATTGACAGTTTAATTATTTTCCTCAGTATAGTAACTTAAACTTATTAACCTACCGATAATAATAGTTCTGAGCATGAAAAGTTGTGAAGGTAGATAAAATGCATCTATCCTTTACCTGTGAAAAAACAAATCAATATTTTAGCATTAAAGGTACAAATCCTTTGTTAGCTAAGGAATTGGACACACTGTGGTCCCTTCTCCTTTATCACAGCAATTTAGGTAACATACGGTAATCATTCAATAAATACAAACACCATTGATAAATTGAATTTCCAAAAACAGCGTTTTGCTTTAGATATCCAAAAAGCATGATAAGCAGTGCCAGGAAATCATTTTTGATCACTGTTAGAAATGAACTTTTTTGTGACATTATTAAAAATGATAAACTTTTATATAATGTGCAATTGGAATTAGAGATGTTTAAAATATTTGAATGATCACCGTAAACCACATCAACATCAAGAGGTTTTGATTTTCTTTCCCAGCTACAGCAGATTTACCGCAGTCAGGTGGAGGAGACTGAGGGACTGAACCAGGCACTGCAGGCTGAGAGACAGCTGTATGTTAACCTCAATACTGTACCCAGGTATGGAGTCTTTACTGATGAAGACTGAGATTGTATTAGTATAAAACACATTCTATAACAGAGTTAACTATTTGTGTTTCATATGAAAAATAACTCCAAGAAAAAGTGAAAGGTTTTAGGACTGGAGTTACAGTGTTTTAATTTATATCTTTTTATCTCAGGTTATAGTTTATCTTAAATGCTCATAGTTCTGTATACAGAGCTATGAGCATTTAAGATGTTCATGTACAGTGATGTAGTATCGTTTGTAAGTTGTAAAAATCAAAAAGGTGAAGTATAATTTTTTTTTTTCCAATTGGCTTTTGTTTTTTTGTTGTTTTTTTCCAATTGGGAAAATGCAAAAAAACAATAATAGATATTACCTGTACAGTCTAATTGCCTCCTGAACCATCCTTCAAAATCCAGTAAAATTGGTTTTGCGATGAATGGACTGTAATTCTCGTCTTTGTGTCTGTGTCTGTGTCTATCAGTGGTCGTCCAGAGGCCTTTGAAGAGGAGCTGGCTGCAGTGCAGGCACTTCGTCGTCAGCTGGAGGAAGGCGTGGAGAGAAACAACCACCTCAGAGAGCTGCTGGAGAAACAGATGAATGAGGCCGCAAAGAAGAAACAGTCTTCCCACCACCTAGGTTAGTGATTTGGTAGACTTGAATGAAATGGAATTATCAAATATTTCTTAGTTTGGTTACATTTCCTTAGAACATGACTACAAGTTTTTGTTCTTTTTGTTTATCTCCCTCCTTCCAAACAAAGTAAGAAAAAGGAAAAAAAAGAAGGAAAATGGAGGAGTGTGTCAAGGGAAAATAGAGAGGAGTCAAAATAGTAAAATACCTTGTCTCAAAAAGAATAATTTCAGAACTATATTAAGGTGTACCTTAAGTTAATATCCATTGTATGGTTTTTGTGCAGTGTGAATTGTATGGTTTTTGTGCAGTGTGAAGTTACAATGCAGAATGCTTGCTCAGAAATATTAACAAATAAATAAATAAATGAATTTTAACTAATTAACATAATAAACATGATCCTAATAATCATGAGAAATAGGTAACAAAAAACAAAAAAAAAAAAAAAAAAAAGAAATAGAAATAGGAAGCACTACAGAAAAGCTTAGGTCTTATAACAAATATTGCTGATTTTTTTTTTTTAATTGGCTTTGAATGGACGTGGAGAACATTTCCTTCCTGAGTCAACTAATTGCTGTGTGAGGTGACAAAATGAAGTATTGATTTTCTTGTGTCAACACAGCGGGGTGGGTGTCAACATTGTCTGGGCTGTGTTGTTTGTTGGATTATTGATAAACTCTTATGAAAGAGACTGTCAGGTTATCAAGCCATGACCTGATTGTAGTTGTCAGAACTGATGTATAGTATATAGTGTACTGGGTGTAGTTGTAGTTGTCAGAACTGATGTATAGTATATAGTGTACTGGGTGGGGAAGGAAAATGTATTACAGGGATTAGAGATAGGGAGAGGGAGAGTGTTCTGTGGTTGAGAATTATAATGCAAGCTGAACAAACGGTGGAATTTGAAGTTCATTTAGGGAGCATTTTATGTTTAAGAGAGAAAATGAAGCTGACAATCAGTGCAAGGATTTAAGATTCAGACTGGGAGAATAAGGAAAATATTCAGGTCACAAGAAATCTGGAGAGGATAAAAATGCAGAAAATGCAAGGGTTAAGTAAAGCCAAATAAACAGGAGCATGTCGTGCTTTTTTTTTCACCTATCTCTGAAGTTTCTTGGGTAGAGGAGGATGTATTACATCAAGCAGAGACTGAAGGGTGTTGTGTCTGCTGCGTTTGTACCAGGACCTGGGAGCCTGAACCTGCCAGTGGCGCCCTCTGACAGCTGGAGATAAGTGTTCATTGTGGTAGAAATATCATGCCCCCCCCCCCCCTTTCAGAACCAACGCAGTTGCTTAGATTTTATTGTGTGGTTGTCTTCTTTCCAGTATTTATTGTACCACCAGCGTTAGCGCTGGCGGTACACATGGTTTCGGTCCCGTCCGGATCGTTCCGCCGGCTCCGTTGGCTCCGCCGGCTCCGCCGGACGGCTACCGTTACCGCTTCTCCTCCTAGACGGTAAGGCCCCCCGTACCCATCTCATGGATTTAGGTCACCTATAATCTCAACTCGTTCCACGTAAAATTTGGGCTTTNTTTGAGAGATAAAGACAAATTGAGCAAGGTGAGTTGAACTGTTGACAGAAAACATTTTGTCAACGCTCTCTTTGTTTTGAGAATTTTTTGGTCATTTGTTCTATGATATGATTTCATATCGACTCATTTAAACACATTTTGAGGCATACACATCTTTGTGCATCAACTAATGTTGTACACTATTCTGCAACTCTTACAGTTTTTATTTCTTTTTATGCCAGGCAGTATCAACATATCTTTGTTGTTTTCTTTTCTGAGGACTGTTTTCACATATCTTCAAAATCCATCAATATTACTTTTCTATACAAAAATACTTTAAAAAAGAAAGCAAGTAAGACTTTTCATATATTTATTCATATGTCATTGTATGTTTCCAATTTAAAAAAAAATTGTTTTTTTCTAAATTTTGTCATGCAGGAGTTGGAAAACCAACTGCATCAGCTGCAGAAGGAGAGCAAGACTGAGGCTGAAAACCTGCAGAAAAGTTACAAGGCTGTCCAAAGTATGGTGAAGACTGTCCACGATAAGGAAAAACAGGTAAAGTTTGTCAATACAAAAAATAACTTGTTGACTTTTGCCAGAATTTGTGAATAAGTATGTATCACAATAAACCCACCCACTAGTATAAAGAACACTTTGGCATAATTTTCTTGTTTTATATTTTAGATCCAGCAATTAACAACTCTGCTTGAAGAGAAGGAGGATGAGTTGGAGCAGAACAAGCAGGAGCTCCATGCTGCTACCATGAAAAAATACCAGGTCTGTCGTGTGCAGTTTTGTCCTATGAAAATCATTTCAAATTCATCACATGGATCACTCTATCACGTCCTGTATATTAATAATACACTGCCTTTGACATTAGAATGTGTCACACTTTGCACAGTGTCAGATTCATCATAAGAACTGCTCATGTCAGAACACATTCCTGGGAGATTTTGTACACATCTTCACCATTAAGAGACGTGCTGTCACAGCTGACATATTTTTCCTTAATTATGTAACAGTTCCTTGTAACCATAAAGGCAGGGTGCTGACCTTCTGTTTCCATACATTTGACAAACCAGAGAATAAATACTCTCTCTCTCACGCATACACGGGCACACACGCATGCAGGTGCACGTTCTCTCTCTTGCTCTCTCTCCCTCTCTCTCTCTCTCTCTCTCTCTCTCTCCCCTTGCTTAGCTTTCACTCTCAACTCAATGTCCACCAGGGCCTGGAGGACCAGCAGCTTCAGCTCTCAGACAAAGACAACAAGATAGCTCAGATGGAGGGGGACATCAAGATAAAGGATCTGGAGAACCAAAAGCTCCAGAAGTCCCTGGCAAGGAAGGCCTCCGAGATTGAAAGGCTTCAAGAACAGCTGGAGAAACTGGACGAGGTTATAAAACACAAGGAAGAATCTGTACAGGTAGAGCAATGATGTTGTGGTGAGAAGTGTGCCTTTTGGGTTGGCTTTTCATTTGTTTATGTTTGTTGGTTGGTTGGTTTGTTTGTTTTTGGCAAATTTGGGAAAATTCTGAAGTCAAATTAAATATTTTAGTTAAATTTATGATAAAGAAGTAAAAATTTTGGAAAAGATTCATCCATTTTTTCTTTACTTTTCATAGCCAGATTAAGGAATGTTTGAAAAATGTGGAATAGCTTTTGTCTTTCATCTTTTCCATAGCCAAATCATCAATAGAAAATAAATGCAGGATAAAGGAATGGTGTTGAATATCATTAATCTTAAGTTTGCTAAGTAAGGATGTATAATGTAAACCTGAAATTATGAGAATTGCCTCATTTATGTCCAGGATCTCCAAGAGAAGCTTCATGAAGAGAAGGAGAAAGGAGTGGACAAACTGGAGGCCCAGGAACAGCAATACCAGGTACACCAGAACTTCCTGTCTTGACCAAAGTGTGATTTCTTCCATGAAACCAGTATAGAATAATGTATACAAATTTGTTAAATAGAAGTGTTCAACTTTTTTCACCTTGTCTCTGGTGGTTTGACACTGAAGACATTAAAATGACAACATAGTGAGTATTCTGATGTGTATATAAATCTTTGGATGTTTTCAGGAAGCACATTATGAAAAGTTTTTAAAAGCATTACTGTATAAATGTACTAAAACTTTTACAAGCCAGTGGTCACATTCTTGGAAGCTTTCTAACTAATAACAATTAGTGGCCATTGTACATGAAAAAAGTTGCAAAAAAATGGAAGTTACCAACCAATGAGTTGACACCCCCAGACATTTAAAGGTTATACTTATACCTAGCTTTGGATTCATGCTTGCATATATTTTGTGGAATATTACCACATATATGACAATGTTTGGACCTGTCTTTCTCCAGGTGCTGTCAGATGATGCCCAGAGACAGCTACAGAGCAAGGAGAAAGTGATCCAGAGGTTGAGCAAGAGTCTGAAGGAGAAAGACAGGCAGCTCCAGGAGTATCTGGACAAGGAGCAGTCTCTCACAGTGAGTACAGAACTGGGAAGTAGATTGAGATATATGTATATAAATCAAATTCTGGAGCTTACAGTTAGCAATTAAAAGAAGATAGGGTCTCAACCTGAGATCTTTCACAGATTGAGGCCGTAATGTGACTAAAATTATTGTGAAATTCTCTTCTAGCCCAAATCTGAGAGTAAAGACAGTCTTATTAGCAAGCTAAGAGAGAGGCTGGCTGAGAGAGACAAGGCTGTTGAAGTGAGTAAAATGGGCCTCATTTGATAGTATGATATGATTATTTAATATTTAAAATGTAAATTTTACATAAAAATATATATAAAATCATGATAAATATATGGACAACACAAGAAAATGAAAACACTTAGTTCTATTATGGTTCACAATACAATGCTGGTATTCATCACTGGTTTATATGACTAAATCTACATAAATATTCTGGTTAATACCTTACATAAAATACAATGTATTGACTGCCTTTCTCTGGGATTACAGTGGTGTGTGCGTGTGTGTGCTGTTAAAGTCAAATCGAATCCAAGTGTTCTTACATTTATATATATAATATGTATCTCATAGTAGATTTTAGCATTTTGATTTTTTCATTTTCTTTGTGGCTAAATAATTTTTATTTTTTCTTTGAATACTTAAGCATGTGGTGTGTAGTAAATGTTTTCCAGTATGCTATATAGCTGGAGTCATTTCTTCTTCATTTTTGCTTTAGAATTAATCAAATGTCTAATTTTTCACCAAGTCTATAGTATGTCTGATTTTTTTCCAAATTTTCTTAAGAATTTGGCAGAATGGTCATAGTAAGTATGGTGAGCTTCTCCTGGAAAATTGATATGATAGGATTAAAGAGATCAGTTGTAAAACAGTGAGCAAGATTTTTCTGATATCAGGAAGCCATTGAAGAAAAGTTCCGTGCTCTGGAAGAGAAAGACAATGAGATTCGAGGACTGAAGATGTCTCTAAGAGAGCGGGAACGCGACATTGAACGAGCCAATCAAATGCTTCTGAACTCAGAAGAAACCATAGATGTATGTTGTATTTTAGTGCACGCTTAGTTTATGTAATAACAAGATAGTTGGTAGCTTCTTTTTGTTTATAGCTTATTACTTGAATAGTGTTATTAGTCCATGAGCCAAAGGCCAAAAAATCCAATTTGGCTGCACCCCCCGTCAGGCAAAGGTTTTATGATTGATTCTTGTAGTTTAGAACCTGAATTTTTCATTTCTGCTTGTTTCCGGCTTGAAAAAGTGTCCG
>NW_019775906.1:156881-173251 GCF_001039355.2 Lingula anatina | reverse complement strand
GTATCTTATATAGACCATCAGACATAAAGTAAGCTTCAGAAGAAAAGTTTTATTGCCAGAGTGATCTCGTCAGAGCAATGGGGAGCAATATGGCAACAAAAAAGATACCTTTACCCTGAAAGTCTTGAAAAGTCGCGTCACAGTTCAGTAAATTTATTCTCTCTGTATTTATCCTACCCATCACTCGTGATTAATTCTGTTGACCTATCTGTAAACCTGACACAACTTGTCAAGAGAATACAATAGAGAGACACTAAAAAGGCTCATTCCCACAGCTTTAATAGAATTCTTCTACTGAAACGACTCTACCTTGAGGATTCGATAAAACTTTTATTATATGACGGATAACATTTCTCCCCTAAAAATTCAAAAGAACAGCACCAAAAAGGCTAAAAAAAGTTACCTTCCTTGAAGTTGACTGAATTCCAACAAAAAGACTGTAAGAGTATCTTTGTAATATAAAGCAGTTTATCTTTAAAAAAATAAAAAAAATTACTAACAACTAGTTAAAATCATTATAAACAATGGCATTATTTCCCCTTCGAAGCACAATAGATTGTCATTAAGACAGAACTTAAACTGATTGTCTAAAAGAAATAAAGAAAAAGAAAAAAAATAATACAATAGGTTGTGGCTTAAAAAATAAGGTAACAACTGTCAAAGTATATCACAACTCGACATAAAAACAGCCGAAACGAAACAACTTTCCGTTCACAAGAGTATCCCATATACTTTAGCAAGTCAGCACCTTTTACAATAGTTGAATACTCCTCCCTTCACAACACGCAAACCATCAGCACCGAAATCTAAAACCTGCCGCTAAAACCAATGAACAAGGTGCCCTAGGTTCTCACCTTGCAAGAGAGGAGACGGAATAAAAAAAAAACTTCGCTGTGAAAATTAATTACCCCTTTCTCCAGTATCAGTGAAGGATAGGATATACTGTAGTGGCACAGACTATCTTATCTTTTTTTCTTTTTTTTATGGAAGGGGGTAAGTGCAAGAGGACTCCCAATTTGAAAGGAAATATGATCAAAGCGAAAATCAGATTTCCAAATTGGCCACCACTTCTGAATTTTCTGTTTCATTTGCATTATATTTTAAGATCAGAAACCAAGGAAGCTTGTTCCAAAACCATGATCAAAGGAGAGAAAAGAAAAGAAAAAACTCCCCGGCTGTTATATTATGGACTGGGACATTACAAATTGTGTACAAATAAAACCAAAGTGTAACATCTCTCGGCTTCCGATTCCATTCCACCTGTGGCTGTAACCAAAGCGACAAGTTGTGTCGAAACGTGATCAAAGTTAAACGACTAAGGATCTGATTACATGATACTAAAACACTATTTGATCAATTTATTTGAGAGAATTAACCAGCATGGATGAATAAACAGATCCTAAACCCTCATCTATCATGTCATGTGCAACATCTGCCTCCTGAAGAAGAGTTTCAAAATAGCCTACTAAGGTGGTGACAGTGGGCTTGCAAAGGTTGACATGAGCTTCAAATATTGGGTTAGAAGGGGAGGGGGGAGGGGACAGAGAGAGAGAGAGAGGAGACATTTTCTTTCAGTTATAGATCATTGCCCTCTTGTGTTCTGAACTCATCCAGACCCTAGATGTATGTACTATTTAGGATGTTTTCCTTTACTTCGCGTAAGCTGAGTAAAAGGTTGGGTGCATTTTTTGCATTTTTACTTCATGTACAAAGTATCATTTTTGAGCAGAGGCAGTTATTTCATCGCATCTCTGTTGTTAAACCACAGCTAGGCCAGAAGGAAACAGATTCAAGGCAAATATCCGAGGCACGGTACCTCAAAGGTGCAATATGTGCACTTGGAAAATACTGCACAATGATTTTTTAATTTTACCCAATTTTATTTTATTTTTATTAATCTATTAACTTTATTGTAACACTGTTAAAATCTTAACTGTAATTTTGCATCGTAACAAAAAATGACCAAAATAAAAAAGGTACATATAGATAGTTCAGATACATTACATATTTAAGTATCAGGTAAGAATTATAATGCTTAGACAACAAATCAGACACTAACATCGTAAGAACTTAAGTCTTTGCAAGCACCACCAGATGTAACTACGGATTGAGTCAGTCAATGACTGTCCCGTTTCAATCTATTTTGATTTTAATCACAGCCAAATCATAAAAATGTGTCCTTGTAGACAGAGTAACTCCAACTTCGTATGAATCTTCCTTGATCTACCCTAAAGTTCTTATATTGTGGAACCAGTAGAACTGAGGAAATAAATATCCATGTGGCATTTTAAAAAATGTTTTAAAAAGCCAAGTTCAAAGTTGTGCATTAGAGAAGGGTGAAAACTTTCATTACAACAATATTACCTCTTTTGCTTTTTCATACATCAAACTCGTTACAACAAATACAAGCAATGTTGCTATGCAACAAAAGCAACACCAACACTACACCTTAACGTAATAACATATCTATTTTACATGCAAGATCACCAAAACATTGTTTTTTCAATAATTTTGTGTAATGCTCACATTAAAACTGCTAAATATCTACATGTAATATTAAAATACCTACAACTGCAATAGTATTTTAGTATTTTCAGTATTATATTATCCTTTTTAAGGCACTTAATATTCTATGTGTAATATACACAAATTAGTTGGTATTTAGTATGTGACTTAAAATATCTCAAATGGACAGACTTTTCTCTCTTAACTTGTTAATTCCCAATAAGTTAATAACATTTAATGCTGGGTGAATTTCAGAGCCATAAATGACGGAAGTAAATGCAAACCTAGATATCACAATAACAAACCTTTCACTTGAGCCTTCTTTTTTTTTATTTAGAAATAAATGAGGGTTAATTAAAATATTGATAAACAAAACGAGTTATTGGTTGGTGTACAAATTAAAGTCTCATTTCCTTCCTCATTCTTTCCCTTTCCTTCTTTTTTTGCTTGCTAACAAGGTAATTCTTGGGAAACACTATTTAACATACATAAGCAGTGTTCAGAAATAATAAATTGTTTTTATCCTACCACAAAATAAGCAGAATCAATTGCAACATAGGATGCTGTTATCTGTTCATTTGATCAATTGATCTGAATGACTACTTGTAGATCAATATTTCTCACCAAATTCAAACCTAATTGTTTTCCCCCAAAATAATGTTTATCTACAAGTATAATCCTAATATTTTTCAAAAAGGGCATTCCAAATGGTTAATGGCTTTAAGTCAGAGAGACATTTATTTTTCTGAGCAACTAATAAGAAGCTAAGTGATCTTGAAATAATGAAATCTCTGGAATAATTGGTATTTAAAATTTGTGATTAATTATCAGTCCTGTCTCTGGGTGAAGCTGATAAAATGTTATATTCAGTTATATAATATTTTAATTAAAAACACAATATATGTATATAACAGGACCTAAAGTATTGAAAACATACATTCACATAAAGAGAAAGTCCAACAGTCTTAACTGTCAAAATAAAACCATGTATTATTTTTCCCCAAAATGGCCTCCAATTAAAACATGGCCACCAAACCTCTAATATTTCGTTGCAATATTTCAAATATCAGCCAAGGCAATTAATACCTGGAATAAGCTTTTCAGAAGTAATCTCTTAGATTTATGATCATAACCAATCAATCTTAACAAAAGCCAAAAGTCACTAGAATTCATTATGGATGGTATAATATCACTGATCATACAAAATTTATATGAAATGAGCAACACTGTAATAAAAAAAAACTTACCTAATTTTTCTTTCTGACAAAAGTAAAACACTAGTTACATCTATGTGTTATATAGCTTCTTGAAACTGATAGCACTATACATTCATTGCACACTTATGCAAACATATGGGAAAAAAGCAGAACATATACAAACATGTTATGGTATCTGGAAAGTTTATATACGGTAATAACTTGAAAATTTAGTCTTGAAAATTTTTTCAGAAGATTATTCTCTGCTGACAATTTTTTTCACTTAGAAAATATCGCCTAACTTGAAAATGGACCTCTGGATAATTTAGAAAAGTTCTTCAACTAATATGGCCATGTTGGATTCAGGCATTTTCAAATATTATTCAAATTTTCAAGTGATGGAATTTTCAAGTTTTTACCGTACATCACCTTTAAGCTGACAGTGGCCAAGAGACAAGCAATGACCTCAGTATAGGAGTAGCTTTGATTTCCAACCAGGTCAAATCAAAGACTTAACATGTTACCCAGTGCTTGCTTTAAAAGCATTCAGCAAACTGGAGAACCCAAGGCAGTGAAAATCTGAAAGACTCACTCTTTCTTTCACGCTACGAGCAACTTATAAAAGAAGACCCTTTCAAGCAGATTTCTTACGCACCCATCCGGCAAATGTCCCAGGAATTTTCTTATATTTCTGGGAAATTTCTTTACCATCACAAACCTTTCTGCCATCTTCTTGCAAAATCCTCAAAAACTCTCACTGAGAGATACTACAGATGGAGCAATTTTGCAGAAATTAGCATCCCAGCACTGCCACCATATCTCGGCCTCCGTCTTTAGCATTCTAAAGCAGAGCTCCTCATCGCAGCACTGTTCGCCTTATGCTTTTTACTGTCCACATGTTGAGCAAACTGAACCTCGTTGTTCATGGTAACATTGCAGGCTCCACAGTAAAACTTCCCACTGGGAGTTCGATAATTTGTGAAATCTCGATGACGGGGCCTCTTAAGCGGTGGCGGAGAAAACTGAGATGATGACGATGATGTTGTCTGGTTTTCACTCATGTGGATCTTACCCACACCTGGGGGAAGTAGGTTCTTAAAGAAACCTGAAATCAATCATAAATATTTAAATTTCTGATGATCACAAAATACATCACCTTATATTGCATAATTACACAGATAAAGCTCCAGTGTGACTCTAATGTTGAGTGTGAAACATAACAGCACTTGCAGCATATAAGAAAATTGCTACACAATGAAATTTTACTTGTTAAAATACAGAGAATGCACTTTAATTGACAGAGGTGGCAACTGTTCTTATGTCTTTTAACATCTTTTAAGATTAAAAAAACTAATAAAATTAGCAATATGCAAAAAAGTCAAATATGTGATGATTTATTTATAATGGTGTCATCATGATGCAATGCAAATACATTAGTACAAATGCACATCACTCTGTAACAATTTCATCCCACTCGCTGCCACCACAACTACCACAAATCAGGTGCATTCTACTCAGAACTTGAACAAACATTCATCGTTTGACAGTTTTTAAAACAGTAATCGCTCCTTCAAGGTTCGCAGATAGGTTGACAAAGGCACAAGTCATGTTGGATTAAGCTGACCCCAGGCCAAGACAACCCCAGTTCACCTTCCCACATTGGATACCAGACAATGGTTTTGTGGAAATGCCTATCACTTATCCCATACACCACTTTTATTTGTTAATCTTCTCCTTTGGGACGGTTTATTGAAAAAGAATGCATTAGGAATTTGGCTTCATTTCATTATAAAGATAAAACAAATTAATAACTGCTTCCTTATAAAACCCTAATTGTGCACTCTGCTACTCACACCTTATGTACACAACCTACAGCGCTGGGATGAATGAATGGGTAACATTGGTATGGCTGTTGTAAGTGAATTGTCTTCAGACAATTCTTTTAAGGGTCCTTCAATTACTCTTTTTTCCTTATCCCCCTTTCATTGCAGTCATTGAAGGATTTACACTTAAAACAGGAAGATTGGAATCTAAAGCAAGTTCCCTATCACATAAACCATCGGTTGTAGAAGAGAAACTCCTCAACTTAGACAATCTAAGCTCTTGGCAAAACATGAATTACAAAGTAAATATCTCTAAAAAACATTAAGAAAACTCACAAAAATTCTTTATTTCAAACAAAATGCCCTCAGCACAAACCTCCCATGCTCTAAGGACTTTGTAAATTGCAAAACAAACACCAAAAAGTCCACAAACAATCCTCTTTTTATTGGAGAATATTAGAAAAAAATAAACAAGTCAAGACTAATTTTCCAACTGGGATATTGTTCATTAACTCTGGGTGGTGGGAGATGATTGGATCTTGAGGGCTATGATTACTAGCACAAGCAGGAAAAGGTTTAATATCCTCATCTTACTGACTTAAAAAAAAAAAAAAAAAAAAAATTAATTTAAAAATAAACAACAACCTATTGATAATTTCACTAATATTAACTTCCTACAAAGTTCCTTATTTCTCTTTTGATATGATAAACATTTAATTCATTAAACGTAAAATTTTTAAATTTAATTTCCCGTTCCATTTCCAATAATAGCCTAAGGCAAATGTTAAAGTGGTGATGAGGTTTTTACAGTTGCCGTTGTGATGATCTCATTAGAAACTACTAAATAAGGTGAAGAACTAATGGGATCTCTCAACTATAATACACTTATCTGAAGAGTTTATCTTTGAAAATCCCAGCCTTATTTATTCTGTGCTTTGCCATCACTGTCTACAAGATTTATCAGCATGTGATATCCAACTTCAAAGAAGATGATTTTTTTTTCAAGCTGCATTTCTTTTTGCCCTAAGGAAAAACTGTTCAAAACAGTTCTACTTTATTACCTTGAATTATAACTATTGAATTTTTTTCCTGCACTTGACCAGCTGGCTTATAAAAAAACTAGACTTGTAACAATTTACACATAAAACAAAATGAAGTATCACTTCATCTTTTGATGACTATTGCTACTTTACACATCTTTTAATACGTGACATTTCAACACGATTTTCAAAGATCATTTCTACCATTTGGTGTCCTTAAAAGGACAGCCTTAGAAATATGTCAATTCAAATCACATTTTGCAATGTTGAGTAACACCCAGGATCTAGTATCTGTACACTCACCTTCTGTACCCTAGCCCTCAATCCACCAATCACTCCGAAATCTGTGTGTGTGTGTGTGTGTGTGTGTGTGTGTATGTGTGTGCGTGCGAGCGTGTGTGTGTAGCATTTTCTTTTTCTTTCTTGTACATGTGTGTGTTCGTGTGTGTGTGTGTGTGTGTGTGTGTGTGTGTGTACGTAAAATGGAAAGGATCAGTGTGTATGTCTGTCGTACTGAGACCCTGATAATTGCCTGGCCAGTAATTCAGTACGGCTAGAAGACTGCAAGTTCGCTTCCATTTTAAGTCAAAGAGATATCAAGCCAGGATGGTGTGTAGACAGCAATTTTAAGGTTTCAACTTTTTAAAATCAATTTACATCTTACGATTACATTCAGACATCTTGTAAGTGGTGCCCTCTTCTGACAAAGACAGCCCATTTACTCCCATTAACATCAAACACATCAAAAACAATCCATTTTCATTCTTAAGGGGAAATTATACTTAACAAATCTGATTCATTGCTGTCTTTCATTAAAATCATATTTCTGTTGAATCATGACTGTGTTCAACATTATGCTTATTATTCATATTTCAGTAAAGAAGTGCAGAGTGCTTCGGGTCAAATTAAACACATGGATTGTGAAGTGCATGTCATCATCATGTCTGTAGTATTCACCCTGGGTTTCTGAGGTTCCTGGAGACAAACCCAAGCTTTACTTATAGTTGCTAATATGGTAGGAGAGGAGAAATTATTTGCTCGGTCCAATATAACTGGTTGGTGTTGGCGGTGAGAGTGGGTTATGAGCACCGCCATGCAAATCATGAAACAATAATCTGCCAGAGAGTGTTGAGAGCGCTCAACTCCCATTTTGAAAATTGTTCGAGGTTGAGAAAAAAGAACCCATGTCTAATACTTGAATGAGTATTTACAAAAGCATCACAATTATCATTCTATAAGATCCATTACAAGCATCATATTGCTGTTTCCAGTAATCTCACATCCTACGGGTAGCCATAGTAGCCATATTCTAATTAAAGAAGAACCATGGATCGTGGCCTTCAGATCTGAGAGGTATTGACATGTTTGTTTTTGAGGCTATGTTAAGATAATAACTTTGTGTATTAACTGTAGGAATTAAGGGTTATGTGTTAAAAGGGTCCGTGCCCAGACAAATTCCCCCTGGGTAAGTGATATGGTGGGTAAAGGAGGGGGGGGGGGCAGGGTTAGGTGACTGATACAATTTGATTAAATTATTTTACATGCACATCTTGAGATGACAAATCTTTTTTTTTTTTTTTTTAAATGCTGAAACTGTTTAATTTTGCTACAGATAGGAAAAAAAAAAAATTTGTGAGACCCTTTGCTATTTCATTGTTAAATAGAAATTTTGTGGATAAACCAGAAGTACAGTGTACATATATCTATTAAGAATGACACCCACTCCTTAATCCATAGTGTCTTTTGCATTAATTTACCCGCCTTTAAATGAACCACAGGTTTGTTAGCAGATTATTCCCTTATTCTGTAGCCAAACTTACAAATTCTAAACCAATTTTTCCTTAAATTACAGAAAAAAAAATACAAAGCTGAAAGAATTATCTTAAGCTGCATGCTCTTTCGGAGATTAAGATACCAGTCCGATTATCTCATCGATCTAAATCCTCTTCTTTTCGCCATCATGATACCTTTTAGGTTATAACCCTGAGGGCCACGACAGCTAGCTTAATCCCAGAGGGCTATTAAAAGTATATTTAGATATATTGGGGTTTGATTGTCCTTTTTAGCTGCATCTTTTCACCAGGTGTGTTGTCACAACCAATCCTGACGGATGATTTTTTAATTGCGGGACTTCTATTGTTCACCAGCTGTTGATACCAAATGAAAATTTGTTCAGAAACAGACAATTTCTGTGCAAAGAATACATTTTGGTGTCCATCCTCTGAGTACAATGTGTGAAGTATTTGATCTAATCTACATGTACGATTTGTTTGAGGCTGAAAAGATTCAATTTTGCCAAATTAAATTCCTGCGGAGTTTCATGATGTAATTTTTCTTTTTAAGTGCGAAAAATCTTTCAGCAAAGGTTTTTCAACCCATAACCCTTCCATTATGGTGTAGTACAATCTCACCTTGGGGGGATTTAAGATATGACACTGTTCACCAATCTCACGCATGCTTAGCGAACCCTTCTTACCCCTTTGGCAGCACGAGTTGTGCATTTTGACTCCACTTCTCAATAGAAAGTACTCAGCCACCACAATATATACCATTGTAACTTGTATATTGTGCTGCAGGCAAACACAAACATGTGAAATTTTAGCCAGTCGATAAAAATAAGTGATTTTGACAAAAGGAAATAAAGAACAAGACACATTTTTTTGGCCAATTTACAATGATTTCGCTGCTGTCTTTTTATTTTTTAATTTTTCCTTCTGGAAAAAAATGCATCGTGGGGCTACACATTGAAGACACCAAACCTTACAAATCCCTCCCTGTAGCAATTTAGGAAGAGCTTAGACATTCTACGCCTATAAATCTGACACAGGAGTGGGACGACAGCTCCAACATGAATTGTGCATTAGTAAATTATTTTTCCCTGCTTGACAAACAAGGCTAGATCCTGTTAAGACCAAAAATGATGCCTCGTTGGTAAAATAATACCCTGCAGTTTGATAAGATAAGACACGTTGAAAAAACAAACAAGATCTGAATGGTTTCTGAGGTTGTATTACAACAGTGATTATTTGTTGTTCTTTTTTTTTCTCTCAAAGAAGCCATCTTTTTGTTTATCTTGCAGCTTTAAAGTGCTTTAAGCCTAGGATCGTGTATCCCTATGTAATACCTCACAGGCAAATTTTCTTAAATGTCTGTCACTGCATAAAATCACTCCAGTCTTCATATGCCAAATTTCCACTTGGAATTTTTCCATTGTCACATGGTCACCTGATTTTGGCAAGAGTACAATCATCTCAGTGTTCATTTTTTTCCAACTAACTACCCTCTTCGTTCATTTCACTTATTTACTTCTCAAAGGTGCCCTTTAGAGACGCCGCTACAGGTATGTGCCTAATATTTGAAAGTGTTCCAGTAAATGAAAAACATTTTTTTCATCTGTTACATCTCCAAACCACCAAAGATCTTCTTCAAGTGTCCCACAGATGGAACAATTTCCCAGACCAACCCACAAAACGGACAAAACGAGACTTCAAACAGTAACATGAAAGTGGTCCGTGTCTAACGTCCCTGGGAAGAGGTTAAAAAACTTCTAAGCACAAGTCACGTAGGGTAGTGGTAAAGTCATCCACGGCCAAAAGTAAGAAAAAGGGAGTGTATGACAACTTGTAAACTGAAATTAAAAGAGATTATCAAAGTCTCTTTATTCTTAGCTGTAGAATAAAGGACCATAATCAGAGTGGCAAAGAGATAATATTGGTATTCTGGAACAGAAGTTTAAAGACAGAAGCAAAAGTGGAAGCCAACTTGCTTCTTTATCCTCAATACCAGGAGAAGAAAAATATGTAAAATTACTTAGACCTGATGAAAGTCATTACAAAAATTTGAGGAAGTAAAAAGCAAAACATTTACCATTAATGTTTTAGGCTTAAACAAAACTGATGTCAATGAAAAGGAAAAAGAAAATAAAGAGAAACGAGAAATAAAAATTTCTACTTGGACCATGTAATCTATGTGAAAAGGGAGGAAAGCAAACTTTTTTTCAGTAAAAAAAAAAGTAAAAGCAATTTCAGTCAAAACTAAAAAATTTTGTACATCATATGAAAAAAACAAATTCTGCGATGAAAAGAGCAATTTTCATTCTTGGGCACTATTTCAATTGCTGTCGATTGTTGAAAAAAAAAAGAATAAATCTGCCAAATATCATCAACTTAAGGAGCATGGAAGAGGAGGACAAAAACTCCTAACTGAATGCGACATGCACCACACAAGATACCCTGTGCCCCACCTAGTGGCAACACCCAAATGCTATAAAATTCAATCCAAACGAGACACAATTTCCTTCAAAGACACCCAATAAAATGACAGTCTGGTTAGATACAAAAGGCTGTCAACTGTTCACCACCATTAAAATTCAATCTATCGCTGGCTAGACGGGGTTTTTTTCTGAGGAAATAAAATGTGCAGAAAGGTGAGAAAATGAGTGATGACACGAGCTGATACAAAAAAATTTGGTGCCTTAGAAATTACAGTGTAGGTATGTCTAGCAGGGCATTTTATAAGTATCTAAAATATGTTAACAAATAAAAAAGATATCAATAATACCTACCAAATTATAGGTGAAATTCTCCTGTCTGAAAAAGTGCTATTTATCTTTGTTCAGTTTCAGACAAAAATTCATCTGGTTAAAATAAATGAGCAGTGAAATGCTGTTTTTGAATATCTTCAAGTATCTAATCATATCATTAAATATCTGATTTATCACCAATTTTTCAACAAAATTCCAAATCAAAATTGAAGAAAAAAAGCTAATACATTCTCTTCAGATCAAAGACCTTTTGTCTTGCATAGTTAACCGATGCTTCTTGAGGAGTGAAAAACCTGTGAAAAGGAGGTAAAAAATGACTTCAGACCTCTGACACTACACAACATTGGAGGGGTTTAAAAAAAGAAGAAAGCTACAATTTCTAAAAAGAACCAATGAACTGCAAGAGTAATTCCACAACAAGTAAGCTGAATCCCTCAACTTCCACACAAATATCCATTGTCGTAAAACGCACATGATTTACGATCACGTAGAGACAGCTTCATGACATCAAAGACCCCAGTCACCGCCACAAGCAGTATAGTGCCTGTCTGCCATTGTGTTCAGCCTCGCCCCATTGTTCTCCCTCCCTATCTCTCCAGTGCCGTATTTGCTTTGTGGATTTCTCTGTTCCTATATCTCTACTGTGTAACATTTGCCCCAGGTTAGTTTCTGTCAACTCTGTGTAAATATGGCCTTCTCATGGGATATTCGCTACACTGGGGTAATTCAGTTAAGAGCAAATATTATACATAATATTAGGTGCAAAAATAGAAAAGAGCTCAGTTTCTGAGGTTATTACAGATGGTTGAACCCCAGCCACCTGAACTAATTTTTAACCTTTCTCTGACACTGATCTTCAACGAGAGAGAGAGAGAGAGAGAGAGAGAGAGAGAGAGAGAGTACAATAAAAGCAAATGTTCTAGAATTATTTTTCTCAGCGTTATGTACTAAACGAGGAAACAAAAATTGCCCATCAAAAATCTTCCCTATTCACATATCAACATCAATTTTATTAAGTCAAATGACTATGTTAGTTGCAAAAACTTAAAAAATATCAAAACTTATCAAAAGACAAAACCTAGAGAGTAGTCTATGTCTCTATGTATGTCAACTGCAATAAAATCTCATCAGTGGCCAAATTTAATTAAAGAGAGATACGCAAGTAAGATACATATAAAGCTAATTATTTTTTAAATCTAATTTCTTTAAAAATATGATTTGACAAGGAGAACAGCAGCTGATTATGTGAGTCATGCATATCTTTGGTGAATATATTTTTGTTTAAAAAATGCCAGACCATGTGGCCATGTCAGTCAAAATTTTAAGATCCAGTCTCAAGATTGTTTTTCAATACAATACGCCCTGTGTCCCGTCAAGTTAATCAGCCGATAAGAGACACAGATAATTAGACAACAAATTGGTTCAACCAGATGCAAGGATAGCAATCCTTATGACTCATTACCAAAAAACTTATCATCCTGAATCTTTATTATCTCAACTAAATAAGGTAACCTTTCCAACCCACTAAAAAACAGCCCACAGTTTTTGACTTGTTAAGCATGTGCATTCGCAAAGGTAGGTATGCACATGCAAATATGAAAAATAGAATAAAAATAAATAAATAAAGAATGTGTCATCATAACGGAATCAATTCAAAAGTAATTAAATCAGTTACCAAATAAAATATCTAGATGCAAAAATAAACATACAATAAACAAACAAAAAACTTTTCAACAGGACAATCTTAACACTCTTTAGATAAAAAAAAAATCATTTCCCTCAGAAATCAGTCTCTGTCTGTCTAATCCTCAGATCTGACAGCAGGAGTCCTTTCACTTCATTAGGCACAAAATGAAGCATTCAACACAATAATTATGATCTCGTCAGCCCATTGGGGATCCTGTGTACATCTTTGATAAATGGTGATGTACAAAGGAAATGAGCGAGTTGCAATTACTTCAGCACATTTGAGGAATGTGTGGTTGAAGTATGTGTGTGTGCATGCTATATGTGCGTACATGCATGTGTGTGCATGCATATTTGTATGTGTACATGCATGTTTGCGTGTATGCGCATATGTTCATGTGTGTGCGTGCATGTGTGTGCGTGCATGTGTGTATGAGGAGAGAGAGAGATCTGAGAAGGTTGGATATGAAATAAAGAAAGCATGCAAAATTCAACCAATGGACTACAAAATCATCTCATCTTATTCCCATGAACTGCAGAAAGTCACAGCTGTTACAGCATACATACTTTCCGTGCCATAATTCCTCTTGACCCATAGAACAATATAATACCCCTATAACACCCAGTGATGTAACAGCATAATCTGATACAAATACATTTCATCCATAAAGATGCACTTAAAATCATAGAAAATTTAACGTCATTCCCACTTAATATTGACTCAATCTGTAATCCTAAGTAATGATGTCATTGCACCTATGATGTCATTAGATGGGGTTTACACCAAACAAACTGAATCAACCTCGGGCAAAGCTTCGGAACAAGAGCAAATGTTTGGCTACTTTATATCTAGTTGTCAGTTAATAACTTTGTACAAGAAATGAGCATATTAAAATTTTTCTTATTTATTCACCCACTGTGTTTTACTGCATCCAAGCAAATTAATGTCACCATACTTGGTTCGCATCAGGATCGCACCAGATTTATTTTTGTGTAAACCTGCCTACTTGAAAACTAGGTGTTAATCCCCTGGGGTATATCCAGTGTCCTTATGGCACTGTCTCAAGACACCCCACTCGCCCTGATATTGATATGTAATGTCTATATCCTTTATTCATGACTAATTAACAAGATTTATCACATGGTTTCTCGGATGATTTCTACAATATTACCCTTATAATAATTTATAGTTGCTATATGAGAAGATAGGAAGAAATTATTTGCTCTGTTCAATAATTGGTTGGTGTTGGTGGCGAGAGCGGGAGTCACCCTGTGATGCTCGAGCAATAACACCTTGATAACCGAGCGGCGCGGTAAATTGTTAAAATACTGAGATGGATACTTGAGCGAGGTTGACAATTATTGAAGGTGGGGTCATTTGTTATAAGTATGTGTGGTAGGGATGTGTGAGTTTTGAAAATAAAAATATTAATTTGAGTCAAAAACTTACAAGTATTTATTGTTATGTGGTATATGCACAAGTTTCCAAATACTTTAAAATTTCTTGTCAAAAGTTTTCAATTATTTTTAGTTATGTGGTGCCTCTGTTTGACTTTTCAAATATATTAATAGTAACTTTTTAAAAATTAAATTCTGGCCTCAAGCTAACATGCATTCATTCTTATCTCAGCTTAACGTTTTGGCAAACATTTCTATCTTCAACTGTGAACTATTATCAAGAATCATCATATCTATAGATACAATACAAATATTCAAGCTCTAAGCTTACACATGTAATACTTTGTAAGTGCAGTTCAGTTAGAGAAAAATAACTGATTGAAAAACTTATGGGTTATGACATTAATTTGTTCACATAAAAATAAATAAGTAAATTAATCTAAGCCACCTCTTCCTATATCCTGTCATTAACATGTACATAAGCAAAAGACAAAAAAAAAAAAAAAAAAAAGTATATAAATCCTAATTATTTAACATAAGCTGGAATTTTTTTCCAGTTAGTGTTTAAAAATGCTGATTAATATTCAACTACCAAGCTAACGAACATTTCTGCTTAAAAAAAGTATAATTACACAGGTTTCTTTTTTAATTGTCTAATAAAAGCAGGTCCCCATTTCACGAAAAAAAAAAAATCAATAGTAATTTTTTTTACTAAAATCTTGTAACAAAGCTCTAGCTGGCTAAGTTGGACTTCATGTTCAACAATCAGCCAGGGCATCAAAAAGCAATCTGACTAAAGCTCTCTCTTACCAGACTAAACCAGTCTGTGCCACCTACACAGGTGACTGACTGTTATGTTCACAAACACACCCTGATACATTAGGAGGTCCAACACAAGGGACACACACCCTGGGGACCATGGTTCTTAGTGTGTGTGTGTGTGTGTGTGAGAGAGACAGAGAGAGAGACAGAGAGAGAAACGGAGAGAGAGAGCACACTTAAAGGACATGTGGAAACGTCAGTATTATTTTCCATACCATCCGTGTATCTTTTAAGATAAAAGTGACAGATAATTAGAGAGAGAGAGAGAGAGAGACAGAGGGAGATAGAGACTGCCTACACATGTGCATTGCATGAGTGTGTACACACACGTGCATGGAGAACCCTAATTATTGTGACCCACAGAACCCTAATTATTGTGACCCACAGAACCCTAATATTTGTGACCCACAGAACCCTAATTATTGTGACCCACAGAACCCTAATTATTGTGACCCACGTAAATGATCCATCCCTGCACACATTGTACATACAGAGCCTGGACAGCAGGACAGCCATATTGGCTCTCAGATACTCAGGGTGATTCTGGGGTGAAAGACAAAATTATAACCTTGATAAAACATGGGTCTGACAGCAATTAATTACCCGCGTAAATATTTACCAAAATGGACCACTTAGCACCTGGTCTGCTACATGTGCGTTACAAGTTACCTCAAACATTTCCCAGTATTAGCAGGCTTAGATTGGGGATATTCATCACAGTGAGCCTATTAACATGAGGGTGCGAAATCCAAGTGTTACAAATGGTTTATCAATGTTTATCAATATTGAAAAAGTGTACTTTATGTGCTCGTTTGTGTGTGTGAATTCTAGTTGAGAGGAGAGTCACAATGTTCCACAATGTACGAGTTAGGTAATTCAAGTACTTAATGGGTATGAGGGTTGTAAAATTTGAACCTATTTTAGTAAAAATCAAATATTGCAAAAAATGAAATTTTAAAAAAGAGGATACTCTACATATACATTCCCAAGCACCCCTTTCATGCATGCATGCAAGCAGGCACACACATTTAATGCAATATACACATTCAAAGTGACATGACTCTGAAAATGCCAGCCTTCAGTATACAGGGCTGTAGCATGGTTATAGGCGCCTTGGGTTGAGAAATCATGGATCATCGATTCTCCATGTCAGAGACTCAGAGTCCAAGTGAAATCCCAGACATACAATTTCATGTTCCTTTTGGCAGTTATGTCAGGTTTCCCAACATACAGAACAGCTGTAGCTGGGGCAAAAGCGGAAGAAAGCTGGGAGAAACCTAAGAGAGAGAGAGAGAGAGAGAGAGAGAGAGAGAGAGAGAGAGAGAGAGAGAGAGAGAGAGAGAGAGAGAGAGAGAGA
>NW_019775906.1:146219-156856 GCF_001039355.2 Lingula anatina | reverse complement strand
AGAGAGAGGGGGGAAAGGAGGGGAGGGAGGGGGAGAATACCTTCAAGGGATGAGAGAGAGAGAGAGAGAGAGAGAGAGAGAGAGAGAGAGAGAGAGAGGTGGCTTCCCAGGATGGCAGACAATCTTTCAAAAAACTACAAACTAAATTAAAATTCTATAGGAATCTCCAAGAGATGCTATTCAATTTGTACCCTGAATATCAAAGCAATGATAAATATGACAGAGTGTATGGCAACAGTCTCTTCAGTACTCTGAAACACAGGGTACCAGTGCTACTGGCTTCCCAGTAACACCTTGTCTCTGAAAAAAATCAACCACTAGAGACCCATTTTAACCAATTTCTTTCATACTACTTGTGTATACTCTATGAGAGAGAGCCATGCATCGTATTTCTTTTTAAAAAAAGGTAAAGAGCAGATGCTCTCTCAGAAATGTCTAATTACAGGTTATTTTCCAGATGGATGAATTCTGAGGAACTTGAACAGCATACTTTTACTGTTCCTCATTAAGCATCTCCAGTTTATGTGCTACATTCACTCACAAAAAGAACTCACATTAAGTAATACTGCTCTTATTTTTAATTATTTTCTCTATTCTCTTTTGTTTTATAAAAAGGTACAAGCATTTCAAGATACAAGCCTTTACAGCTTAATACTTTCTCAGCCTTTTTATGCTCCAGTGATTTATTTGCTTAATTCTCAATGCCAACTAAGGTGCAAAGTAGAATTCAGATTTAGCCCATTGCTACTATTCTGAATTCAGAAAACTCCACCAATTTCCCAGACAATCCACTCCAAGTCTGTCACCAGATGTCAGCACATTACAGTCAGAAACTGATTACCCAGACCTTCAAAGAACACTGGGTCTTAAACTCTGCCTGGCCAATTATCTGTTGACTTTAATGGCTTTGGACACCTAGCCCTCCCGGCACACCTCTGCCCCTTAACCAAATTCCCAGATTTTTTCAAAGCGGAATTTATTCTGTCATTAAAAAGAAACACGATCCCGTCCGTAATTAAAGACGGCTAATCAAGACTGACGGGTGGAGCTAGACTCCTTTTTTTATTCTTAATTATGAAATTGTTATCTCATTTAGGGAGGCAGCGGATCATGAAATAACTTCTCTTGTTATTAGGCTTGAGATTTATCAAGAGTGACCTGCCACTAAGCAGACCATAGCACAGTCCAGACGGTGTGTACTAACTATGACAGGTGGGGTCTTCCACAGGATGATAATTCATATTTCTGGATAAAACAACAAGGGAAAAAAATCAGTGGTATCAACATCTCTGCTATGAGTGTTTAATTTGCTGATGTTAATGATCTATTAATGTTGATAATTGTCTTTTAATAAATTCGCCAAAAGGTTGAAGCTTTGTAAGGCTCAGGTGATTCAGTATAATGATTTATTCATCTCATTTCTCTCTTTCATTCAGATATTTTTTCAATCTTTTTCAGTTGTGCTTCCACCTACTTATGTTATATAACATGTATGCAAATTTTCACAGCTATAAATGTAAAATAAATAAATAAATAAATAAATAAATAAATAAATAAATAAAAGACTGATATTCCTCTTCTGTACCTCCCCCTCCCCTAAATTTTGACCATAAAAGAGAAAACTGGCCATGCTACCATCAATGTCCAGCCGTAATGGTCACTACCTTGTATGTTATCTGCTTAGTTCACCGTGGTGGCCTCTGTCCATTACCACAAAGTAGCCACCTTTGGGCAGTGGTCAAGCAATAAATACTGGACAGTGGTCAAGCAATTACTACAGTAATAGAGCGATGGAGATGGTGATAAGGAAATGGACTACTCAGGTAATATATCAAGTTGTGTTCAGACAAGGTGTATTTTGGACTGGAGATCTGTCTAAAGAGACCCAGAGGATAACCCTATTGTTTTTGCATTATGGCAACCTAATGTTTAGGATATCAAGGGCAAATTTTGGTTGTAGATAATCCTGGTCTGAGTACAGTTTTTATCTCTACTAGAGACTTTGTTGAAGAACTCTTTGTTTTATTAAACTCAACTGAGAGAGAGAGAGAGAGAGAGAGAGAGAGAGAGAAAGAGAGAGAGAGTGAGAGAGAGAAAATATACCTTCTCCCTTTTCTCAGCACAACCATACAATTTATAAACACACCTTCCAAACACTTTCGCACCCAGACTTCTGGTGCAAACTCATTGGAAACACAGCATTAAAATAGTTTGTCATTTCACAAACCAAACCTCAACCTCTAATTCTCACAGTAAGGGTGCATTCAGAACAGCGAACTAACAGATCCGCAGATCAAATATGGCCTCCCCACTTGAAGGCTTGTTGTGTAATCCCTGTGGGAGAATCTATTCAGTGTCTAAACAAGAATTAAGCAACAAGCTTTTTAGTGGGTCACCACATTTGAGGGGCGGATTTAGGCCGTCTTCTGGGTCTTCCGAAAGACGGTCAGATTTTCAAGTTTACATTGATGGGTATCTAATTTTTTCTGTCGGAAGATGGTCAAAAATGGAAGAGGGATCAATAAAGATAATTTGGAAGCCTGTCAGAAAATATCTCTGGATCTGCCCCTGCATTTGATTTGCAGATCTGTTACTTTGTGTTCTGAATGAGCTCTAACACACACCAACAATCAATGGACCCCAAGATTGGACTGCCCTTAATATTGACATTTACAGAAAGAATGTAACAACTGGGTCCTTTCACACAGATCAAAAGCGCCGCCAATATCCCTTTCTTGTACAATAACTTGATAAGCATCTTCAATTTGTGATAAAAGGTAGCTTGCCAATGAGCTGATTAATAATACTGGGGAAAGCTTTATTACCTTATTCGTGTTCAAATCAGATAAGAAAAAGATCAATTTTGATAACTTAAAGGACTGGGGATTTTTATACTAATTACATTCGTTGTGAGCCACCTTTGTAATTATTTTTACAATTTAAATCTGAATTGCAAGTTATTGCAATGGGAGAAAAAAGAAGCATCTAGTCCAAAAACTTGACAATAACATTAGAGGAAACACTCTGGCCCTGGTAGAGGGTAACATATTCCACAGCTGCTGTGGCAGCCAGCACAACTGGTTGAGCAGAATGTGTTGGGATGAGATCTCAACTGTCGCAATGTCAATTTGTATCTTATGATCATCACAATGAGTACCCTTGATTATCACCTTCAGCAAATTCCACAAAAGATCATAAAAATATCAAATGCTAATTATTTTGTAAAATTAAAAAGACTCATCAAAAGAGGTAATTTCTGAGATAAAACGAGCAAGATAAGCTCAACCAAGGGTATGCATTCTAGCAGATGGCATTCTAGCTATATTTTATACAGAAAAAGCACCATAAATGCTACACAGATATTTATCTTTAATGATCCTAAAGTAATGTATCAGAAAGATTGATAGTTTTTCCACACTGAAAAGATCAAGCCATTACCCTATGTAATGCACTGCTTGACTCCCTTATTTCACTTCCACTTCTCCGCTTCAAAAACCCACAAGCACCATTTCCAAAATTTCCCTGGCAAACTTTGTAAATAAAAAGAAGCTCACTTGATGGCTTCAATGTTGCCTCACTCCACATCCCCTGCAATGCATTCTGGGACCCACATGCACTATTTTCAAAATTTCAATAAGTATCTTGGTACCTAAAAAAAAAAAAAAAAAAAAAAAAAAAAAAAAAAAAAAAAAAAAAAACTTACCTGATGGTTTCTCTGCTGCCCCGCCCCATCTCCCCTGCAATGCATTCTGGGACCTTTCCTGCATCTTGAGCTTGGCCAGGTGCTTGGCGCCTTGGAGGTGACAGTCCAACTGGTCCTGGGACGTCACGTGGATGTGACACACAAAACAGATGAACTTTGAACCTTGCCTGGAACAGATGAAGAATTTAAATTACAGGTTTAGAGTACAGAGAAAAAAAAACAGTGAAAAATTATTTGGGAAAAAAGAAAAAAGTGTGTGTGTGTGCGTGTGTGTGTGTATGTGTATGTGTGATAGGGAAACCTGTTTCAGTTGATGAATGTAACAATTCTTGCCCTTCTGAGTACAAATATCTCACCTGAAAATTTCAGCAAAAGTACATTTTGAATTATCTTACCTTCTAACAGACAAACTAATGCAATGAAAACACAACAGCCTTCATGAGTATGGATAATATACTGTCAAAGTTTTTTTTTTTTTTCATTAACA
This sequence comes from Lingula anatina, assembly GCF_001039355.2. The sequence goes on along the minus strand of NW_019775906.1, from coordinate 152,666 downwards.
ACTCCAACACCAGAAAAACAATCTAAACACTCAAATGAATCCCTGTATCTGTTTTAAATAGAGAGACTTAACCTCAAGAGATTTTCCCGCACCATACTACACTTGGCAAAATTATTTTCTTCACTGCCCAGCAATCTTGAGTCAAATGAATTCTGCTTGGTTGAGACACAATGTGTCTAATGTCACATCTAGCACAATCAGAACATAAATCAGCGAATATGAGAAAAATTGATGGCAGTGCAACACACCCTTGAATGCATCGAAGAGCCCATTCCTGTATACACCACTGGTCTATGTAGATTGATCCAACTCTGCAGGGACTCTAGCTGAGTGCAACCAGCTTAACAGATCAACATGCCTCTTTCTGGCCTTGAGTAGGATACAGAAAAGCTGGTGATTACAAGTGTGTTGGAAACAAGAGGAGGCGTGTCATACAGTTCCACTGATTTCACTTAGGAGAGAGTCCCTGCAGAGATGGGTTAATTTACATACACCGATGGTGTCTAAGGAAATGGGGTCTAAGATTATGATTGACCCCCATCCCCCTACCTTAAAACTACCAAATTATGTTTACAAATAATGTAAACATTTTAACCAAATCCATGATAAACTATTCAAACTTTAATATTAATGATTAAAATAGCTGAATAAATAAATAAATAAATAAATAAATAAATAAATAAATAAATAAATAAATAATAATCACTGTGCCAATGCTGAAAAAAAGTTGTTTGTATGCTGAATATTCTCACCTGATGAATTCACAAAAATAAAACAAAAACCTTTCAAATGCAAAAAGACATTTCCAAAGGTTACTGGTCTAAAAAAAAATAAGAAAGGAAAAAATATATCCTTTATATTCCGAAGTTCATGAACCACAAAAGCAATTTCCCCATGCAAAAAATATAAACAGAAGACTACTAATCTAATTACCGCTCTCGCTACCTATGCCATTACATGAAAAAATTCTCAGAATGTTATCATGAGTTCCATGCCCCCTTCACGAACCATCATTATTATTTCATGTGCCTTTACAGAGTGTTCCAGAAATATATTCCCAGAGTATTTATAACATAACCCTTTATCTAAGCACCTCATCTAGCATGTGTGCTTCACATGAGACAGGTGCAGAGTTCTTAGACGCCTGGCATCTGATCTAGTGCTGTTTTCTATTCTAGCTAATCGATGTAAAAGATACAGCAACATTGTGCTCTGACCAAATTCAGATAATAAATAAATAAATAAATAAATAAATAAATAAATAAATAAATAAATAAAATAAATAAAAACAATAAAATAGTGAAATAAAAATGGAGGAAAAGTCAAGACCACTTTGGATGGTTTACATTATTTCTGATTTCCTTCTAATCTAATAATTATATTTATTATTATTATTATTATTATTATTATTATTATTATTATCACTATGAAGATGATGTAAATATACCAAATGAGCTCCAAAACACCTAGCAGTGAACATATATTTTTGGGCAGCTGTAAGCTCATCAAGGTGATAAAAATGACGGCCATTCCTGCACTGTGTAATAGGTGTAATACATCTTTATCACTGAGGCACAGAAATAGCATTCATGCTTGCATCATCCATTCACATCATCAGGACCTTGTTTCACAAATGTCCTTGGGCCAAGCACAGACTGCTAAAACTGGATAGTCGACTGTGCAAAATTGTCTAAATATAATATTGCTTTGAGGGTTAATAAAGAAAGTTCGGCATTATAAAATATATTATCTGCTGTACCTAATTGAGCTACAAGAACTATGAGCATTTAGAGTAAAAACCTTAGTCAAAACCTGCTTATGTCTCAGACAATACATAATTGGATAACTCTTAATTTCACCCAAAAAAGTGCCATAAAACAGATTTTTGGGGGGTTAACAACAATGCTCCCATACTTACTAATGGTTCATATATCAGTCTTGTCATCCAAAGTAAGTCAATTGTTTTTTTAGTTTTTATTAAACATTTTTTTTTTGTAATAATATCTTAAGAGATTATTATGGAAGGTAGCCATCTATGAGCGTACATGTGGTCCAATGACAAGCACAGGTTTCAGAATGACTGTGGCAGCAAAATGAAATTTATTATATTTCTATATGTTGTTTACAATGTATTTATTGTGGAATTTCAAATCTCATACGAAGATTTGTTATCCCTTTCTCTGGTTTTATCTTGAACTGCAGTAGACATCACTGGTCCAAATGCTTAGACCAATTTTTGAGCTATACCGTATAGCACTTTTCTGAAACAGGGCCCTGGACTCCAATTACACTTCCCTCACAATGAGCTACCAGAACTCTCGTTATATGATATGTTATTTACGATGGGATAAGTGCTAAAAACAGTGGTAACTGATAATGAAAAATGTACGAGATCCATGTAACTATGTTGGCAACCCTGGTGTTATGAGATAATCAGCCCCTGTGTAATCACCTTGTCAGATTATTTTGGTATTTTATTATGAATATGGCGATTATTAGAAATCAATGTGCAACATACGTCTTAATTTTTACCACAATTCTCTCTGTTTTATGGTTTAAAAAAGGAGGAAAAAAGTTACCACGTATTTCATTTTTGCACGTTCTATACTAACAATGATTTCCGTTCCTGGTGCATGCGTATGCAGCTGCATGGCACTTTATCTTTATTCATGTAAATCAGTTATATTTAGTTATAGTCAGATAATTCAAGAGTTTTTTTTGCTTCCAGACACTAGTTTGGCTGGTTTCTTGGCTGCTTTAGCAATTCTCCATCTCGTGTTCAGATGTTACTCTATAAAGTACTCTATAAAGATATTGTTATACCTTTAAAAACTTATATGAAAGCAACTCCCAATAAATAATCAAATCAACAAGGCCAGCAATAATTACACAAACACCATAACAAAAATGCATATATAGGCCTATGTACATGTAGTTGAGATCATAGTAGAAAGGCAACAAGGCCTTTTTCCCAGGTAGATGAAGTCCATGATCAAAACCAAGGCAGTTATAAGGTTATGTTTCCGGCAGCTTGCAGTGGCTTCTGTGGTCACGGGCCAAAACAAAAGCACCTCCAGAGCCTCCGCTTGTGATACAAGGATCTTCCCTGGTATTTCACCAAAGCAGGAATCACTAAGGGCGCATTCCCATAGATTTCAGATCGATCTATCCCCGTGGGGAGTCTCACTAGATTACTGTCAAAGAATCCGGCTTAAATGTCTGTCCCGCCTACTACAAGCTGTAAGGGGGTAATTAACTTCCATGCGCGGTCGGCTGACTGCAATTTAGCGTGAACCCCCAGGGAGTTGGGTCAATCTAGTAAGATCGATCTAAATCTCTGGGAATGCCCTCTAACATATTCTAGCTTCTAGCTGCTGATCCGGAGCCCTTCTGACATACAGCTGTGTACATACACTTTTACAAGCAGGAAAAGAAGTCGCCCAATCTTGATTAACCACATAAAGGCAGGAGCTTACCTGGATGTCTGACTTTTTGACCTTTGCAAGTGCCTCTTATTTCTTCATTTATTATTATCTTTTCCATCAAATACAAAACTCTGTTGCATGAAAACCATCACCTTTTTCTGACTGTGTTGTTTCTTTTATTAATAGTGTGTGTGTGTGTGTGTGTGTGTGTGTGTGTGTGTAAATTTTTAACAGAGAAATGTATACTTTTTTAAGTCAGGTGATTAGAAGAGCCTGCTCTTTCCTCCTGCAAAAACACCAATAATGAGCAGGAAAAGCACTTATAGAGTATTATCCTGAGATACAGGTTTCTCAGGAAAGCTCTCCCATGCCAGTCATCAGACAAAATAACACTGAATTATTTAGAGCAGTAGTAATTATTTTTCGGAACCTCAACCAAAGGGAAAAGCTATTTAGGAAACGAATGGATTTGTTTACTGTTAACAAATATGTTTGGGAAACATATTTAATTGAAATCTTTTAATAATGATTTTTTTTTTTCAGAAAACTGTGCATGTATCATCTTCTTATGCAAGCTTTTATATTGGTGTGTATTTTCACAGTTAGATGTTTAGAGGTGTATACCAGTACATGCTCATGTACACTCACTCTCTCTCTCTCTCTCTCTCTCTCTCTCTCACACACACACACACACACACACACACACACACACACACACACACACACACACACACACACAGATACACACACTAGCTTGTTCTCTCTCAAACAAACACAGGGACTTGAAAAGGGCACAAAGAGGAAACAAAAAAATTCCACTTTTAAAATTCTTAAAAAACAATTATTTACTTACTTAACATTCCCAGCACTCTCATTACTGACAGGATTTGTTGCAACGTGAGACGCTTTCAGTCGTTTCCCGTGCATCTTCCCCTGGTAATGCTGCTCTGCTTGCTTGGGGGAGTTGAAGGAAACCTCACAAATCTTACAATAAATGTCAGGATTAAGTTCCTGGGTTGACTGTGGTGCAGATGCCGAGGACACTGTTAATGCTGAAGCTGCTGTTGTTAATGATACAGACGAGGACGATGACGATGACTGAAAATTGAAAAAATATTGATTTTTCCTTAACGACCATGTAATGTAATGCACAAACTACCTATATGTATCTGACATTGAAAATGCGATGGTTTTAATTGCAGTTGATTTTTTATTTCCATGTTCTGCAATTGTCTGATGTTGTTTAGGACATGGAAAAGATTTCGAGTTTCTTTTTCCTTTTTTTTTAAATATTTTATGGTACAATTAATTTCTAAAAAATGTGTCTAAAATGATTTACAAGGAGCATGATAAGAACAAATTTGCTTAATTGGACAAAATAACATAACGTATATATTTTAATACAATAGCTATTGCTTGGACTAAACTTTTTCAATCGACTAACAGCAACTGAACATAATGAAAAATCTTAAAGAAAAACAAACAACTAATTTCATCCAAATAAATAAATAACAGTGCTTGTGGACAGAGCATTTAAAAAACTGCCCCCTCCCTTTTTTCTTTCTTTTTTTTTCATATCACAGGATGATCTTTCAGCAAAACAACACACAGATACCAGCAGCTTATCAGGTTTCTTTTCAGTGTGTATACATCATAGGGTTTATCTGTTCACTTGAATAATCAAATCATCTCTAAAACACTGCCATAGGGCCCATTCCCAAAGACACCATCAGTCTACATGGATCGACCCAACTCCGCAGGGAATCTCTCGGATTGCAATCAGTTTAACAGAATAACGCACCACCTCCTGATGTTAAGTAAATTTCACAAAAGCTGGTGATTATCTGAGTACATTGGGAACAAGAGGAGACCTGTCTTTCAGTTAAGCTGATTGCACTCAGCGAGAGTCCCCGCAGAGTTGGAGCGATCCACATAGACAACATCTGTGGAAATGGGGTCATAATCCAATTGTCTGTTAAGCAAGTAGTGGGATTACTGATGCCCACAGGGGCCTGGTGTGATCTCTCTATCTGGCCCCGCACTAGCATAGTTTAATTTTAGCAAACAGTGTACATCCCATAATTTAATTCAGGTTTGGAAAAAGTGCAATGTTTTACTGGTTTTAGCAAAATGTATTGTTACTTAAGTATTAATTTCAATTCAACTAAAATTATCCAGTTAATATGTGGTAATTTGTTTTTCAGACTGATTTGCTGTGTGTGTGTGTGTGTGTGTGTGTGTGAGAGAGAGAGAGAGAGAGAGAGAGCATACTAAAAGGATCTGTAGTAGTTTCAATTAACTATACTTGCTCTGCATTATTTTCCATACCAGCTGTGTATCTTAAGTGGTTGATAATGGTCCCAGGCAGCAAATTTAAAAGCTGTCTACATGCCCTGTTCATTTGGTTCACAAAAACATAACAGCAGCAAAAAAGTCTAAAGCATGAGTACAGCTAGCTTTGAAAATCAATAGAAGACATTTCTTCAATTTGTAAACTGCCTACACACTAGGACTAATAGGAAAATTTCACTTCTTTATAAAAAAAATTTTTTTCCACGGAAATGCATTAAGCTGGGTGAATGCACTAGTATATCGTGCTCATATGTCAATGAAAATTAAATACTTCTTTATAAAAAAAATTTTTTTCCACGGAAATGCATTACGGTAATGTGCCAAGCATTTCGACGGGCCCAGTCAATCCGACCAAAAAAATTATATTACAAAATTAATTTTTCTGGGCTCAAACATTTAGTCCATACGTCAAAATCATGCAACATAATTTTTTTCTTGTTCCGATTGTTCGACCACATCGACGGCAAGACTCGGTAAATTTTCAAGCCAGTGAAATAGATGCTGCATGCCTCGGCCCTTTGTCAATTGTTGTCCTTTCAATAGCTCTCGTCAATGAGGAAGAAACAATTAATTGAAGATCTTATCTGGAAGCATGACGTACCTGTCATTTCCTTTGTCCCCGATGACAATAATAGTGCTTAATATAGACATACAATTTGTGCTAATTAAG
>NW_019775906.1:79691-107226 GCF_001039355.2 Lingula anatina | reverse complement strand
AAAAAAAAAAAAAAAAAAACAACAACAACAACAACAGAGAGGCTGCCAATATCTTACCCTGGTTGTTTTCTAAGAAATTATGACATTTGGTAGACGTTTTTTTTTAAACATCGGGTCTGATCAAAACAGCAGATTTACTAATGAGGTTTTCAGACACATTGCATTAATCACCAAGGTTTATTCTAAACAAAACCTTCGAAAAGGTGTGTAAATTGAAAACGTTTTTCCTCTACCTAGAAAAGGCTTTTGGCATTAACACGTCATTACATGGAGCTGGTTGTTTTTCTCCAAAAGCCGCGGACGTGTTGTTGATGAAAATGCCAGTCAAATTACTTATTAAATCTCTTGAATTTTTTTAAAAACAATTTAAAAAAAAGAAAAAAATGAAAAAAATCTTTCCAGCTTTACATTCTATTTGAAGAAATTATTAAACGCAGGTAGTAGACCTTATTAAAATAGTATACATGAGTACCCTACAAAAGGGTTTACACTAACATAGTCACATGCGTATTGTAAAGGCATACCACGGGTCCGTAAACATGTAGTTAGGACACTTACTTGACACAACCAGTTTTCAATAAGATACAAACTGAAAAACCTTAGAGAGCCAGCTTTTTTCACCTTTAAAGAAAATGGTGCAATACTTTTGTCACCCCACTGTATAATGGGGACAGTAACGGGAAATGACCCCACCAGAAGACACTTAAATGCGTCTGAACGCAATACCAGGCCAAAGGCTCGTGACGCATGGCGTAATCATCAATCATCCGGAATATAGGTCGATTAGAGATCAATTAGGCATCAATCACACTGAGTCTGCTGGAAAACTACCTTAATTATTATACGTTAATAATAAGGTGTTGTCTTAAAAGGAGAGGGCAGAGCCCTGCTGATAATACATAGGCTAACAGATGAGTTTGCAGGTGCGTATCCATGTAAAATGGCGCCACTGACAAGGGTTAAAATTGCACCCATGTTCTAAGCTTCTGCACACCTTCCAGATACCATAAACATGCAATACAAAAGAAGGGCGTCACTCCACGGGGCCTAAACATGACAGTTACAGTAGAGCTTGTTGAACATCGCTGACGACTATATCTGGTTGATACAAGCCGCTTCTCTCGTTAACTCCCGAAGAGATCAAAATACCCCATAAAGCTTCTTTCTTCCAGCCTTTAATAAATGACACCCTTTCAAATGTCACCGTTGCACCTACCCTACCTTCATTAAACAAGACTTAGTTTTCAGGAATCTGTGGCCCTTTTTCCGTTAAGCGGTACAGTTCTTGCTACATGTAACTAAGTGAAGGCCGCGTTCACAACAGCGGACTAACTAAATGGCGACTCACTTAAAAGCTTGCCGTCTTATCCAATAATAGGCACTGAATAGGTTCCTCGCGGGCACTACGCAACAAGGATTCAAGGGGGTCGGCCATATTTGATCCGCGGATCTGTTAGTCCGCTGTTCTGAATGCACTTCCTTCCACAAGGTGCCATTCACTCAGGTTAACTGGCGCGGTAACTCCGTTTTAGTGACTCTTTTATGTGTTATCCAGGCTATGAAGTTGTCCATCTCTCAAACTGGACCGGTGTAACGAAACTAAGCTTAAGGGAACTGCCGCCCCCCTTTTAGTTATAATGGTTAGGGTTAGCCTGACCTAAGTGGGACAAAATCTAGGGCGAGGCTTACCTGTACAAACGAATGGGAAGAGGACTCTCTATCATGGGGGACTCTCTGTCCCGTTACTCCGGTACAGAAAACTGTACCGTTCCATGTGAAGAAGTCCTCGGAAAGTCAGGGCTGGCCCACCAAGTGCAGACTATTGATTTCCACTCTAAAGACAATAGGGCGGTTTTATTACGCATCGAAACGTAATCTATATGATCTCAACAATCCCCTTTGCATTGTGAGTGTCATTTTGGTGATTAAGTTTCAGAACATAATCTCTATCATCTCAACGCTTCTTATTGTATTGCTAGAGCACCGGCTGATTTTTTGTAATTGATCTGTGCAATTCCTAATCACTGCCGCTAACGATTCAGAGCTCTTTTCTATTAAGTTTAGTACTATTGTCAAAATATAGCATATCAAAATACTACATAAAAACACACCCCGCACACAAGGACAGTAGAAAAGAACACATGATATTCAACCGATAATCACAACGTTTTTGAACATGATATTACTGTCAAACATCATTGAATTTTATCCTCTATCAATTTGTCAAACACCATCACCAAAGGTTTATTTTAGGGATATATATATATATATATATCGGTTAAAATATTGAAAGATGTTCATCAAAACAATGACAGTATGGTCGACAATTATGTTGCAATATTTGCTTAGAAACATTTTTTCTAAACAGAGGTAAAGGAATTATTACATTATGAACGAGAGCAGAACTGGATTAGGAAACAACAAAATGAGTTATAAGCGCCGTCTTCTGTAGTTTTTTTTATTATTTTTTCTATTTTTTGCTATATTTTACATGTGTTGCGAAGTAAAAGTGAATTTAAAAAAAAAAAAAAAAAAAAAAAAAAAAAAAAAAAAAAAAAAAAAACTGAATAAAACAATATGACAGAAGCTATATCCCCTGTGCAAGAACAAAAATCAAGGCTATACTTACCAAGCACCAGCACAAGTACAGTCGGGTCGTCGGTGGCAGTTGTTTAGTTTTGGACAATGGCGCGACGCATCGCACAGCCAACAGGTCCGTCCTATACTTTCTAATAGACTATAATGCACAACCAAACATTTGACCAAGTGCCAATTGTATCCCAGAATCCTTTGCAAAATTTCCAAGACACACGACATTGCCTAATTTTTGGACCATAATTAAGAAACGGAAGGTAGTTTGCGCGTGTGATTAGGGCCAGCTGACGTCATACGGCTCTTGGACATGTATAATTACTACGAAATTCGCTGTCAATAACTAGAAAAATCAAACACAGATGCTGCCGTGCATTTGGAGAGCATATAGCAGATCAATCGTCTTGTGTTAATAAAAGAAAACGGCTTAGAAATAAAGATAATTTATGGTCTGAATACCAGTAGTAGTGATGCCAACAATGGGATTTAAAAGAACGAATGTTGTAGCTTTGGAAATGATTTCATATATATCTACAATCCATGGGGATGTGTTAACAGAAGGATATTAGATCTTGTAGTGCTAGGCATTGACAGAGCGAGGGACGCTAGGTACAGCAAAGCGTGGCGCTCATGGCTGTAAGCGTCAAGCCGGGCGCAGTTTTTCAAAAGAACTGTAAACCAAAAATTGTCCGAAATATAATTTGAACCAATATAAATCAGTAGTAGTTCACTTAAATTAAGTATATGCCGACCAGTAGCTGGGTAAGGGTGGTGGGTGGGTGGGTGGGCGGGTGGGGGTTCTCAGCAATGGCCACATACACCTACCAGGGCGACAGATTGATTTTCCACAGATATTCACAGATATGTCTATAGATTAAGACTAAGGCTGTGTTCAGAATAGAAGTTATCATAGTACAGTGTAGAAAGGTCGATCTATCGCAGCAGGGATTCTCGCTTAGGCGCAGTCAATGTAATCAGCTGGCACGTCCCCCTGGCAAAGCAACAAGAACAATGTTATGGACCAGAAAGTTTTCCGACTTTTAGTTACGAGGGGGCGTGCCTGTGTGATAACTTATATTCTGAACACAACCTGAAACGGAAACAAAACTCGGCACAGCTTGCGGTGCGACAGAAAGAACAGATCGAATATGCCTTGTGTGAACGTACACCTTTGCATATACTTTATTAAATCTCACGATCCAACGCCTTCAGTCGATAGAGTAATTTAGATGGAATTAAAAGAGAAAAAAATACTTCGTTATTTGTATGACCTACAGCTTGCTGCCAACACGACTATTCATCAAATACAAAACCCAATTACCGCGGGATATAATCTATAAGAAAAAAATCGACTCTATAGGAACCGACTCGACCAGGGCCTAAATTTTATACGAAATCCTCCATCCGATGTTATCAATCTACAGCAATGAAGGAATAGTTTTCCAATGGAATTAATAAGATAAAAATCAAACTTCTTTTGAAAACTAAATTGATGCGTTTATTCTTTGGCAAAGTAGAATGATGCAAGTCCATAATGAGAGAATTTCGATGTGATTTGTAGACCACAAATACAGGAAAATGTCTCATTTTGCTATTACTTCTAGAGGCTCTACAATGCAGGAATGAATGAAGGAAGGAAAAGGGAGGGAGGGAGGGGGAGGGAAGGCAGGAAAGAATGGGCGGTTTTCAAACATTATACAATGTAGGGTCCCACTCTGACTTGTAAGAAGTCACCAGTCTCTTTCGCGCTTAGTGCGCGTGCGCAGGACAGTTTTGTCCCTGAACGCCCGAGTCGCGCCACACGAGTGAGAGGTGTGATACAAGTGCTGAAAGATCAAATTAAATAACCCGAAAGTGGAGGAAAGTCAAATACTTCTCGTTAACGTTCACTTGGCATTTCAAATGAAGTGTTTGCAATCGCTTTGAAAGTTTATTCAATTGATCGCCACTTCTCGGAAAATCGTTCAAACAATTTGGTTAATGTCGGTACATTTTGATATCTTCTTATCAACGTATTCATGCATTCAAATTGGACATCTTTTAAGCAACTCTACTGTCTGTCTGTCTGTCCAGTTACTCTCAAACTGCTTTGAAGCATGCAAATTGGCGACAAATCCCGATGAGAATCATGATGATGATTATGAGAGAGAGAGAGAGAGAGAGAGAGAGAGAGAGAGAGAGAAAGGTCATAAACAAGTGATTGACGATCCAAGAACTAACCGAAGACTGGTTGTATTTGATGTTTTAAAACATTTCTAATTTAACGAATTACGTAGACAGTCGCGTCTTCCGCTCCTCCGTGTTTTGTCTGTTACAAGGAAATAACGACATACGGAGAGGATATGTAATTTTATTGAGTAGTTGCATCGTTTTTAAGGTTTGAATTGGGACAGATAAGTATAGTTTTGTGAGATATTTAGATATAGTCAAAAATGACTTTCGGAGATTTCCACACGCGGACAGCAGACCTTTATCTTTCGCTCCTCTACTTTTAAATTTCCCGGTTGCAAGAAAGGCGATGCATCTTCAGAAAATTCATTGATTGCTAGTTGATTAACTCTTCGCAAAAATGTAGTCTCGGATTCGTGTTATGTATCTTTACCCCCTCCCCCCCCCCTCCCTCCTGCGTTCATGTGCCACTGACCGTGCAGACTTCAATTGCAATGGACGTCGGAGGTTCATAATTCACCAGGTGTCCCCAGGGGAGGCATTCTGTTGACAGAAAACTCATAATTCTCTCACAAATGTGCCGAGTGCGTGGGAGTATGTAATAAAATAAAACAAGCAATATAAATTCCATGCTGGGGTAGAAAGCCCTGGTCGCTATGGTAGCCGTGGTTTGAGCTGAACAAAAGCTCGTTCACTCAGCTCTGGCTACGGTTCACCCAATTATGGATGGTTTAATTTATTCCGTATTTTAATGACCCGGTTTTCGGAGAAAGTCTGTATTTTAACAGTTACAAAGTGACAACATTTATCCTTGAATATTAGCATGCAAGTACATATACCCCGGGACATCTCTGGGTTTTGGAATCAGGCATATAGCCCTAAATGGACTTACACCCCATTTCCATAGATTTTTAGATCGATCTATCCCTGTGGGGAGTCTCACTAGATTACTGTCAGCTTGGCCGGCTTAAGCGTCTGTCCCGCCTACTAAAAGCTGTAAGGGGGTAATTAACTATGGTGCCCGCTCGGCTGACTGCAATTTAGCGTGAACCCCCAGGGAGTTAGGTCGATCTAAAACTTAATCTTTAGATCGATCTAAATCTCTGGGAAAGTACCCATAAAGTATATTTATGAGTGTGTTGTTATAATAAAACTCCCTCAATCTGTTTTTCTTCTTTTCTTCGTCGTCTTCTTCTTCTCCTTCAAGAAGTTTGTCATTCACAAAGAAGCCGGCATCAAACAGCACTTAGGACAGAAGGAAGACCTTAACTTTAAAAGCTTGATATTTTGGTCTATTTTGACCCAAGGTGACAAAACTGCGCATGTTAGATAAAAAAAGTTAATGTTTTATACTAACTATCAATGAAATTATAGTGGACAATACTGAAGTGAAGTCGACCAAAATATTGGAAGATTTGTTTAGACCAAGTTTCGGTCTATAAGACTGGGTTCACATAAACCTATCATGCTAGCAGAATCGATCTAACTCCGAGGGGATTCTCGCTAAATTGCATTCAGTTACAGCGGCTTAGATGTCTATCACGCTCGCTGTTCGCTGCTTGGGGAAAGGGGTAACGAACTTTCGTGCACGCTTAAACTGAATCTCCTCGGAGATAGATCGATCCTGCTAGTACGATAGGGTTGTGGGAATGGTTCCTAAGACGTGAATAGACAACGTCCGAAACAGGATCGCTTTGATGCATAGCCGTGTTAACGCAACTAAAACGAGCTGTAAGCTGATTGCTACAAAAATCTGTCCTTCCGTGATTGACGGCATCACACAATCGGTCAAATAAGTTCAGAAATTGACAAAAAAAGTGGCAAGATTTCATGAATAAAACATAAATCACAATCCGTGTATTTCCCCGAGGTCGACAGATGGGAAATTATAGAAAATCCGAAAACTAATGAAAACACCAGTTCGGGGTTTTCATATGAAAAATCAAACCAAATTTTCTGGGAAATAGATGGCGGATAGGCCCTGGGAATTGTACAGTACTCTAAAGATAATATTATAAATGTACATATTTGTTTGTGGTTAAGATACAGTATAGTAAGCTTTATTTGCATTCCGATATTGCAGTGGTATTAAAAGGAAAAGATGGGGGTTTGTTTTGGGTTAAATATAGCGATAAGTGTGCTTGATAGGTATGATATAATTTATTAGTACACGTGGTTCAAAAGAACCACCCCTTTTGCTGGGAAAAGGTCCACTCTGGGTAAAATTTGATCTAAGTACATGAAGTTTTTATGGAAAAAGGTCCACTTTTTCAGAAAAAGAACCCCCGTTTTGAAATTGCTGGCTACGGGCCTGAACTGTATGGATATTCTGACATTGCTTATATTCCGCCCATCAGGTTAATAACTTTGATTACTCTGATTCAGGGGGTGACATTTCTATTGTAGTGTGTGTAGGTATGGTTCATTTGAAACACCTTTACAATAGAATCTATAACCTGTAAAAACAACGTCGAAATTTGACAGTCTTAAAATGTGATGAAATAACACGGAAGATTCTGTTACAACGAAGTCTCGCAATGACTTATTGATGTCACTATAACCACAATCCAGCAGAATTTAGCATACAAATATTGGAATCTTATTCAATTCACGCTTCCCTTAGTATGAGTAGTATAGGTCGATCCTCCTAGATCGATTTAGGTATGGGAATGGGATTCAAGAAGTCTTATATAAGTAATGCATTTATTTACAGGCAGAAAACCCCAGTTGACACGACCTCTAATGAGACGGTGACAATCCGTCATGCACAAACAACACCAGCACTGAGATACCTATGGCCATTTCGTCTTTGTTTACTTAATACTGTATACAAGCACCACCAAAATAGAATCCAGTCGACAGAGCTAACTGAGCTAATTGAAGATTAAATGTTGTATAAGTGACACCCTTGCGTTGTTAGACTGTATTATCTGGGATTACGCAGTGTGCACATAAGCCAAACGAAGGCCAAGGCACAGCTAATAAGTGACACTCTGCGGGTGTTGGACGGTATTACTATTATCTTATTCAGGGGGTATTACTAACCGTGCTCATTAGTCTGTACCAAACTTTCAAGAAGGTCAAATACTGGACAAATCAGTGCCATGTAGGTAACACCACTGTCCTTCAAAACAAGTGCTGGAGAGATATGTTACCTAATTACCCAGGAAATAAATAAATAAATAAATAAATGGTCGAATGAATAACAAAAATTAAGAGTGAAGGGTCTATACTTGCTTCCCCACATGCACAATTAAATACACGAAACGAACATGCGCTATAATGTTATCAAGTCTTTTCCACAAGTGTTCTTGTTCAGAATAATATGTGTGTGCCACTGTGTATGTTTGTGTGCGTTCAAGCGTGTGCACGTACCTGCGAATGTGAGCGGTTTGAGCTGTGTTGGCGTTTGTCTTTGTTTGTGTTTGTGTACGCGCGTGTTTGAACGCGTGGTATGCAGACAGCTACAAGTGTATATATCAGCTTGTCATAGGCCTAATCTCTCAGAGCTTAAGGTGCGCAAGGCCCACTTTGCACCCCTTCCCCACCCCCACCCTCACCCCCACTCCCACCCCCACCCCCACCCCTTTTTTATTACACTTCACAGAAAAAATAGTCGTCCAAGTCGATGGATTCAGCTGGTTTTAATCAAGCCGGAAGGTACAGGGCAAGCATCCTTTATATTACCTTCATATATATTATCATTCTCTCTCCCTACAAATGATATTCATTTATGTAGAAGTACAATAACAATCAGGTGTTTTTTACTGGGTTCAGGAAAGCGGGAAGATTGGGTAGCCACACCGGCACTAATACTTGTTTTTTTCTTATATCTCTTTCCACAATATTGATTTTAACTAAAATAAACAGGCACTTTTAGTTCGCTCTACGTGGATCTAGTGTGAACTTGTCCGTATAGGTTTTTACGAGTGACCTTTAATATCTTAATTAATTTAAATCTTTCTTATTTTTATATTGTTGGAAGGGAACATGCTGTTAGGGCTAGGTGTCATGTGTAGGGCCATAAATGCTGGTATCTGCGGTTATGGGGGACAAGAACAATCATCATCTACGGCTTAAGTTGTCAATTGAAGAAAAGATGAATGGTGTTTGGAACTTTGTGAGTCCATAATCGTAGATACTTAGTATAGTGTGTTGAGTCTAACGGATGACATCAAGTGCAATGTTCTCTCTCTCTCTCTCTCTCTCTCTCTCTCTCTGGGAACATACACATATTGGAGCATCACTTCTTTCGCTCTCAGCACACACACATGCACACACACATGGAAATTCTCTCTCTCTCTCTCTTTCTCTCTCTCTCTCTCTCTCTCTCTCTCTCTCTGTGTGTGTGTGCGTGTGTGAGATGGGGTTGAAAATTGATGTACCATTTATATCCACCATTTTAGTTTGGTCCATTCATGGGTAATATGGTATATAAATAAATAAATGTAAGTCTGACACCATGCACCTTTTATACCATGTATACGTACCGGTATAAATGTAAATGTGGGCCTTATATTAATGTAGACAGTGAAGGTCTCATAGCAAGACCGAACTCGACATTTAGTTTAAATCAGAAATAAATAGGTCGTTGTCTCAACAACTGCAATAGGATAAATGGTTAGGTCACATTAATTTAATTGTGTTACTTGGGAGGAGCAACACTTTCTCAACTACAGCAATACATGGAAATTGAATCACGGCGCTGTGCTATATTGTGTTTGTTGAGATAATTGACTGCAGTTGATCTACAGCAATAGAAACTGACGCAAAAGGGTCTTTTGGGAACAAGTGGTCCCCAAGCAACCCCGTGATGAAGAATGAGAACACGCCCTACTCTCATTTTTTAAAATAGGTCCACTTAAGCCACAGGGTGTCACATAACATTATAATCATGTAAAATGAGCCCCCCATGCGACGTATAATTTTCGCTCGAGACACTAAGCTTGAAATAAATTCAAAGATAAAGAAAATACGTTTACAATGAGTTGTACATGGACCCCTTGTTCCCTGCAACAGAATTAAATGAAGTTTTGAGTCCAGCATGACAGGCTCATATCTGTGAAACTTTCCTTAAGGAGACTGTGTATAGATCAAAATTAATAAAGAGATTTCTTTTCGGTGATCTTCCAGTGGCAACAAGTTAAATGATTTTGAATATAATTTGAGAAGTCCACAATCTCAATTTTATTGGTCAAGCTGACACACCGTGTGCATACTCCCATGGAAAGGAATTTTGGACAATGATAGTGTTTTTTTCCATAATTAAAAAACACATAGCAGATGCTTTTAAAGAAGTCAGTGGTTAGGGAATATAAAAGAAATCCAACATACATATTTTAATTAATTTTATCTAAATCCAATCAGTGAATCTTAATTGGGATGTATCACAGAATGTCATCACAAAACCATTGTGTGAATGACACTTATAGAATTTTTCTTTTCTATGAAAAAAAGGCATTCTCAGGATAATACAACAATACAATAGAAGTGTCACCCCCTGAATCAGAGTAATCAAAGTAGGTAGATCTTGAGTAGTTATAATGCCTGGTCTACTTATAATGTAACTAATGAGTATAAAACCACTGTACTGTACATGTACCATGAAATTGTATTGTTGGTCTTTATGTGAAATTTGATGTAAATAAAATGATACCAGGTGCATATCATTATACAGTCATTTATCTCCCCATTGGACCTAAATAGGAATCTCTTATTATGTCCATGTTTCCCCCAAAGTATTGATTCAGTAGGGGGTGACACTTCTGTTGTCCAGTGTGTGTAAATAACATTTTTCATGTTGGAAATGAGACTTAGTCACAATTTTTCTCAACATTTAAAAGCGCCTTTTTAATGCTTAGTCTAAGGACCTTAACTCAAAAGTGAACCTGGCTGCATACTAAGAGCACATACAGAACAAGTTGATCTGGAGATTTAAAGATCTGCCGACCAATTATGGCTGACCCACTTAGAAACGATGCTGCTAATCCCCCGATGGTCTCCCATCCTCCACATGTGCCATGGTTGAATGGTGCCTTGTATTTAAACCTCCAAGCCCAGATTTATTGGGTTTAATGGCATGTGTGGAGGTAGGAAAAAACATCAGGGGATTTAGCTGATTGCATTTAAGTCAGGGCCCTGTAACTCGAAAGCATCGCGTATTGTGAATAGCGATTTCACATAGAGGCTACAGTGTATTATATGAGCCGGGTTATGGAATCGAAATGCTTGTGCTCGGTCACAATGTGCAATGCTTTCAAGTTACGGGGCCCCAGGTCTGCCATATTTAATGGGGAGATCTGTCAGTTTACAAATTATCTGTTCTAAATGCACCTTAAGGTTTTAATCAAAATGTTGACAGAGACTGCTGTCATGCGTTGGTGAAGTGTGTGCGGGGTTTGCAAGCGAAACAAAAAAATTTTCATCACACTCCAAACGAAGATTAATTAATTAATTAGAGTAGAGATAATTTGCAGAAAATTAACCTGTAAAATGGCCGCATTCACAGCCAGTTGGCGTGCATAATAATGGATTCCCGTCTTCCATGCACCTCCTCCCAACAATGGCAGAGCAACTAAATCTCGGCATGTTCTCAAGTGGGATGTGCCACAATTGAACAACTGGCTGTGAACATGGGCGTTGACTTTGACAAAACATGTTGATTGTTAATTTCACTTACGAAACAAAAAACTACCAACTCATCATGTGTAACCTTAAAAAGTAACATCCCTCTACATTAATATTTCAGACTGTATAATGAACTTTTATTTATTATGTACAGTAATATTAAGTTACTACTGCTATAATAATGATCTGGGCCATGAAGCACCAAATTTTATAACTGGCCTCAATATAGTAAAATTGTAAAGGATTAAAAAAAAAAACTGTTTGTTTACAGTCACTTTGAGCAGTGGCGTATCATTCTTCTTCCTGACAACAGAAGTTGAAATGCCATAAAGATGCTTGTATGATTAACAGAATTACATACACACTGTCTCAGGACTAGACATTGTCTCTTCTTGAACATAAAAGAGGTAAAAAACATTGCGAAGAACTTCAAAAGTAATTTTTCATCTATATAGAACTGATATGTTATGCAAATCACAAGTACCTCATGGGAGCTAATAAAGGCTTATATAAAAAAAATAGTAATGTTTCTGATATCCCACTTCTGACAAAAAATTAGTTCAACCTAGGATATCAAAATCCTTTAAGGGTTTTACTTGAACAACTTATCTTTATCAATTTCATTCATAAACTCTAAACAAAATAAATAAATAAATAAATAAATAAATAACAAAAGTGACTTCCTAAGAATATATAACTTGTACCGAATATGATATTTAAATATCAAACTCATAAATAGATTCAAACATAAACAACCTTTGGTATGGCTAAGGAGAACATTTCTTATCACGGAATATACGTCCTAACTGTCCCTTCTATGACTCCTCGACATATAGGGCAGCGTCTTAACGCAGGAGCGCAGTGGGCACATGCAACTAAATGCGCACACGGAAGCAAGAGAACTGAAACTTCATCGTCAAGACATATTTTGCATATTCTCTCTTCTTTCAGTTTTCTATTCTCCTCTCTCAGAGTTTGATATTCCTCTGGCAGTTCTCTAGATGGCGCTGCTGCTGCTGCTCCTGGTTGCTGCTCATCTTGAGGCTCAGTGTTAGGCTCGTCCTGGGGTAAAATAAGCGATGAGGCTGCTGAATTTTCATTCAATTCTAATTCTCTCATCTCTTGTCTCTTTCTTTCTTCTCTTTCTTTTTCTTCTAGCTCATAGATGGCATCTAGTAATGAGGGGGCATCTGGGAACTCTGATCCTGGAGAGAGAGAGAGAGAGAAAACAAAAACATAAAAATGAGGAATTAATTAGTGGAAGAAGTCAAAGAAAGGGTGCATAAAACAGCATTCAAAGTCATCAAAGTGTAGACTCTTGAATCTGGACACTATGGGCTCATTCCCAATGAAACTATCATTCTACAGAAATCGAGCCAACTTTGCAGGGAACCTAGCTGAATGCAATCAGTTTACCAGATTAACATGCCTCCTCGTTTCCAACAAGTCCGAATAATCACAAGCTTTTCTGTATTCTATTCAATGCCAGAAGTAGGCCTGTTAGGCTGACTGTATTCAGCTACGGGCCTGCAGAGGCATATAACATAGGGTGCGTGCACAATGAATCTACTGGGATTTGTTCTGAATGCAATCAAATGAAAAGATGAACACTCCTCTTGACAATGAGTAGAAAACAGAAAACCTGGTGATAAAATGAGTACACTGGAAACAAGAGAAGGGGAGCCATTCAGTTTACCTGACTGCATCAAAGCAAGAGTCCTTGCAGTCTTGGATCGCTCTACCTAGTATTAAAGCTTAATTGTGAATGCACCCCGCACTTTTCAACAACGAGGAAATCCTATTCCAATGACTGCATGCATGACACATAGCTTCGAACCCCGCAGCACTTACATGTATACATCACCATGCAGAGATTTCAGTGCCCTCCCCTGTTTTCCAATATTTCAGTTTTTCTAGATATCTCATAAAGCTATCTAACAAAGACATATTACCTCACATGAACCTAACACACTTTTCAAGCCTTTAAATGGTCTTTTTTTTTCAGCAATCATAAATATGTGAGTAAAATATCTTACTCACACGTATTTCAAGCTTCTATCACCAATGTACTGGTAATGACATGCAGGAATGCTTTCACGTACATTATCCCTGTGATTATATGTCATACACCGCATATAATGGTAACAATTTTTAACTATGAGGTAAGAATGAAGTAATTTTTTTCAGTCAAAAGCTTTATGTGGAATGAGGCTATCCAGGGGAATAGCCTCTATTCAGGAGTTATACTTGCACCCCCCCCCCCACACACACACACACCTATTCCCTGATGAAGACATAAAAATATTGGAGGTAAAAACTATTTTCATTTTAAGCTGCTGAGTAAAGAAAAATTATTTCATTCTCATAACATAAAACAGCTGATGAAATTCTCAGTGACTATATATAACCATGAGGTGCAGTCAAAAATACCTCTCTCACTAGGTACATAAATAGCACCTTTATCTAGAGATATATGTAGATTGGCAAAGTAGGGGATTTTTTAACATAATCGCCACAGATAGCCTAGGTAAGACAAAGTGCACTTACCTCTGCCTTACTTACTAGTAAATGATTCACATTCAAAATTTAAACTTTTATGCATACAATTTTTATCAATCACCAACCCTTTTCCTACCAAAATTAGTTCACCATTATGTTCCCAAATGTAGTTAAAGATCACCTGACCAGTTAATGCTTAAGACATGTAATGCCAGATTAGGACATACGGTGTCCTAGCTCTTCAAGTCTATGGTACTACTCTATGGACCAAATGAATGGAACATTCTCCCAAAATTATTGTACTTAAAATTATAATGTCTGAGGGCAATTTTAAAGAATAATTTCTTACTAATTTTTTTATAATTATTTTTGTTTACCTTTGTCTTTTACTATAAATACTACTATTTTAATATTCTATCTGTCTATATTTATTTATTGACATTATTCATCTTATTCTGTTCATTTTAACCCTTGTCAAGTCTTCTGAACATTTTGTATGGATTTTAGACTACAAATAAATATTATTATTATTAATTGCCAGTGGATACATGACAGTTTCTTTTTCTGACAAAGATGCTGTAGAGACATTAAAATCATTACAACAAGGTTTATCCAGTGCAATATGAGAACATTGGACTTCACGCTGGATTCACTGGCTCACACTTCCAATGTCATGAGAAGACTGACAGGTCCCTGATGATGTCCTTGAGCAGGGGCAGATTTAGGCTGTCTTCTGGGTCTTCCAGCAGACGGTCAGATTTTTAAGTTTACATTGACGAGGATCTAATTTTTTTGTAGGAAGACGGTCAAAAATTGAGGGTTGATCAATGAAGATAATTTGGAAGTCTGTCAGAAAATAACTCTGGATCCGCCCCTGTTGAGAAAAAGGACGAAATGTCGCGGTCTCTGCATAACATAACTAGCAGCTGTATATGACTGTCCAGTATTAGGTTTAATATCACAAATGGATTATATTTATAATTTACATTTTGATATAAAATACCCCTGTTACCCAACATTTCGTCAACATGTTTACCACTTACATTGAAATATGTTTGTGATTATTCAGGGGATTTTAGCTGTACATAGTTATTATGTACAATTATTAACTGCTTGCTTACCTCAGAATACTGATGTCTTAGTAAATATCACTTTGGCCGAGATCAGCATATCAATATGTTTACCAAAAGGGAAAGGTCAGTAACTAATTTACTAAAACAGAAGAGGCACAATTCCCATATACCTGCCTCCAGAGGTCTTCCAGCTGTTACATAATATTGTGAGACTTTCATAACATCTAGAAGTGTTAAAGGTAAACAGTAGACAATACCCCAAGCACTGCACGTACTGCAGGTGTTTTCCATTCTAAAATTAGTGATGACTCATGTTGATGTAAATACCAAGGCCACAAACTGTTACATATAAGCCAAAAAGTCACCAAGTCACTGTCAGAAGACAACCTGGTGACTGACATCAACGTGATACTTGTCAGACACTGATTCAAGGTTGGGATCTCACTGTGCATGACACCAAGAATGTATTTGTGTCAGTTAATATAATATAATATAATATAATATAATATAATATAATATAATATAATATAATATAATATAATTTACCCATGTATCCATGACTGGATCATTCAAATAACACCATGCATTTTTGATGCATCATTTTAAAATATGATTCAGACACACATGGGTGAGCATGCAAAATAAGAAAAGATGATAGACCTAATCTTTATACCAGCAGGCATATAATAGTTGCATTGGATCAACGTTGAAAACAGGTTGATACGTTGAATTGCCGTTGATCTACCTAAATTCAAAGTTAAATCAATGTTGATCCAGCCACGTTGACTCAACGTTGTATTTTGGTCAATGACACAACCTTGCAGTTATGAATTGTAATTTAAAATATTAATCATTAAAAACGTGATACTTTGTTTATCAATACTGTAACTAAATTTATCAAAATAATAACAAAATGGTTTTAAAGTAAAAGTGACAGTTGTTTTGTGTCTTTAGTTAACTAGTGAATTTTCTTAACTTGTTATTCAGAAATACATTCCAATAAACTGAATTGCTTGCAAGGTCAGCTAACATTAGGATGAATAAGTTGCTGTAAATCTGATGGAGTTAACAGTTTTTGGTAAGATCTATATATATTTTGTAAGATCTATATATATTAATCTAAACCTTGGAAATTTTAACTTAAAGGCCATACATTTATACCCTACATATATTTAGCCATCAAACATGTCCTACTGCTAAACACATCCAGGCAAATTTCCCGCTGGGTGGGGTTGATATAACATTGTTCTCTGACGTTGATACAACGTTGTTATCTGAGGTTGACACAACTTTCAAATCCAACGTTTATTCAATGTCTTTTCAACGTTATGGTTCAACGTTGTTTCAACGTTAAAACAACATAATTTGCCCGCTGGGTAGTTAAAATAAAAGACGGACTCTGCACTGACTAGAAAGCACACAACGTGAATAAAAAAGTGCATGGGCACTGATAGTGTACTGAATACACTCTGAATACCTAGTAAGACTAAATACTAAGGAGTGGCTCACATCTTTACTTTGGCCTATCCTTACTAGTACAGTATTGTACTGTTACAACACAATTAAAAGACAGAAATGCCAAGTCATGGTATAAAGAATGCCATAATGACAGTACAGAATAATAGATATGTGTTCTTTTTCTCCACATAGCTGAGTAAATGTTTACTTTTGATGAATCAAAAAGTCAATTATCCACAATACAATAAAGAATCAAGACCAGTCATTCAACAAATAAAAGAGTTCACCTTATTAAGTGCTAAAAAGGAGTCGTGTTAGTCTATAAGGTCTTCCCAGATATTGTTTCAAACCATTGTGAAGGCGTAAAACAAAACTCTTGTCAACATGCTTATCACATATTCATGTGTAAACATGTTTATGCTAATTCAGATGGGGGTTTTTAATTTCTAATGCACTATATTGACTTGTTTACAGCAGCATATCGCATGAAAATGTGCTGAGATAAATTTAGCCATTGAATATAACTGCTGGAATAGACCTGATATTTTTTAAGTACATGTACATCTGTTTCTTATGTAAGAAGATAAGGTCAGAATAAGCCATGCACTAAGTAAAAATGAATAAAGGAGTATTTATAACCATTTGTGGGATCCTTTACTTTGGGTTGGCCTCATTCGCTCATCTGAACCAATCATCTTTAAATAATCAGGGGGGAAAACCCCTCAACACAAAAGATCAGATTAAGATGAAGTAGTAGGATTTCCTTAGGCCATTCCCTATGATAAATGCAAAAAACATCTTGAAGACCATCCCCTTCTCTTCAAAGAATAATATCCAGACTTTACACAATGATCATAATGAACGGTATTTACTGGTACTAGGACAAAGGGTATGTATAAAAACACAATGTGGTTTTAAACAATTCAATTATATCAACATCATTAATGACAGGGAAAAAACCCCAACATACAATGCATATTTTTTGCTTTATGGCTGGACCAGGCAACAAAAAGGGCAATAAAACGTCCCCAAAATTTTATAAAAGAAGATTCTTGTGGCTTGCCCCCTCTAAGACCCTTTTGTCATGGAGGGGGATAACTTTATGGACTCAGTCTGGATTGGTAACCCACAAAGTGAACCAGACCAGACTGGTTTAGTACTATTTATATACAGCTCCGTGAACTGAGCCTATCTCAGGGGCAGATTAAGTCTGTCTTCTCGATCTTCTTCAAGATGGTCAGATTTTCAAGTTTACATTGATGGGTATTTAATTTTTTTCCTTCAGAAGATGATCAAAAATGGAGAGGGGATCAACAAAGATAATTTGGAAGACTGTCAGAAAATATTTCTAGATCCGACCCTGCATCTTGTCTTTCATGTTTTCACATACTATTGTAGGCTATATCTCTAGTACAGATTAAAACCTAGTGTTCTTTTTCACCGTGAGGCATTATCTAGGAAAACATGTTATATGAACGTGTGTAAAAAAAGCCCTTGACAACCTTGCAATAAAGACTGAAATAAAGACCTTGCGGATATGCGTGTTAGTGATTATGACCTGGAAATAGAATGGTGCCGCTATGTATCTAAAAAAAAAAAAAAAAAAACCCTACTGAAAATCGTAAGTTCCCCCACTCTACCGAAACTGAAACTCATTTCCCACTGAAATGTTAAAAGCCTACCGGTCGTGTTAGAAGCAGTAGACTAATGATAGCAGGTGAACATAAAAACAGACCATGAAACACTTGGCTGGCTGCTCAGTCCAAAAAGTGAATCATGCTTGAGAGCCCTACAGATATATATACCTGAAAGTTATCATCATGCCAAATGTATTTTGTATTTATATTTATGTTATAAACGATTACTGTACACATTTTAGTGCTCAATAAGGTATTATTATTATTTTATTAGATAATATTGGGGCCTGTTCAGAACCAGTTGATCTGAAGACAAACTAGTCCAGGGATCAAATATAGTCCACCCACCCACTTGAAAGCATGAGGGGATTAAATTGGTCTGCCCCAGCAGGGATGGCATGGATGGGAGGCGGGGATCCATTGTCATGTTTAGTTCACATAGGGTGCTTTCCCAGAAATTTAGTTTGATCTAAAGATTAAGGTTTAGATTGACCTAACTCCCTGAAGGTTCATGCTAAATTGCAGTCAGCCGAGTGGGCACCATAGTTAATTATCCCCTTACAGCTTTTAGTAGGCGGGACAGATGCTTAAGCCGGCCAAGCTGACAGTAATCTAGTGAGACTCCCCACAGGGATAGATCGATCTAAAAATCTATGGAAATGGAGTGTTACTGTAACGCATGCATATATATATATATATATATATATACTGTACCTGGGTGGATAAAAATGACAATGTGTAATTTTTGTCATGTGCTTGATATATACTATGTTATCTGTTAAACTAATCTTCTTGTCCAATCTGCTAAACCCCCCTTCATGACAGACAAATTAAATCGGACATAATTTATTTTTCTAATGGGAAGAAATGGAAGTGATTGAATGAATAGATTAAGGTGGAAGGGGCAGGAAGCATTTTTCCTGTTTCTTATCTCAAGTTACAGATAATTACTATTATTATAATACTTATTATTTTTTGTCAGGGGGGAGGAGGGGGGCTTGACTTTATTTGCACTGGAACAGAACTGTTATAAATACTGTATTTACTTGATCTTTTCAATAGGAGAAATTGGGAATTGACAAGCACCATATTTTCAAAGTCAATTTCGTTAAATTGGGACATTCCTATTGAGAGGTAGAATTCAAAATAAAAAGCAGGCTACTCTTCGGTTTTATTTTATACAGGAAAAGCACCACAAATTATCTGCAGAGATATGACTTTTGGGGTTATAAATTTAGATATCTGAAAGTTGGATAATTTTTGCCCATTATAAATATCCAGTCAATTTCAGTTACTGCAGGTTAGTCATGTCCATCCATTTGTATTTCACAAAAATTGAGCTTTGCAAACTGAATGCTGGAATTACAAGACTAAGTACATCAAACTCAAATCTCCAAAAATGAGATGCACTGTTGGCAATTTGACTTAACTGTAACATGCAATATTAGATCTAAAAAATTTTAATATTTCTTAGAACATATTTCAACTCACCAGAGTCTCTAAATCTGTTTTCAATGGCCAGTTTCACCATTTCATTAGTATATCCCAGTTCCATCACTGCCCTGGCGTAAGGCTTCATCAGCGCCTCTGACGTCCTGTCTCGGGATGAGGGGGCTGGAAAGAAATGGTACACGGTTAGGCTCTCGTCTAATTGAAATTCTTATTATCATCTATTTTTTATTTTGATCTCTTTTCTTAAAGGCTAAAAATCAGTTCAATTTCACCCATGACAAAATACTTTCTAAGTAAAATATGAGACCATGGCAAACTCATTTCTTCAAAATGTCTCAAAGAGGATTTTTTTCTTTTACCGACTGTAAACCTGATTTTTAGAAAAATAAGTAAGCTTTGCTGTGATATTTTTCAAAGAAATAAATATTTTAACAAAACTGACCTCTGGATGCAGGTGCTGAAGGTGGAGGAGTGCCTGCAGCTGACTCATTCTAGAAAAAAAAATACCACATATATCTTTACTAGTGTATATATATATATATATATATATATATATATATATATATATATATATATATATATATATATATATATACACACACACTAAATATAGAGGGAGACAAATGATGCCTATTCTAAACTGAAATACAATTATGCCTTTATAAACTGGTATCAGTGTTTATCAAAATGGCACATTCATCACTGACCAAATTGTTAATACATACATGTACATTCTACAATGAGACCAAATCTGAAACCTGATACTCTGGGCATTAACACACAGACAAAGTGAAAAAAAATGTAATTTTCAAGTACTAGTATGTGGAAGTTTTTAAACTGTGATTCACCCTTCCTTTACTTAAAAATGGCATTTGTCACAAGTACAGCATACACCCGTGTTTTATGCAGCAGACCCATACACATACTCACCTGTTTTCTTTTAATACTGTTTATAAAGTCCAAACCCTTGCACTGTTTCACATAGCCACATTTGGAAAACCATCGGGCATGTTCCGTCCACGGTTCATCTCCAGGTTCCCAATTTTTCAGGCCTCCATTACAAAAGAAGCATTTAACATTGTCGTTAAAGCCAGCGTAAAAGAAGCCAGCATGAGAAAGCATATCTGGTCTCTGGGTCTTGTCACTTGGCCAATTATTATAAGTAGCTAGTCTCCTTTGTATGGTAGAAAATTCTGGATGTCTTGGTTTTTCAGTAACTATTGGGCTATTTTCCAATATTAATGACGGCCATCTTGATTGCAATGTTGTCCCTGTGGCAAATCCTGATGTTGCCGCAGATGTTCTGGTAGCAACAGAAGGTCCAGTCGATCCAGTAGATCCTGCCCCATAGCCAGAAGATTCGGACTGTGTTGAAAATATTTGCCGGAAATTTTCTGTCTGCCTTTCCGAACGTAGTTTCTCTATAACAAAGGGGCATTCTGGAGAATGTCTCGAATGCTCCCCCATGGCGGTATCGCCAGGCTCAAAATTTCTTATCATTAATCCACAGTAGACACACTTCACCATGTCTCCCTGACCCATGTGTATAAACCCGGCTTCTGCTAGGTCCGCGGCTCGCAGGGGGTTGTCCGATGGCCAATTGACAAAGGTGCCCAGACGGGCTGACGGTTCTCCCATGGATCCCCACTGTATACCAGTGGCTGGTATGGGGCCACCACGATTTTGTTGTGAAGACATAATGTCAGTTTTAGTTTCCTTTGAGTATTTGTAAAGTGCTTTCTATCAAAATATTTATTTTTATTTTTAATTTCTTTTTTTTTTGTGCTTTCCTTTCTACTTAAATGAGTGCCTTGTTTTAAGGATATGTTTCCTTTAGTTTCTTTTTTTTTTTGGGGGGGGGTATGATTTCCTTTATGCTTATTAAAATTTTTTTGTATCCTTTTCCCTTTTTTATATTTTTCAGCACTAAATGAGAAAAACTTGGTTTTAGTATTGAGTAACAGTTCTCCTACTATGCACCTCTAAACTAATCTTGAGCAAACCTAGTCTTTATTAGTAAAATGTTAATTGTCTAGGGCAGCAACTGTCACACTTAGAATATGCTGCCTATATCATGTGTTATATCCACTTTACAGGGCGTTGTGAAATTTGTATTTAGTTCATGCAGATGTTGCAAAGCACATCTAAAAGAATGCCGACTATGACAACTGAAATTGGCAAATCTACGTTTGTGGTCACTTCGTTGTTGTTTTTCTTTATTATTCTTGGCAAATCTGAGTTCACTGTCACTTGGTTCGTGTTTATTTTTAGTATACTTGGACTGGATGGTCCTCCTTCTTCTCTTTTTATCATAGGATGTATTTTCACTTTCTGTGTTATCTGTACTGTTTCCAGACTGGGGCATATTAAAACCTTCTGCCTCCATGGTGTGCCATTTTAATTTGCAAATACTGGAAAAGAAAAGGTGGAAGACCATTTTAAAATTAATCTTTTAGGTAAAAGTGTTACTGTACTTAATCTCTAAAGAACACATTGCATGATTCACATTTATTGGATACTATGAGGTTGAAATATTCCTTGCCTAGTTCCACAAAATGATATAAACAGAAAATGGTTTTTCTACAAACAAGTTGTAGAATAGCTTCTCACCTAATACCCCATTCACACTGGCAATTTTGACCATGGTTCAGGCCTGATCAAGGTCTTATATGGGTTAACTTTTGTAATATATGAATGGGCTAAGTACCCTGATTGCAGTTCAAATAAACTCTGATTGATAGTAGGGTTAATCAGCTAAATCAGAGTTACCTTTGAATCACGGTCAAGGCTGGATGTTTACATCTGAAAAGCATATGCACAAGAGGGCAATTAATTTTGCGGGAAATTCTGTCAGTACTTATTGTACTAATTGTATCAGGCTTGTTTCATTCATTGTATTCAATAATGAGCTGCAGTAAAAGAGTATCTTGGCCTGAG
This sequence comes from Lingula anatina, assembly GCF_001039355.2. The sequence goes on along the minus strand of NW_019775906.1, from coordinate 84,782 downwards.
GAGGCCGTCAAAGCCCTGCTCTCCATATGATCTCAGAGTGAAATAAAAATAATAATAAAAAAAACAATAATAATTATAAATAAATTAATGAATAAATAAATAAATACATAAAAAGAGTGGTGTGCCAAAAACAAGACAGTGTTTTACAATTCTAATGAGAACAAGAGTGCACATACTTATAAAAGCAAAAATAATATGCTAATCACTAATACTGCTTATAATAGCTTCCAGTAGCAGTTTGAATGCAAGGAAACTGGGTCATATCTTAGACTACAATTCATTGTAGTTAACAGATAAGAGAAGAGATGCATAAACTAGTTAACAGAAAAGGGGTTACCTATAAGGATGAGGATTGCTTGTTAGTTTGTGGGGTATTGACCCATTAGAGCCTGCATCTTCAAAACAAACGGCAGCCATGCTGGAGGGAGACCGGAATCGTCTGCTGCGCATGATCATGTCTACAATTTAGTATGATTTAATGTTCTGTATTTTCTTTGATATTTAACCAAATAAAATGACGAATTACTGCAGGGTATATGATAGAGAAAAGATAAATAACTTTGCAAGCGTTCACAGACTGCCTGAAGTGGTAACAATCCAAGGTGAAGGGACGAAAACTGTAAACGGAGGAGAGACCGAGAAGTGGCTTTGAATCAAGACTCATTTGAGAAGTAAAGGACAAAACTAATTTATTTTACAGCATAGTGTGCAGCCTTTACCATAAAAACAGTAGAAAACCAAAGACCACGGTGTTTAAGTTTGGAGCGCACGTACACTGTAGATAAATAGTGCCCAAAAAGTTTGTGTGGAGAGCGTGTTGTAAAAACGTGTGGAAATACCCAGGAAGGGTTTCGACTTTCATTATGAAGACTCACTTATTGCCTTGGGTGTACCGGTAATTTGTTTTCAGCTTTGTTGCTCTCCGGATTTTATCTGCTGTCATCTACCTCTTTAATACAGTGAGTTCAGCTGTAAATGACTATCTATCTAGCTAGAGACATATCTGTGAATATCTGTAAAAAAATCTATCACTCGCCCTGGTAGAGGGTAAGAATCTGCCAGGTATTTTTATTTGTTCTTAATTCTAAATTTTTATCATATTTCTGTAGAAATCAAGAATCATTCTGCCATGCATGTTAATTGTAAGTGACTTTAAAATGTCTTTTCATCCCTTTCAAAAATTTTGGTCACATGTAACAATGTCACATGGCCTAATAGGGATTGTTAAAGAAAATCTGTGCCCAAAGTCAATGTGCAGTGTTCATTTGCTGTTTTGAAGTTATCCTGATAGCTTGCACACAACTAGGATAGGTATTCTGTTTATTTAGAATTGTGCAGAAACACGAGTAATGAAAACACTTTTTCTTTCTCATATTTTATGGCTGTCCTTTATCAACAAAAGATTTAGCTCATGTAGGTTGCACATTTTTAAAATTGTGACCACCATGCAGTTGTGGAATTTTATGTTTACTTTTAGTTTTATTCATACAAAATGTGCATTTTCCTATATTTTTAAGCAAGTGGTTGCAGAAATGAAGATAAATTCATGAACTGACTTGTTATTTTACATTGGATTATATCATAAATAATAAGTTTGAAAACTGCCTTGCTTCTGTGAACGTCTGGACTTATAATAAATTCCTAACAATGTTGCTTATGTGAATGGTTGAATTCATGGCAAAATATTGAACTCTCAAACTACATGTTACATGTACTTCCCAATGAACCAAAATGAAGTACAAGGATGTTGAAATAATTTCTGACAACTTCATGATGTACAGTTAAATCATATCTGATAGCAATATTTCTTGTCATAAGACAACCCTGCATATATTCTTCTGTGAGTCCGTAAGGGTTGATCCCAATGATCAGCTCAAATTTCTCCTTATATATCTATCCTTTATGTAAAAAAATTGCTTCTATGAAAGGTCGAACTTATGATTACACATTAAACTCTCTCAAACTATAACTGTTATTACCCAATGAGCAAGAAAAATGAATTACAAGATAAATGAACTAGCTTCTGACAATTCCACGATGTTGGGATAAGTCAGGATTTCACGTTTTTAGACTGCCTTGAGTTTATATAGGTCGATCATGCTGATCAGCTGAAGTTTCCACATGTATATATATTTTTCCTTTTGGTGTACTTGATCATGATATGAAGGTTATTTTATTTTATTTGGTTCACCTATATTTACACTACTATTCCCCGTCGTTCTTTCCCTCCAGTATGGCCGCTGGACTAGTTTTACGGAGCAAATATGATGTCACTGTAATGGGTTAATTGCCAAACAGTGTATTAGGTGAACTGCAAGCTGTTTCTGCTGAATAGACAATAGTCAATAGTAGACTTAGATCTTTCTGAACAGGCTAATGACAAATAGAATGACATATATACAATATGATATATAAAATATATAGAACACATAATAAATACAACCATGTATATAATTAAACATTTTTATGCTTCAGTTTTTATGTATAATTCACACACCACATTAAATATGAAATAAATCATCTCATATCATTATCATGTACGCCTGGTATATCACTAGCAGCAAATTTTAGCCCCTGCTACATGTAGGTTCTCGTTTTACTTACTTATTCAACGTTAAAATGGCAGCAACACATACCACGTACGATAAGTGAGGCCAGAGAAGTAGTCTTTCTTTCTCTACTTCTATGGTGAGGCTTATGTACGGTGGCCCTCGGTTTAAATCGGAGCACAGCCCAGTCCTTTGTTCGGCAAAACCGGTACTGATAATTGATAATTAATGTCATTAATTGGGTGTAATGGTAGATCCTGATAGGTTTTTACATGTACAAGCTTGGTATTGTATTCAATGTGAAATGATAATCCATGATAATCTTCCCCAGAAACCTCGTAAAACAGCTCACCATAAAAAAATTCTGACAGTTGGAATGGCGTCACATCCGGATCATGCCTGCTACGGTGTACTTCCGTTTAATAAAGCTGTTGTTTGTTTATGTACAGCGAACTGTGGGGGGCATTTGTAGGCTTGGCCTACTGCGCATTTCGTCTTGATTTTGACCAGGGAATTATATCGTACACGATATAATTCCCTGTTTTGACCAACCCTGCTTCTTTACATTGAAATCTGTTAAATCACAGTTTAAAGACTCCTCGGTCCCATTTTTATATTCAGAAGGCCATGGAAAATGGACTACCAGTAAATTTAATCTTTCACTGTACAGAAAAGTTCAGAAATATATGTATGTTTCTATCATACATGGTGTATACGTGAGAGTACGCTTACGTTTGCCAACATCAACATGCACATTCTAACGTTGTAGCCTACCCAACCTTTCATTGCTATAATAAACTGTTAATATTATTCAATGCCATGTGCCTTTAAAGTCGGTATAACTTCCCCCATATGCACCGTCTGAGGTTCTAGTTAGGCTCAGTTCCCGGGGAATGAATATTAAGGCCTTTATAGGTTCGAAGGCCCTATACGCTGTATACGAACACAACTACGTATATGTGCAGTACCTTTGACATATTTAAACTTACTGTTATTGCCGAACTTGCGTCCTTGCTCAATCGAAATGCCTACGTCGCTCTTTTTGGAGTGTCAATTTAAACGTGACTAGTCGATGTGAGGTCACTATATATATATATATATATATATATATATATATATATGCGCAATTTGGGAGGAAAAAGTCCCTTCTATTTATAGAGGGAATGATGTTCTAAACACACCCAGGTTTATCACTATGACTGCATTCCCACAGCGTCACGCTATTTAAATAAGGTCGCGCGACAAGGTTATTTTCAGTTGCACCCTGGATTACGCACGCTTGCTCCGCAAGGTGTCGCCTGTGGCGGGGGGGCAACACAGCCCATATGGTTACTGTGGCGAAGGTGACAGGTACTTCCAAAAAACATTTTTTCATAATTGTCATTTTTTCCTCATTCTATTCACGAATTTGATATTTACGGCAATGGAAAATGTGGCACCGGCAAAAGTGAATCTACAATGTAGGTGCGTTGACAGGCCACACAGGTGTCCCCAATTAACCGCCGCCAGAGAAGAGACCCCAAGCATTAAACAACACAACCTGTAGGTATTGGAAATTTGGTTAAAGCTAAGCAACTGAGGCTTTATTAGATTTGGGCAGAAATCGAGGGGAATGTCCAGTGACATGCCAAACCCCTAAGTTCCAGTCTTGGCCCTTGACACCAGTAACGCACCCCTTAGTCAAGAATCTGAACAAATCAATGTTGGGCAGGTATGCTCTATTTTCTACAGGCGTTTTGTGATTTTATCAACTTGATTGTCAAGTGCCAGACCTTTTGCTCCCAGGTACAAGTAGCAAACTTTATCAGATAACAATCTGACACTAACCATTCTGCACTAACAGCGCTGTAAACCCAGTTATCAATGGTGTCATCTTTACCTGTATCTTTACCGGTATTATGCCAGTGGTACGTTTGATACATTTGAGTAAGGAAATATGCTTAAATTCATTTATAATACATAACAGGTTGATACGTTAGCATCAACCTGTTAATAAAAACTTGGAAANAATAAGGTCGCGCGACAAGGTTATTTTCAGTTGCACCCTGGATTACGCACGCTTGCTCCGCAAGGTGTCGCCTGTGGCGGGGGGGCAACACAGCCCATATGGTTACTGTGGCGAAGGTGACAGGTACTTCCAAAAAACATTTTTTCATAATTGTCATTTTTTCCTCATTCTATTCACGAATTTGATATTTACGGCAATGGAAAATGTGGCACCGGCAAAAGTGAATCTACAATGTAGGTGCGTTGACAGGCCACACAGGTGTCCCCAATTAACCGCCGCCAGAGAAGAGACCCCAAGCATTAAACAACACAACCTGTAGGTATTGGAAATTTGGTTAAAGCTAAGCAACTGAGGCTTTATTAGATTTGGGCAGAAATCGAGGGGAATGTCCAGTGACATGCCAAACCCCTAAGTTCCAGTCTTGGCCCTTGACACCAGTAACGCACCCCTTAGTCAAGAATCTGAACAAATCAATGTTGGGCAGGTATGCTCTATTTTCTACAGGCGTTTTGTGATTTTATCAACTTGATAAAC
>NW_019775906.1:42728-74284 GCF_001039355.2 Lingula anatina | reverse complement strand
GAAAAAAGAAAAAAAAAAGATGCATAAAGAAATAGTGTGACAGAGAAAAAGTACATAAAATGCTGGAACAACTGTTCAAAGAACATGAGGAAGTTGACAAACACACTTTCAGCATAAAGTCTATGCACAACAAACCTGAAATGGTTAAATTTTACATCGGTCTTGAAACCTACGAGGAATTTAAAATTTTCATGACTTTTTATACCCTGACATTACTAAGTATAAAAAAATGGCATGAAAACTGTCATGTGAAACTTTGGTTTGATTTCACAGCAAGGTTAAAGCTGGTTTTAGTTTTACTTTGGTTTTAGAGTATTGTTATCGCCATTGCTTAGACCTGAGTAAAACTAAAACCAGGTATAAACCTGACTGTGAAGGAGTATTGAATCGTATATTACTTATGCAAATAACTAAAAAGAGAACAATTTTACCAAATATCTCATTTTTATTATCACAATGCACTTGAACATATCTAGAAAATGTTTAAAACATTGCATTTTAAAACATGAAACAGACCCGTAGGCAGCAATTTCAAAAGGGGGGTTCTTGTTCTGAAAAAGTGGAACTTTTCTCATAAAAACTTCATGTATCTAGATCAAATTTTACCCAGAGTGGACCTTTTCCCAGCAAATGGGGAGGTACTTTCGAACCCCCGAACCCCCTGGCTACGGTACTGTGAAATATCGTAAGGTACTGAGTACCTTGGAAAGATATTTCCATCATTGGTTTTATTATGCAAAATAAAATTGTGAAACGAAATATTGAATTGTATTTATTAATAGGTAAATAATACAAAAAAAAAAAAAAAAAAAAGGGTTGGGCATTCCCTTCAAGGACTTGGTCCATTCTCCACTGTCTTGATTCAAACTTCAATCTGGTAGGCCTACTTCTAATTTTCTCTGCCGTCTGGATCCAATATTTTGTTTCTCTCTCTCTCTCCTCACTGTACAGTTTACACCTATAAAACAAGTAAAAAATAGCCATGAAAATAATTATTAAAGTCATCATCAACACATCTATAACAGTGATTTATTTACATACATACATATTAGACTGATGACAAAACAGAAAATTGACTAGTCATATTTTTTTTAACCGAAATCTACCTGGATACACAACAGAAAGATAATGAAGTGAAAACAAAGATAAATGCACTGATATTGACGTTGAGCTTGTACTAATTACCTGTACAGTGCACTAGCCCACCTCGGAGATTGTATCAGATAATTGCCTGAACCAGGTGACAAATTTATCTCCCCAATAAATGACTCAGGTGAACATAATTACATAATGACCACATTAGGGTTTTGTATTTGGTCTTGTATTTAAGAAAATATCGTGTAACATACCTTTTTATCAGCTCTTCTTTTTTGCCTGATGTGTGGGCATCCTACATTTTAACCAACGTTTCAACTTCGGCACCGTTGTCGCCTCAAATGGCTTGTTTAATATCGCCCACGGCACGTCTTATGCTTCCATCATGTGTTCCTATCGCTGTCAGGAACGCTTCCGGTACCATTTTGACCCCTGCAGTGCACAATTCCGGTCATGCGCACATCGCACCTTTCGAATAATGCAAGTCGTATATACACCATAGATGAGAAATGTTTGACAATTGAAGGACTTAAGTGCAAGTGTAGGCCCTAATCTCTGCAACGTATATGGATAATTTAAACTGAAATGATGATGTCTCAATCTGGGAAATGCAGGTGTATCTCCCTTTCAGGTTCAGTGCCTTGTCCCGTGGAATGATGATAGGCTTGGGCTTTTCATGGAATTATAAATATAGGTGAAATTCCATGGGCTATTTGAGATGGGCAGGCAGAGAAGGCATGCACCTTTTGTAGTTGCAAGGGAATCTAATTACATAACAATCGAAACGTCTATTTTTTATATCACTACAGGGTATAGTATGCGTGAGGTCATATTACCACTTTCTTGCTTTTTGTTAAAAAAAAAAAAAAAAAAACTGAATCATCCAGCTATACAAGTACATGTACATATGGCAGTTTGTTTTAATATATATGACAACCTATCTACTTATAATTATAGATTCAGATATTTAATTTACCTGTTGACTGTTTCGTCTGTTCACTCTGACAGACTTGGTCACAACTGAATTACCTGTTCAGGTAAAGGTGCAGAGGTAATTACCTCAGTCTTGATCTATCATAAATGAAAAATATTTCTGACCATCAAAACTGAGATCCAATGAAACTATTGTCACGTTTAAGTGATATGTAGTATCCCCGGTTTTAAACGTAAGAATGTGACTTAGGTGTTAGATTCACTTACGGCTATCTTTATCTTAGATTTGTTATATTTACACAAACACATTATTGCCCTATATAGGACGTTATTCTGTCCAGATAAAGTTCCTGCATTGGCTTAAGTTTAATTTGGCCTAGTTTGCCCAGGCTGGCTATAAGACTTGCCGCGATGTCACCACCGACGAAAACAGCCGCCGTTTTGGAGGCCCTGCTTGCATTATTGGTGGCCCTCCAAGGAGGGCAGGCCAGGGACATGGAGGGCGCCATCGGCACGACTCTTAACGCCACCCTGGCGTGCCTCAACATCCCTGGCTTAACGCTGGCGGTTGTCAAAGACGGGGAGGTGGTCATTTCCAAGGGTTACGGGGTCAAAGACGTGGTCAGCAAAGAGCCAGTGACCAATACTACACTCTTCAACATCGCGTCCTTGACCAAGGCGTTCGCGGCGACGGTTTTGGCTAATGTCATGAGAAAGAAAAGGTAACATCGTTGTACAGTAACATGAACGAAGGTGTTATATGCCAACAAATCAGATACACCGGATGTAAACCGAAAGTCTTGACTGGACCCCCTTGCTTGGAAACTCTTTAATTTCCACGGAAAATATAGGAAACAGATACCGAAACTACGCCTGTGACAAGTGATATTCGTTTTCCTTTTCATAGGATCGCTTTGAAATGCCAAACTGCAGTTGAAATTGTGAAAGTGTTGTTGGTTCCAAATTTCTTCAGATCAGGGAATAATTCCCTGTTCAGATGACGGTTTTACTGAAAAAAAGTCCGTAGCAAGAACAAATTTCCTGTCTTTTCATTTTCTACAATTATTGTTTGATTTCGTTTCCGAAATTTCAGTTTTTTTTTTCAGTTATGACATAGACTCCCCTCTGACGACTTTCAGCGAACTCAAAGATCTGAAATTTGTGAATGACCTTTTGACCTCTTACGTGACCGCGAGGGATCTTCTCAGCCACCGCACGGGACTCGCGACATACAACAACATCAGACTGCAAGATGAATTGTCATTGGAGATTATCGGCAGGTATGGAGGCCCATTAATAAAGAAAATGTTCAATGGTTTAAGTAAAAATTAACACTCTTGCGGAGATTGCAACATGGGCGTTGTGATAGGCTTGATAGTTTTTTTAATCTAAAAAAATAGGGGTCACATGTTAATTAAGGATGAAGTAATCGATTCACACGAATGAAATCCCTCAACTGTTATCAATTTAATTTCTAAATGTTTCGACAAAAAACATTTCTGAACATTTTTTTCTCCAGCAAGCTGCAATATTTCAATACAACGTACCCATTCAGAACCCGCTATCTCTACAACAACAACATGTACGGACTGGCCGGTCACGTGACCGAACGCTTGACCGGCAAGAAGTGGGAGGACGCTGTCCGGAGCGAGATTCTCACCCCCTTGGGGATGTCCAGTACCTCCTTTGTGACCACTGCAGACTTTGGGTCATTAAATGTGGCCACACCGTATTTTTATGACGATGCCAGTCCAGGGGGGCTTAGAAAAGGGTCGTTTGATCTTATAAGGTGAGGGCGTTAAATTATATATATATGTTTTATTTTTTGTTTATTTTTTGTGTATCAATACAACAACAATATATTAAGATAATGGCAGAATGAAATCTTATGCTGGATCTTACGTTGAAACGGAGATAACGACGTTTCGACCTTATCACAAGGACTTTCTGATTGTGAGTTGCCACCGATGTGATTAAGTGGCGTAATAACTATGCTATTTTTTCTACTGGTAGGCTTATATCATATTGTGATAGGTGTGCCGAATGCACGTATATTTTATCCTCATTTAGGTAGAACTGGCGGTAGCTGAGAGCGTGCTTTTTTCAGTCATAAACTGCTTAAAGCAACTTAAACCACTTAGAGATTTTCAGCTAGTTTTCACAGAAATGTCGTTTTTAAATGTTTTAGCGTTCGTTAATGTTAAAAACCAAATTTTTATCCATTTAATAACGTATAATTTTAGAGTTTAAGACCAGTGCCGTTTTCTGGGCCGGTCAGAATGCAATCTCCTGTCAACTGTCCTATCAGCAAGTAAATGTAGTACGATGGTTTTTCAACTAACAATAATACGTAATTTTAATTAAAAAAAAACGAGATAAAAGGAGAGACGCACGATGCTCAACCATTCAAAAATTCACCATAGTTTACTACAAAAAGTTTCAACAACTTTCAACAATGTCTTTATTCTAGAACCTGGTTCCGCAACTCACCATCCGGAGCCATTCTCACCAACGCCGCAGACATGTCCAGGTGGCTGAAGTTCCACCTGTCCAAGGGAAAGGGACCTGACGGGTCCCAGGTGGTGCCGAAGTCGGTCCTAGAAGACACTTACCGTCCCCAGATTCCAGCCATATCGGGCCAGGATGCGTACCTCAAACGGCCCACCACTCCTGTGACCTTTGATTACGCCGAGTACGCATGCGGATGGCGTACAGGGTTTTACAGAGGTATTTTTTGTATTAACAGGTATACCATACACGTTTAAAAATGTCCCAAAAGCATATTTTTGTGTCTGCATATCCTGCAAAACTACAATTCAGACCGTGACAAAAAGATACACCTAAATCATTTGTTTTGTGTAAAGAGGAAAGTTGCATGGCATACGCACAATCAAACCGTATATCCAAATTCCACCTCTGATGTTTATATCAGTCCACTCTAACCTACCATTACGAAAAAGAAGCCATGCCATTGGACAATGCGACCTCTGCGGTTACGTCATTTCCTGAATTGGATTGTGCAGAGGACCGAAATAAACATCAGAGGTGGAATTTGGATATACGGTTTGATTGTGCGTATGCCATGCACGGAATTTACAAACGAGCGACGGGATGATGTAGCCTGCAGTATTTGCGTGCCAAGTTTTAGACCGCTCCGATGCCCAGCAGTATTTTATTTCGATTATTATGTTTAAGTTGGTCGATTTTTGTTCACAAGCTGACTCTATTTTATTGTCTCTAAGGAGGTATATGGGGACTTTACGACATTCGGTTTGAAGGCTTTAACCACTTGTTATAGTTTATTTTTGCATTGTATTGGATTAATGTGGCAGTCTAAGGTTGTCCTAGGTGGTTTTCAAGTTTATGAACCCGGTTTTAATATCATTTAGCGATTTTACGACAGTCGTTTACTATCCAATCAAGGTGACAGCCGAGCGTGGTGAACACTTAACAATTTTTAAGCATTTCTAAGTATACCTAGTTTAATAAGGGTCACAAAATAAGAACAAAAAGTTTGTTCGATTAAAAAAATTACAATAATGTCCGTCAGAGACATTTTTGACCTTTGTTTTTGAAATTAACATGTTTATGTCGGCAGTGAGTGGTTTCAGTGTATTTCTAGGGTATCCCATCATCACTCATACTGGTACGTCCTGGGGCTTCTCCTCCATGCTGGTTCTTCTTCCCGCCAAGGACATCGGCGTCTATTTCACCTTCAACACCCGGGAAAGCGGCCGCCTCACGCGACGGGCACTCATGTCTTTCATCCTGGACGCGGTGATGGAGGAAACGCCGTGGCTAAACGCGTCAAGCATCTGCTCCTTTCCATCCCCGTTCCGGCCGCGACCGACCAAGGCGCCAACCACTAAGGTGCCAGGCACGGCTACGCGCCCTTTGGAAAGTTACACTGGGGTGTACGAGCACCCACTTTTTGGGAAAATAACGATAGCTCACAACGATACAGATACGTTTCTTACAATGGCGTACGGCGCTGTTACAAGATGGCGGTTGTATCCAGACGCTTCGACCGACGTGTTTTATGGTAGAGGCGACGGGGACGCTTGGTCGTTTCCGATCTCTGGTATGACATTTAAGAGCATTTACAATAAAGCTGGGGATATCAATAGCGTCACTGTACCTACGTTTGAGGCTAGAGATCCTCCGACTTTTGTTAAAGAGGGAGCAAGGCCGACACCAACCTCTTCGTTTGGAGGTGAAGGACTTCCACGCACCCAAGCAGCAGTTTTTCTTGTCATGGTGTTTGACTTACTCACTTTTGCCTTTTAAGGGGCCATATAAAAAGTTCATATGAAGTCTGAAAGTTGAATTTCTTTATCTTTTAATGCCGGCGTGTGGTGGGCCTATCAGGCCCACTAAATGCTGTGCATACTTTGAGTGAAATTGTTAAATTTTATTTTTAGATTTATACTAGATGAAACAGAAGCTGTTTCCTTGATTAGCCAGATAAACCTTTAAAAAGATAAACACACTGGTTTTTATTAGTGTTGTCAATATAATACAATTTATTTGTTAAAATGTGCATATAGAATTAAATGTGGAACGAGGGGTGTTCTCAAATAAAATTGATTCGAAATTAGAAGTACAGTGATTGCAATAAATTTGGTGAGTTCAAAAAGATATCTACAGGATATCCGCATTTTTATTAACCCCAGAACATAGAATTGGCCTTATCATGCATTAAAATAAAGCAAAGATTAGCTACAACACACTTTGAGCAAGTCGTACACAACTGAATTCTCATTGTGTTAGTTGTGCCCACAAGCGGCACATCTGATTTCGCGCATGCGCAATGATAACTTCCGTAAGAAGCATTGGCAGCCTGCAGAAGCAAACAAAACTACTGTGTTGTTGAGGACTTTAAAAAATCTTCAACTAGGTACTGCATTCAAAAGCGACATTTTGGATAACTTTTTGGATACCATTCTGGTCTTGTGGAAGTGTACAAGGTAAGAAAGACGCTGGCAAAATGAATGGCAATTGTTTGTTCCTGAACATCGATATTTTGGTGCCTGACGTTTCAGGCCATGCGTGAAGCGTTTAAGTTGACGGAGAAGACGTGAAAAAGAAACGCTTTTGATTTGATTTTGTTCTCTCATAAGCATCAGAATCAGTCCACTTGCTCTGCTAAAGTGCAATTTTTATTGGTTTTGAGCAAACAAATTGATTTTTGCTGTAAGTCTGACACAATGATTGCCCTGAAGTGATAAGTCGCCAGTACAGCAGAGGCCCACCTTAACACCTTGGGTCAAGCTGTGCAAAAATGGATCGCTGATGTACAGCAATGATGACCATTCATAACAAATGCTACAGTCCCATTTGACATTTGTAGATCTATGTGAATGCATATTCTGATCACTTCACATATATTTGCTTGCATGTGGATTACAGTGACTTGACTGAACATTGGGAAAAGTAAGACCCTGGCCTGAAACCCTCGTACAGAATAGGTATATTGACTTAGAGAAACCCATTTCCACCATCAAAATACAATTAAGTTATAGTANACAGTCTTGATCTATCTTAAATGAAAACTTTCTGGCTATCAAAACTGAGATCCAATGAAACTTTTTTCACCTTTAGGGGATATGTCATATCCCCTGTTAAAACGTAAGAATACGACTAAGGTATGAGATCTTCTTACGGGTGTAATTTTATCTCTATCTTGGATTTGTTATATTTACACAAACACATTATTGCCCTGTATAGGACGTACTTGTGTACAGATAAAGTTCCTGCATTGGCTTAAGATTAATTTGGCCTAGTCTGCCCAGGCTATATAGCTTTAAAACTTGCCGCGATGTCCCCACCGACGAAAACAGCCGTCGTCTTGGAGGCCATGCTTGTATTACTGGTGGCCCTCCAAGGAGGGCAGGCCAGGGGCATGGAGGGCGCCATCGACACGACTCTTAACGCCACCCTGGCGTGCCTCAACATCCCCGGCTTAACGCTGGCGGTTGTCAAAGACGGGGAGGTGGTCATTTCCAAGGGTTACGGGGTCAAAGACGTGGTCAGCAAAGAGCCAGTGACCAATACTACACTCTTCAACATCGCGTCCTTGACCAAGGCGTTCGCGGCGACGGTTTTGGCTAATGTCATAAAAAAGAAAAGGTAACATCGTTGCACAGTAACATGCATGTGCGAAGGTGTTATATGCCAACAAATGAGATACACCGGATGTAAACCGAAAGTCTTGACTGGACCCCCTTGCTTGGAAATTCTTTAATTTCCCCGGAAAATATAGGAAACAAATACCGAAACTACGCCTGTGAAAAGTGATATTCGTTTTCCTTTTCATAGGATCGCTTTGAAATGTCAACCAGCAGTTGACGCTGTAAGATAGAAATTGTGAAAGTGTTGTTGGTTCCAAACTTGTTAAGGTGACGGTTTTACTGAAAAAAATCTGTAGCAGGAAGAAATTTCCTGTCTTTTCATTTTCTACAATAATTATTTGATTTCGTTTCCGAAATTTCATTTTTTTTTCTTTCAGTTATGACATAGACTCCCCTCTGACGACTTTCGGCGAACTCAAAGATCTGAAATTTGTGAATGACCTTTTGACCTCTTACGTGACCGCGAGGGATCTTCTCAGCCACCGCACGGGACTCGCCACTTACAACAGCATCAGACTGCAAGATGAATTGTCATTGGAGATTATTGGCAGGTATGGAGGCCCATTAAAAAAAGAAAATGTTCAATGGTATAACTAAAAATTAACACTCTTGCGGAGATAGCAACATGGGCGTTGTGATAGGCTTGATAATTTTTTTAATCTAAAAAAATAGGGGTCACATGTTAATTAATGATGAAGTAATCGATTCACACGAATGAAATCCCTCAACTGCTATCAATTTTATTTCTAAATGTTTCGACAAAAAACATTTCTGAACATTTTTTTCTCCAGCAAGCTCCAATACTTCAATACAACATACCCATTCAGAACCCGCTACCTCTACAATAACAACATGTACGGACTGGCCGGTCACGTGACCGAACGCTTGACCGGAAAAAAGTGGGAGGACGCTGTCCGGAGTGAGATTCTCACCCCCTTGGGGATGTCCAGTACCTCCTTTGTGACCACTGCAGACTTTGGGTCATTAAATGTGGCCACACCGTATTTCTATGACGATGCCAGTCCAGGAGGGCTTAGAAAAGGGTCGTTTGATCTGATAAGGTGAGGGCGTTTAGATTTTTTTATTTTTTATTTTTTGTGTATCAATACAACAACAACATAGGCCTACTAAGATAATGGAAGAATTAAATCTTATGCTGGATCTTACGCTGAAACGGAGATAACGACGTTTCGACCTTATCATACAGACTTCTGATTTTGATTTGTCACCGGTGTGAACTGGTGGCGTATAGAATATTGTTAATGCTGTTTTTTTCTGCTGGTAGACTTATATCATATTGTGTTAGGTGTGCCGAATGCACGTATATTTTTCCCCGTCAGGAATAACTGGCCGTAGCTGAGAACGTGCTTTTTTTCAGTCAAAAATGCTTAAAATTGCTTAAAGCTCTTACAGATTTTCAGGTTGGCAACTAGTTTTTAACAGAAATGCTGTTTTTTAATCTTTTTAAAGTTCGTTAATGTTAAAAACCAAATTTTTTATCCATTTAATAATGAACATATATATAATAATTAATATATAAATAATAATTTTTAAAGTTTAAGACCGGTGCCGTTTTTTTGGTCCGGTCAGAATGCAATCTCCTGCCAACTGTCCTATCAGCAAGTATATGCAGAACGATGGTTTTTCAACTAACAATGTTACATAATTAAAACGAGATAAAAGGAGAGACGCACGATGCTCAACAATTAACAAAGTCACCATAGTTTACTACAAAAAGTGTCAACAACTTTCAACAATGTCTTTATTCCAGAACCTGGTTCCGCAACTCACCATCCGGAGCCATTCTCACCAACGCTGCGGACATGTCCAAGTGGCTTAAGTTCCACCTGTCCAAGGGAAGGGGTCCTGACGGGTCCCAGGTGGTACCGAAGTCGGTCCTAGAAGACACTTACCGTCCCCAGATTCCAGCCATATCTGGCCAGGATGCGTACCTCAAACGGCCCACCACTCCTGTGACCTTTGATTACGCCGAGTACGCATGTGGATGGCGTACAGGGTTTTACAGAGGTATTTTTTGTATTAACAGGTATACCATACACGTTTAAAAATGTCTCAAAAGCATATTTTTGTGTCTGCATATCCTGCAAAACTACAATTCAGACCGTGACAAAAAGATACACCTAAATCATTTGTTTTGTGTATAGAGGAGAGTTGCAATGCTTCGCTCGTGTACACTTAACAATTTTTAAGCATTTCTAAGTATACCTAGTTTAATAAGGGTCACAAAATAAGAACAAAAAGTTTGTTCGATTAAAAAAATTACAATAATGTCCGTCAGAGACATTTTTGACTGTTGTTTTTGAAATTAACATGTTTATGTCAGCAGTGAGTGGTTTCAGTGTATTTCTAGGGTATCCCATCATCACTCATACTGGGACGTCCTGGGGCTTCTCCTCCATGCTAGTTCTTCTTCCCGCCAAGGACATCGGCGTCTATTTCACCTTCAACACCCGGGAAAGCGGCAGCCTCACGCGACGGGCACTCATGTCTTTCATCCTCGACGCGGCGATGGAGGAAACGCCGTGGCTTAACGCGTCAACCATCTGCTCCTTTCCATCCCCGTTCCGGCCGCGACCGACCCAGGCGCCAACCACTAAGACGCCAGGCACGGCTGCCCGCCCTTTGGAAAAATACACTGGAGTGTACGAGCACCCCCTTTTTGGGAAAATAACGATATCTCACAACGATACAGGTACGTTTCTTACAATGGCGTACGGCGCTGTTACAAGATGGCGGTTGTATCCAGACGCTTCCGCCGACGTGTTTTACGGTAGAGGTGACGGGGACGCTTGGTCGTTTCCGATCTCTGGTATGACATTTAAGAGCATTTACAATAAAGCTGGGGATATCGATAGCGTCACAGTACCTACGTTTGAGGCTAGAGATCCTCCGACTTTTGTTAAAGAGGGAGCAAGGCCGACATCAACCTCTTCGTCCGGGGGTGAAGGACTTCCACGCACCCAAGCAGCAGTTTTCCTTGTCATAGTGTTAGATTTACTCACTTTTGCCTTTTAAAGGGGCCATATAAAAAGTTTATATGAAGTCTGAAAGTTGAATTTCTTTATCTTTTAATGCCGGCGTGTGGTAGGCCTATCAAGCCCACTAAATACTGCGCATTTTTTGAGTGAAATTGTTAAATTTTATTTTTAGATTTATACTAGATGAAACAGAAGCTGTTTCCTTGATTAGCCAGATAAACCTCAAACACATAAAAAAGATAAACACACTGGTTTTTATTAGTGTTGTCAATACAATACAATTTATTTGTTAAAATGTGCATATAGAATTAAATGTGGTCTGAGGTCTGCACTCAAATAAAATTGATTCGAAATTAGGAGTACAGTGATTGCAATAAATTAGGTGAGTTCAAAAAGATATCTTCAGGATATCCGCGTTTTTATTAACCCCAGAACATAGAATTGGCTTTATCATGCATTAAAATAAAGCAAAGATTAGCTACAACACACTTTGAGCAAGTCGTACACAACTGAATTCTCATTGTGTTAGTTGTGCCCACAAGCGGCACATCTGATTTCGCGCATGCGCAATGATAACTTCCGTAAGAAGCATTGGCAGCCTGCAGAAGCAAACAAAACTACTGTGTTGTTGAGGACTTTAAAAAATCTTCAACTAGGTACTGCATTCAAAAGCGACATTTTGGATAACTTTTTGGATACCATTCCGGTCTTGTGGAAGTGTAAAAGGTAAGAAAGACGCTGGCAAAATGAATGGCAATTGTTTGTTCCTGAACATCGATATTTTGGTGCCTGACGTTTCAGGCCATGCGTGAAGCGTTTAAGTTGACGGAGAAGACGTGAAAAAGAAACGCTTTTGATTTGATTTTGTTCTCTCATAAGCATCAGAATCAGTCCACTTGCTTTGCTAAAGTGCAATTTTTATTGGTTTTGAGCAAACAAATTGATTTTTGCTGTAAGTCTGACACAATGATTGCCCTGAAGTGATAAGTCGCCAGTACAGCAGAGGCCCACCTTAACACCTTGGGTCAAGCTGTGCAAAAATGGATCGCTGATGTACAGCAATGATGACCATTCATAACAAATGCTACAGTCCCATTTGACATTTGAAGATCTATGTGAATGCATATTCTGATCACTTCACATATATTTGCTTGCATGTGGATTACAGTGATTTGACTGAACATTGGGAAAAGTAAGACCCTGGCCTGAAACCCTCGTACAGTATAGGTATATTGACTTAGAGAAACCCATTTCCACCATCAAAATACAATTAAATTATAGCAAACTAACAAATAAACAGTGTAAAATTATTATCCTGACCTTTATATTCAGTATACACACAGATGGCTTGCAGTATCAGGTTTTTTTTTTCGTCAGACTGGTGAAGAGTTTTACCATGAAAATTGATCTTAAACAGTCAGTTCACACTGCATCTCAGATAGATCGGTTTGGACAGATCATGGCCCTGACATAAGAGTAATGATTGCAGTCAAGTTGGTATGCAAGCAGCACAGTGATCAGGAAATTTACTTTGATTACATTGTGACTAAGGGTTACCAAGCCAAACTGGCTTAATTGCTTTTTAACTGTTAATTTGGGGACTTTGTTGGTTCAACCCCAGTCTTGTGTAAATGCGCCTCGGAACTTTGAGATGCGACTAATTTGGCTGTCTATTCTAGACAGCCTTTGGAAACTTCTTCATTTCTTTCTGCTTGTTGAATCAATCCAAGTCCATTTGAAATGTTGAAAGTAAGTTTGGATCTGATTGATAAAGAGGTGATGCAGCATCTTTTGATCTCTGAACCGCGTGAGACGTGATCTGTTTGCATTATGCAAGACACGAAAGATGTATGTGGCCACAGGGCCATTGCTGACCACTGGGGGTGTAATTTTACAGTTTGTGTGATGTCTGCTAGATAGGTTTTCTTTTCAAACTGACCATTATTCTGTGTCGGATATTTTGTCAGTGTTAAGTGCATGGTTTGAAGTATGCCAAGGGTCAGTGATACTTTTGACCAGTGGGCATTATGTATTTCTGTTGAAATTTTTTCACGTTGCTTTAATGTTTAACCTTGCATGCAGGTCTGTCTGAGTGAAAGTATAGAGGTTGGACTGTGCATCAGTTGTTAGAAGGCTTCTGAGTGGGAAAATTTGACTTACGCCTGTTTTTTTTTTTTATGAAAATTTATGTATGACGTAAATTTAGTATTCGTCAATTAAAGTCCCTCAACCACAATGGTAGTGGAAGCTTATACAAGTAAATTATAATTATTGTATGTCATTATGGAAATTGCAACTTGGTATCTTGTTAAAATGATTGTTTTGAGAAAAAAAAAGGAGAGATGAACAAAACTGAATGATTTATTTTGATTGCCCTGTTTATTATAATGTTTTTTTGTACAGTTGGATAGAAGAGACAGTAATTTATCCATAGATTTTCCTTTTTTGTGAAAATGAGTGCTTAGAAAGCTCTTGTATTTCGAATGAGTTGTTCAGAAACTGTAAATTGATGGGTGGGTTGGGAGGGGGTGGTGTTCCAATTTTAGCACTCTCTTTCCAAACCTAGACATATATGTAATTTAGTTAGAGGATGCCATATGTGTTGCATGTATTGAACTTTTCATGGTATCAGACTGTGAGCAGAGGCGGCATGTGTATTGATCTGTGTCGAATGTACAAGAGAAGGCCATTTTATGAATGAGTCATTGATTGTAGTGTGTGTGTGTGTGTGTGTGTGTGTGTGAGAGAGAGAGAGAGAGAGAGAGAGAGAGAGAGAAAGAGAGAGGAGAAGGAGGTAAGAGAGAGAGTGTTGAGAAGTAAAACAGGGATAGTACTGTAATGCACCACAATAAATCAAACCTAAAAAGTTCCAACAATTCCTGTCTTTAGGAAGGATGTAGGGAAGGAAATCCTGAATAAAAAAAGTCTCCCGTTTTATACTCATTATCCTGTCTCTTATGTAGCTACACTGATAAGAATATATCTTTACTATTTCCTTCACTGGTGTGGATTATCCCCAGTCAATATTTTCATATAACAATGTCTGCCTACTTGATCAGGTCAAGAATATGCCACCAGTTCAAAAGGAAAATTCAGATATGATCTGTTTCCACTTTTCTCCTCTTTCGCACTTTGTGTACGATTCTATTACATCTCATTTTTGTAGCATGCATAAAAAGCCTTGTGATCTTGGCATTGATAATAGAGCCTGGACAGAAGTGTCTTTTCTTCTGAGATACTGAGCGTGTCGCGGTGCACATTAGGGCTGTTTTAAGCTACCATGACACTGTAAACTGCCTTGTTCAAATGATTGTTTTGCTACCTTAACCAGGTGATTTATGGTCAAGCTATTTCAGCTATTCAGAAGATAATAATAGTGGGACTGCAAAGATGTGATAGAAGAGACAGGGAGAGAGAGAGATAGAGAGAGAGAGAGAGAGAGAACAAAAACTTAAAACCCTAAGTGGGTGTAAATTTAAGGATAAAATCAATTAATATAAAACATTGAACCCATTTTATGGAAAGAAAAATGTAAACTACTGTCAAATATCCATTTAGTCACTTTTTAAGTTGAAGTGAACTACCGTAAGAAAGATTTATTCTGAAATGAAATATATAGACCAATAATTTCGTAAAAGATAAGGCCAACATTTGTCCCCGGGTTATTTTGTAAAGCAGACCCCTGTAGTGCTGGTGTTGTGGCTTAGTGTGGTGTGGTTTTCTAAATACTGGGGTCCTGAAATGTTGTTATAATGTCAGGCTGTGAGAGAAATGGGCAGGAAGAATGTAAATGAAAACATTGCTCATAAAACATATTTCATTATTTGGCATGAAGTGGGGTTATTGCTGACAGTTCAGGTTAGTCATTTTCAGAGTTTGAAATCTTTCTGTTGTAGGAGACTCAGGGTGTAAGTGTTTTCTGTAACCCAACTCATCTTTGTTGGGTCTTTCAAGGTACCCATGCAGTTTTGGTGGATAGCCCATGTTTCCCGACCAGGAGATATCTTACATTAACCCAAGGTTGATTATATTGCCTGTTTGACTATTTTCACGATTTTCCTGGAAACTGAAACTCAGGGTGAAGGAGTCCCTTGATGTATTAATAAAGAAATTTAAGGGATGGAAAGGGGAGGGGAGAGAGAGAGAGAGACAGAGAGAGAGAGAGAGACAGGGAGAGGGAGAGAGAAAGAGGAAGAGGAAAGGGAGGAGAGAGTTGGGAGGAGGTGGAGAAAATATAGAGAGGAGGAGGAGGGCTATCATCAGCAAAAACAATTTGTCTTCACTGCAGTGAGGTCTCTGCCAATACACCATTCTGTACTGAGAACCCCCGAGAGCTGGGGTCAATCAGGGTGCATGCAGTGTGTAATCTACTCAGGTTAAGGAATCACCTACGTCTAGATAGAGAGGGAGATAAGGCACCCCAGACCACCGGTGTATGTCACCTCTGAGTGTACAGAGAGTGAGGGACAGATGACATACAGGATTGTGTACACTATAAAGAGTGCTCTAGATGTGGGGGCTGCCTAGTCCTAGTTTACTACCTGGTGACTGACACACTTTTTTCACAGCACCTGCCACAATAAGGGATGTATTGATAATGGGGTGGAGGCAGGATCTGGTATCTGCATGTGGCAATGAAATCTAATTTTCTTGCTTCAGTATTGCATACCTGCTTTAATATTTTTGCATCTTTACATCGTTCATCCTTCTTTAATACAAATGGTCTTGGTTAGATTTGTACAGTAAGGACCTATATATATTATTTACATTTGATACGAGATAACGTACTAGTGCACTAGCACATGTTTGGTGAGAAGAATATGTCCTCAATGATGAGGAGGTTGATAAGATATCTGTCTCAAACCTCAGTAATATATCATATGTTATGAAGGAAAAACATGGTGGCCGTGTACGCATTCCAGACATGCTGTTCAAAACTAACTATCAGACAATTAGACTGGCACTTATGAAAAATTTTCCTGGACTGATTGTAAATACGAAAATAATGTCTCTTAAAGTTGTTGGTGATTGCTTGGACTGGCTGAACAGAATTTTCTTCTGATCCTTGGAAATTGTATATCAGTCATAACCAGTAAGTTGGAAGTTCTTGATGAATTTAAAAAGGTCATCACTTACAACTTTGCAGTTTTTTTTTCAGACTGGCATGTTATAAAACGCCCAAATAGGAATGTTTCATATTTTTAAAGACTGCCAGGTCAGGTATTTTAAAGATAAGAGAAAATGATATACAAGTACTGTATATAGCTTTAAGAAAAGTTTTCTGTAACATATGAAAATTTTTGCTGTTTGAAGCTGTTTGCCTCATGCTAGCCTATCGCCATATTTTCTTAATGTGTTTGTGCACCAGTAATTAAATTATAGAGACATCACTTGTGCCGCATGCTGCAGGTTGGTTCCCTTCAAAAATTTGCCTTTCAAAACTGGATCAGTTGACCTAAAATTTGTGCAAATGCCTACAGGAAAAATAATCAAATGCGAACATTATGCAGTTTTAAAACTAGGTCGTCAAGTGAAATTAACTGGTAATTTACTCGCTGTAACTGGTACATACAGTGTTAGTCCTGACTTGTAACAATGGGGTCGCTTTCGTGAAAAGAACTTATACATTAAAGGCAAAAGTTGGTCCTTATTTTTGGTCTATTTCAATCTAGGGTAAAATATGGTGTAAGCCAAAGGAATGTATTATAGTAATTGCCAATAGAAATAAAAAAAGAAGAAAAATAAACATTTTGTACCTGTTATTTAATAAGATTGTGTCTGAAATTGTAAAACAGACAACTTATTGAAGCAGACCAGCAGTGATTCGACTAAGGGTAAGGTAGGCGTCAATTTTCAGCTTGATAGAAATTAGTTGTTTTTTTGTAAAACTTCAAGGGGCTGTCGATTTGGTTGCCAAGTAACAATTTTTTTCTCCATATATGCTAAAAAATAGGTAAATATGATCAAATAATTTTTCCTGGCCAAATATTGAACTAATCATATATGACAGAAATTTGCTAATGAGGTCATAAAGACTTTGCCGTGTATACCCTGAGTGAGTTGTTAGGAGTTGTTCTTCAGACATTAGATCCCCCTCGTTAAGGTCGGTTATAAATTCTTGTGGCTTAATAGCAATAACAGAGGAATCCCTGTGTAAATAGACAGATCAGTATTTTATAAACCTGTCAAACATTTTTAACCTCTGTGGTCTGGAGCATAACCATGACAGATGTCAGGATTTGGAGTATTAAAAAAATTTTAAACAAATTAATAGGTTAAAAGTAAGAGATTTTTCATTAAGAAACTATTTGCTTTTGTATACTTTCTTATATTTTTAACGGTATAATCTTATTCACAATCACCATCATCAAACAGGTTACAAACTATGTTTTTATTGATTGTTTTACTATTCTCCTACTTCAGCTTCAANTAAATGAACAGGTAAGGTTAGTATACAACTGGAAAGAGGATAGATCTGTGAAGTGAAGATGAGATGGTTATCAGAGCAGAAATATCCTAGCATTGAAAAGCTCCAGAAATTCTTATAGTGCACTCTGGGTGGAGAACACTTTTATCATAGTTTGGGGGTGGGGTGGGGGGGGGGAGGAGGGGGGGTAAAGGGGGCACCTGGTGAGAGGGGGAGGGGTAAAAAGGTATGGTGTTGAGGGCGAGGTGATAAACATATCTTTGAAGTAATAATTGTGGGAGGTGGGGGAGGTCAACTTCCGAAATCGGGCCTAGTACTAGCATCTAGTACTAGTCATGCAGTAAGGTGATGTTACTAGCATATAGCAACAAAACTGTCTTGGTGATAATGATAACAGAAGAACAGGGTCAGCTGAGGTGATGGGACGGGGACATAATTCCCATAGGAAAACAATCAGACATGTATAATAACACGTCAGGATGTGCAGTGATCACATTCCATTGTAATGATACCTGGGAGCAGTGATGTTAGAACATTGTGGAACATGTGTAATATGCGGCACAGAGGAGTTGACATGTACTTAAAAGACACATACGGAATCAAAGGAGCATATGCACACATGAAAATGATTTAATAAACCAATATACATGCAGATTAATGAGCATGAACATAAAAATACTTGCAAAAACATTTATTTGTTCATTCTCTCTCTTTCTCTCTCACTACCAATCACATGTACACATGTTCTCATATATGCGCACAATTCATCACATCATAACACATGCATATGTATAACACACCCTCGCCCTTTACATGTACCCAGTTGTTAGTAGCCACGCCTTTTTTTTACCTTATAATAAAAGAGAAAGAGGACCTATAAGACCCATGTCAGAATGGCACTTACCCACTTAAAACATTCTTCACTCATTGTCTGGGTGTATTTTCACTCATATTATTATCATAGCAGACATTACAGGCAGCTAGGTGATTGTTTGCCTATGGAGTTCTCATGATTATTTAATGATTTTTATAGAAGGGTAATTGGGTTCTTTTAACTGCTGTAAGTGCTAGTGGCTATGTTGGAGAGGGTGTCATACTAGGTGAACTTACCCCCCTTTTGCCTTCCTCCCCCCCCCCCTCAAAGATTTTTTTTTAGCTTTTTTCTATTTTTTAACTTCTTCTTTTCTTCATCTCATGTATTGAATTATAGCTTAATTTATAAAACTTAAGTTAGATTAAAAGGTGATATTTCTTCATCATGTGCAAGGAATTTTTTATTGAAGGGGGGTTGGGTCACTTAAATATTCTTGAAAATTGAACAAAAAGTCAAAACATGCTTATTATTTTAAGCGTTTATTGATATATTCAGTAGTTTAATAGTGACACGACATTTAGAACAAACATGACGCGATTAACAAGTACGAGGTCGTCGTCTGGCTGTGTGTCTGGGGGTGACGGCTCCATCATCATAATGTACCACCTCACACAGGTGAATGAGTAGCAAGGTTACCTGTTACCTACTAGTATGTAATGATGTCACGTGTGGTAAACATAGAACCGCTCTATTTAGTTCATCGATCGTCATGAGTTTGTTTTGCTCTTGATGTCAGCACTATAATTATAATAAAACAGTTACAGTTTAGGTGTTTTCCTGGGTGTTCTTATCTTACCTGACAGATGTGTGACCTCAATTATAGGTTAATATGTATTTAAGTGCAACTTCAGTTACAGTTAATGTAATATTATATTTCTTGCAAATTATATTAGAATGCGGGTAGTGGTGGACCAGTTGTTAAATTATACACATTCTATATATGGGCCAGATATGAAAAAGTTGTTACCTGCTGGTATCATTAACTGACCATTTATCTGGAAATAAAGAGAATTTGATTTTGTCTTACAGTTTGCTTTATATAGCAGTTAAACTTGTACTTGTTTTTAACTCTGATAAAAAGAAATAATAAAGGGCATGCAGTCAGCAATTTCAAAAAAATAAAATTTTTTTTTTTTTGAAAAGTGGACCTTTTCACCATGAAACCTATAAATACATGTACATAGAGCCTGGATCAAATTTTGAGTCGGAGTGGATCTTTTCCTGGCCAAAGGGTTGTTTTTACCTGAACTACCTTTGTCTGTAGACCTCAGTATTCCAGGTTATTTGGTTCCCTCCCATTTGACGAGAGGACAACTCTGACATCACATGAACTCTTGTCTCAAACCCGAAAAAACACAGCATGTATACCTCTGTGTATTTACTCATCACACCCCCATATTTGAGTTCAGAGATTAGATGAACCTGTCTATATAATCTGATTAGTAGGTGCCACATCTTGTAGTAGTCAGAGGTCGCTGTTGATACTGTTGTAGACTGAAGCATATTTAAAGCTGGGGGACGGGGTTGCCCTCAAGAAATTAATCAATGGCTAAATGAAATTAGTTTAAATGGAATGAATTAAAGCAATTAGTATAAGGGCAACTAAGAAAAAGCATGGGAACTTTTTTGTGCCACTGGACAAATTCAATTAAAAAATAAGACTGATTGTTCCATTGTGGATGTACGAGTACTTGACAATATAAACCTTATACACATTTATATAGATTACGGCTTCTTGAGTCAGAATCCTCAATATTCAATCCATAATTCCTGGAGAATGGCATCCTAACCCAGAAAAATGTCAATATCTTCACAGACACTTATCAGATAATGCAAACATTGGCGGCATTGCTCGGAATTCTTCTCATGTGAGAGTCTCTCTCAGAATATGTACTATTGGAGTTAAATGAGGAATCCCATCGATATATATTATACTGCAATGTGTGGAATAAAATCCTTTTATATTTGACTCCTAATATTATTATTATAAGACATAACAAGGAGTGGAATGGCATTTAATCTGAAAATAATGTCAAGACCAGGCTGATGATTCTGGCATTTAAATCCAATATTTGAGGCCAGATTACAAGACCTGGTAAGAAATAAATGGCATCTCATCCAAGAACAATATCCAATTAAGGACCAATTATTAAGCCCTTGCTGTTCTGCCATCTGCTGCTCTTTTAAATTTGTGTCTCAGGAAGTTGGTGATTCTGTCTGAGAAATTAGGGGTTTGATTTTCTGGAGCATTGATGTTTTACTGGGATTTTTATAACACAGTTATTTGTAATACTATTGATCCTGATCTGCCTTTCTATATAGCTTTTAACTGGTTTTCTTAAGGTGGTTTTACTGTTTGATTTTGGTCAGTGAAGTTCTTTCTGTCTAGGTTATTGGTTACATTGGTGAGAAATGTAGAAGATATGTTTTTGCAAATGTAGATTTGCTATTATTTTTGGTAAAAAGTGTATGATAATGGTGGCATAAATGCTTCTGTAGGGTACTAGTATCTGTACCAATCAGTTGGTCTGCAACATCAGCACAACTTGTATTCACTTGACCATCTGCTCTCTATCTCTCTCACACACACACACACACACACACACAGACATGTGCTTGTATAACCTGTACACATGCGCGTATGCACAGAGAGAGAGAGAGAGAGAGAGAGAGAGAGAGAGAGAGAGAGAGATGGTGTGTTTAAAATTAGGGAAAGACAGCCCTTATGCTTTTTACCCTGGGGATACAGACATTTTGTGGCCACATTTTAAGCAACTGAAGATGATTCATCAGCACTGAGGTCATCCATGTTATAATCTCCGTGGAAGTGGTAATTAAAGTTAGCGAGCAATTTTTATGTATAAATTAACAAGAAAATGACATTTTTTACGTTGGCATTTTGTACACGGTTATAGTATTTGCCAAAATATCATGGCTTTACAAAAGAAATGAATTTAAGTAAATACATAAAATTAAAATAAATGTAAAAAATGCTTATTAAAATAAGTAAATAAGTAATCCAGAAAACAGTTGTTAACCGCTTAGTAAACTTTGCTGTATTATTGTCTGCAGGGAGGTAGCAAGTAAGAACTGATGGAGAAAACCAGATTAAACATCATCAAATTAAAAATCATCCGATAAATTCAGGTTGACGTCTGGGTCTGTGTGGTAATTAGTGATAGTTGCCATGTGGAAGTCAAGTCATGAACAGCAAATATTAATGAACATGGAAATGTTTTCAATTCTTAGGGATAAATTACAGAACATCATATCATGTCATTGAGTACGTTCTCTCTTCTTGTTCCTTTCTATCACTATAAATTCTGACACTAATTTTTCCCTAATCTAGGATATATTTTAATTATTTTCTTTTCAAATAGCTGGATATTCTTAGGTAAATTAAAATTTGAACCAAAGCTACAGTAAATGTGTCAAATACAGTATATCTCATCTTTTTGTAGTATAATTAGAACATGTGTAGTGTCGGCTATGATCCTCTGTGCTGGGATGGAACATTTTGTCAGCTAATAGCAAAAAGACAATCACAAGCATGAATGAATTAAGCAGAAAATGATGAAGAATTACAGAAAAAATTGCTTCATTAGCAGTGAATAAAACTAAGAGCTGTATATTGATATAAACTGAAGTATGAGAGTGGGAACAATATTTTATCATTATGGAGTATTTTTAGTCTCTTTGTAGAATTAAAGAATATGAACATGAAGATTTATAGTGGTTGTTCCTAAGTGCTTGTTCCTAAACAGTGTAATAAAAGAGTGTTCCCTTGTTTTTTACTTTATAGTAAGAAGTGTTTGTTCACTGAGCCTTTCTTATTGACCATGGCAATTTTACAAACTGACGAGATAGTTACTGACTAGTCTAGATGAAAGCACTTGACTTTTTCCAAACATTTATTTTTCAAAACTGATAAATTTTCACTTTAAGAAAGAAGAAAAAATCACAATTGAAACCAACATACTATTAGAGATGCTTTAAATCAAAATTGCAGGAATTTTTAAAAAACGAATACATTTTGCATTCTAAAATTCGGTTTTGTTCAAATTTGTTCCAAAAGATAACCATGAACAAGATGCACTCAGTAGCATCAAGATAGCAGACTTGGTTTTCATTTTTTCCTAGAAATAAGCAGCCAAAATTGCCTCTGCTGCTGGCCTCATGTGTGCAGCTGTTACAGAACGGGTAATTTCTACTGCCAGTGAAATCATATCGATCCTCTGCAGGCTGTATATACTGTAGATACACAACCTTAGCATGTAGATTTGGTTTCGCTATCTTGTGGGAGATGATAAATCCCTACTCTAAAATGTGAAATATATGGGAATCTTTAATATATGGTCAATACATGGATCCAGGCCTATTCTTGGCTTTGGTATAAAGTTTTATAAAGTGCTTAATATTAGTAAAACCTACTTTGAATGTAATGAAAGGTGAATTTTGACATTTTTTTATCTTTTGAGCTGAAATTTTGATTTCAACAAAAATAAAATTAAGTTTTTTTTCTCAACATAGCCCAGTGGTTTTGTTTGGTACAGTGTTGCATAGACCTGACTTATGTGTAATATTTAGATCAGCGCTGGAAATTATAGAACTCTCAAATTCTGAAAAAGGGAAATACCATCACCTATTTAGACAACTATTATATGAGCATAATAACAAAGAAAAGGTCATCTAGATATATACATTTAATAGAATAAAAGCAGATGGAGAAATGAACAACAGGATGGATGGAAAGATAAATCGTTAGACGAACAGGCAGACAGACAAACAGACAGACATATTTTCTACAATGGCAATGTATGACAGTGGCAGAAAATGGGACCATAGATTTCAGTTCAGGTCCAGATGGTGGAGTACAGACTAATTACCCCCCTCGGGGGTTTGGGAGTGCTTAACCCACTATTGATCATGAAGAAAAGACTGCTCCACTAGTCTGTAGGGAATATTAAAAACATTATGTAGACATTTCATTTTTAATGGGAGAATATGTTTTTTGTCTGTGAGGCACTGATGCAGTAATTAGTATTAATTGTTCAAAGTAGTATTAATACCTAATTTAAGGGTATTTTTCTTAGAAAATATAATTTCTTACATGGAATTTTTAGCTAAATTCATCTATTAAGGTTTGGTGTGATAGAATTATGTTATGTAACTTGATAACCTGACATAGTCTTGTTTTATTGTTACAGATATATCTCACCCTGATGTCCTGAAGTTTCATCATCCTGATGCCTTCTTGGATGTTATGTTAGTATAAAGGTAAATTTTGATAATAGACATAAGTCAGTTTCTCTCTCTCTCTCTCTCTCTCTCTCTCTCTCTCCACATTTTGGTTCATACTTTTGATTGAGAAGTTGAGAGAAGGAATCAACTGATCTGGAAGACGTGTTTGTTTCTAACATCCACCACCATTTCAGATTGGGTGAAGTGAAACTAAGTGCCATTATGTGTAAACAGTGTAGACACCTAAAATGTAGGCAGAGAGATGGCATTTACACAGTCAGGCCATGTTTAAAAGAGCAGATTTGTATTGATCTGTTACTATCACTTTCAGAACCAATATCTTTTCATTTCTCTCTCTGCCATATGGCATGTACTAAAAACTGGAAAATGCCTGGTTTTAATATTTCTAACTGTTGTGCTTAAAAGGAAAAATATAAAGCAGATGCACCAAGGGTCTTCTACACTAACAGATGTGAGATTGATTTTTTGCAGAAACCATGAAATTTCTTAAGACGGCTGATTTATGCTTGGGGAAATATTGTGTCAAAATTTATCTCAGCATATTAAACTTATGGGCAGTCATTAAGCCCCCCCCCCTCCCCAGGAAAAAAATCATTATCATTTATAATCCTATGATTTATGGCATCCTGGTGTATTATTCTGAGGAAATGCCACTAAAATTACAAATTACAATTACAAATTAGTTCCTGGTATTATTTAGTCATCATATAATGTTTTTTTTTTAACTCCCTATGTTAGAAGTTTTTAAACTATATTCTTCTGTTAAAAGCAGGATTTTCAAAAAAAAATTTTTTTCTTTCTAAACGCAAATTAAATAATAAAAAAAATTACAGTTTAATAAATATTATATGAATTGCAGTATTGAGCTCATAACATGTACTAGAGCCTACTTGACCTTTAGCAAAATCATTGCTGATCTACTTCAGTAAGTTGTCCGTTTTACAATTTCAGACAGAATCATTATCCTATTAAATAACAGGTAGAAAATGTTTTTTTCCCCTTTTTTCAACTCTGTAGGCAATTACTGTTAATACATACTAGTATGCATGCAATTATGGCATGTGTGGTACTAGAAACCTAATTACTATCATCCCCCCCTTCCAACTACCCACCACCCCCTCATCCCCCCCACTACCCACCACCACCTCCCCCCTCCCCTGTCATCCCCCCCCCCTCATCCCCCACCCTGACTCCACTTCAGCGTCTATTGTCTCACTGACCGTCTCAAGAGTCCAGTCATATCGACCAGTCCTTTGTCTTCTGTATGAGTTCCAGATCATCACAATTAGATGTCAAGTGCTCCGGTGGTGAACTGTGAATCATCCATTGACATATTTTAGACATCACTTTTTTTTCCTGATCAGTATTTGTGTTCTTTATAGCCTACAGGCAGAGTGGTGTTTGTTTTGCTCAGACAGTCAGAAAAAATAATGATAAATTAAGAAAAGATAGAAAAAATGAATAAATAAAAATAAAATAATAAGAAGTGTAATTATAGTAAAAGAAAAGATAAAATGAATATAGATCATATCTGTTGTTAGAATTATACAAATAAGTAAAAAAAAATAAGTAAACGTTTTTGGTAGTAGGGAATAATTATTTGTGTTATCTTTTGTGATGTCTTTTGATTGTGTCCTGTAGTATAATAATCAGTTCATTTTCTCATCAATAAGGTGATTATATTGATCTATGGGACACATTGCGGTTAGATAATGAACGAAAGGAAATGAACCGTGTGAAGGAGGTTGATAGATAAAAGATTCAGTATTGAATACCCTATTGTACAACACATTTGATGCAGTGTGAACTAAAGAAATAACTGCTAAGTGCTTTAGCACCTGTCTTTCCTAGTCAATGGTTGTAAGTATATTTATAGACTTTTTTCCCCTATATTGATTCACTTTGTTTTCAGATATTATGCTATCATTGATATCATTTTATGCAAATAAATCCACTCTCTTTGAGTTCTAAGGAAAGTCTTTGCAGTCCCTTGTTTGGCTGCGTAGCATATCTAATATTGTTAATATGATAATTCTATATGATAGATAGCCTCAGTAGAATAGAGAAGAAAGAGTTACTACAGTACACACTGTTCTGAAAAGTGTATTGTCTGAAACTGTTTTGTATGCTGCGCAAGGAATTCTTATCTAATATTGGCGACATTTAAGTGCATGCCTTGAAGGAAAAAGAACTGCTCATTTGTGTATGTAATTGATGCCATAATACCAGTGACATAGTCCATCATTTCTGCTCACATTTTCCCATTAAACTTTAACTGTCCTTAAGAAGTGGGTGGAGTGTTTACAGAGTACGTCACAAGTAATTATAAATAAGCCAGGGGGTTGTTATCATTGAAAACCATTAATGGGCCAGTAATTACCTTTTTTGATTACTTTTCTCTAGTTTAAATGTTTCTGGTGTTTTTTAATTGTTGAATTTTGTTGTAGAATAAAACAGGTTGTTAAGACAGAATAGAGTTTTAAACAATCTGTGGTGTGTGTAGTTATGATTTGATTTATTATTTTATGAGAAAAGTTTTGGTAATAACTCTGTAAATTTGCGTAAAATTAGTTAAATGTTTTTTTACACAATACTTAATGTATCATCGGCTTTTAAAGTGCAGTAAGAATTTGTACTGTACATTTTAAAGAAAATTTTGCTTGAAGTAAATAATTATTTAATTGCCAGTTTTACAGACAGATTATTTGCCAATAATTGCTACAAGTGCATCATTCACAAATAATATAAGTGCTATGGAAACTGATCTTTAGTGAAAAAAAAAAAGACAAAATCAGTGAAAGCTTTAAGATTTGGGACTCTGTTAATATCCTCTGGTGACACAACAGATGGACACTGTCCACTTCACCTTATCTGGATAGTAAATCCCATTAATGCCCCTATTTCACACAGACCACGAATCCCACGAATTGCCAGGAATTGACAAATTTCAGGATTCGTGGTTGAATCGTAATCAGTTCATGAAGTTCTTAACAGATTCGTATATATGCGTAGTCAGTTCTTGCAATTCTTGATCAATCACGAACTGATTATGGTTCAGCCACGAATCCTGAAATTTGTCATTTCCTGGCGATTCGTGGGATTCGTGGTCTGTGTGAAATAGGGGCATTAGACAGTGAATTATCACGTCCAGACAGAGTTATGTCACCGTGACATGGAGAGAGTGCAGGTGAAGCCACTGGGTAGTTTGATGGTCATTATTGAGGTCTTGAAATACAGGTAACATGTAATCATGTTTATGTGTATGTCCGTGACCAGCTCTCATACTCACCTTTTGGTAGAAAGCTTGTTTCTACCTTTGGACCATGTCCAGGTAGTATTTTTTTTTTTTTTATCACCTTCAGCAAGGATTGAGGCTCTTGACCATCATCCAAAAATCAGCATCCCCTGGAAAACCAACATCAGTCTCAATAACGATTCTTTGTTTTATTTACCTTTGATTATTGGATAAACTCATGTTGTGACAGTCTACAGCTTTGGGTCAGTTTGACCAGCCAGTTGAAGTATGGAAGTAATACTGCAAGTTTGTAAACTGCTGTGATTAGCTCCATCGGTCTTAAATTAACCGTGAAATTGGTCATCATCTCAGCTGACCAAATGCCAGGACAAGCTGGGTTGGTTTTTAGAGTGCAAGGTGGCTGTACGTGTTATGCAGATAAAATAGTGGTCAGTTTGAAGGTCACTGCAGTCCACAGGACGGTCAGAAAAATCAGTTTATGTAGTAACGAAGTGGGATGTTTATTCTTGACCGCTACACCATAATCCCTGTAGAGAAATCTGAACAAATTCTGTCTGTTCTGACAAAGACCTGGAGGAAGATGGTCAGGGGTTCTACTGGTCTTTGCCATATATTGGATGTATATGTGTATACATATATACATATACATCCAATATATGTATATGTATATATGTGTATAAAGAGATCCATGTTCATTAACACACTGGTAATGCACCAACCGGATCATTATATATTATATTGTTCACTTCAAGGCCAAGATAATCTATGTACCAGTACAGAAATATATTGAAATTGAACATAATCATAACTAAAATCATGAATTATGAATCTTGGAAAAAAACTTGGTAACTGAAGAAGTGTGCTTTATGACTGATTTCATTGGCACACAGTGCACGTTAAATATGCTTTAATTTCCCTTTTTTTTTGCCAGAATTGATAATCAGTTTTCTCCAGTCAGATCCGTCTCTGTCCAGGTCAATACTACAGCATGCACATCTAAAACTGGTGCCCAAACCTGGCAAAGATCTCTTTTTCATTGATCACAAATGTATGAAACATTTTATATTTAGCAAGCTTTGGCAAGTGGCACTTATTATTGGCTGTACTAGATCTATAACCATAACCTCTTCATTCATGGAGGGATTGGAGTGCAGGTTGTGGTAGAGAAGATAGCTGTGTCACAACTAACACAATCAGCAGCTTCTGCTACCAGGTCCAACATTAATGGGAGAGTTCCATGCTGTTAATTGTCTATATGGTTAGGAATTTGACTCAGTAACATTTAAATGAAATAAAATAGTCTTTTTTTATATAAGTTGGAATAAAATTGATCTGAAGATATTCAGTAATTTGAGCACAACCTTAAACGGGAATATTTTTGTGTTTGTTTGAGTTTCTGTAATGTTGA
The DNA here is from genome assembly GCF_001039355.2 of Lingula anatina. Next base: position 45,899 of record NW_019775906.1, on the reverse strand, counting down.
TGTTTCATGATGTGTTTGTACCTAATAAACCATAATAAAAAACGTCAAAATCCATTGTTTTTGAGCCAAGTGCCACACCAGGTTACTAACAGTTTATGAAACGATAACTCCAAGTTTGGCAGTTTTCTCAAAGAAGGGGGAGAGTTGAAGTATTTGTTTGTTATACAATGAGATTAATTAAAGTGCAAAACTAAGTGCTTAGTGTGTGATGAAGACATTTTGCATGTGGTATTTTGTAGATTCATAAATCTAAATTATATATTGCATCAGAAACTATGATTTAGAAAGAAAACAATAAAGAAATTGGTTTTGGATAACATTTGAAGACTAGCCTTGGGGCTGTTAGATTTTACCTATGAATATAAGTGAATATTATAAATATAATAATAAATATATTATAAAATGTCAGTTTATGACTTTTTGAGTTGTTTTATTAACTACTAACTGAGTCAAAAACATAACATCTCAGGCAGAGGTAATAATTATAGTTGACGCTCATTTCAATTTTTACATTATAAATCAAGTGTTTATAACACAACTATTGGACTCAGCCAAGTTTCACTCATTAAAAATGAACTAATTTTTCTGCAAACACAATCTCATAAAAGTTTACAAAATAAAGAATTATAATATATATTTATTGTCATTTTTCCAGGTCATAAAACTTCAGATACATAGAACATGGTTGGTTGAAGAAATCCCCCCCTCCCCCACCACACCTGACTTGTTTAGCCACTGCCCTCCCAGGGGGGCGTAGTGGGCAGTGCCACCATGGACCTCTTAGAGTTTCTTAAAGAGGCCGAGCTCCAGGAGTATTATACTGGACTGAAGACAGACTTAAAGGTACAGTGATGTTTTTTGTGTGACAGGAATTTTATTTTTCTGTGTCAAATTTTCAGTTTTGTGTTTTAGGATAATGAAGATGTTTTAGGTGCCTGGAAGTTGACATTGTTGCATTCAGTTTATATTCTATTTGCATCTGTTTTAAAGAAAAAGCTATACAGACTAAACATCTATACAGCATTATTATTTACAAATATCAGTACTGATAATATTATTTATATTTTATTTAATTTCTTTCAAAGGTGCACAATGTGTCTCAGCTGAAGTATATGGAGAAAGCTATATTTGTACCACCAGCGTTAGCGCTGGCGGTACACATGGTTTCGGTCTCGTCCGGATCGTTCCGCCGGCTCCGCCGGCTCCGCCGGACGGCTACCGTTACCGCTTCTCCTCCTAGACGGTAAGGCCCCCCATACCCATCTCATGGATTTAGGTCACCTATAATCTCAACTCGTTCCACGTAAAATTTGGGCTTTGTCGGTATTGGGGTCTGGGTGTGGCACTCATTGCAATGCACCCTTGTCTAAAAATGGCAAAATTAAATGCTAATTATCTNTTTATATTTTATTTCCATCTTTCTTTCCAAGGTGCACAACGTGTCCCAGCTGAAATATGTGGAGGAGACTGACCTCAGTGACCTTGGAATGACCAAGCCAGAGATCCGACGCCTCAAGAAGTATTACAGGAAGGAGTGCCCACAGGGGGCGCTGGGGAAGTTTAAGAAGGTAAGCTTGTCTTGGAGTGGCAAGGCAAAACATAAACAAAAAAGTGTGATCTCTAATTTTAGTCTTGTGTGAATCAGTTTTACTGTCCCAAAATGTCAGAATTAGGTGTTTCGTGTATGTGTGTGCACGCACACGTCTGTGTGTGTGTGCATATGTGACTTTTGTGCGCGCGTGTGTCTGTGTGAATGCCTGTGTGTCTGTTCCAAATTCAAAAAATCTATTTACCCTTCTTCTGTAAAAAAAGAGTGATTATTTACTGAAATATGAGACAAGACCTATTACGAGTCTTCTGATGGAAGATTCCTCTTCTTTTATGTGCTGGCTGCATATGTTATTCACAAACTCACAAAGACGATTAAATAATTCATGTCTCATCTTTCTTTGTACATAAATTTATCCACAGGGAGGATATTAACATTGATGAGCTTATTATACAGATACAAATGAAGTCATGTTATTATCATTTTATGATTGTTTTTGTCTTGTGTAGCCTCTGGGGTTATTGAGATATTAAATTTTGATAGACTTTCTTCTCAGCATATTTTCTCTTCTTTCTTGGAAGTTGTTTTCCAAAGTGGTTACTGAAGTTGGTGTAAAATGATCAGATTTATATTAATGGCGTATTGACATTATACAATATTTTTGTCACTGTACTATTTTTCCTTTGTTTTAAACATTGTTTTTGCAGAAATAAGCACCTGATTTAAATTTGTTTTGTTGTCAGTGGATAAAATTTAAACACCTGACGTAAATGATACTGCAGGACATAATACTCAGAATATCTTGCCCCACCTGTGAGATTCCCTATAAAGAAGCTAGACCAAAAAATAGAAAGAGATTTGTATCCTCAATTAGGAATCATGAGTCAAATTACTTCATAAATGTAGAACTAAAATTCGTAACCAAAGGTTGAAAAGAAAGAGGATATTGAAAAGAACGGTCTCCTTAAAAAGAGGTACAATTATTTTTTAAACTGGCTTATGGATAAAATTACGCAATCCACAGACGCTGACATCATTAGTAAGGATGGAGCAGTTCAATTGCCACTCCCTAAACACATTTTGTTGGGGGAAAAACATACAGTTCACATCAGGTCTAACTTAGAGCAAAAATAGACAAGTTCTTGTCACCAGCCAAACTGATAGGTTTTGGAAAGTTTAGATGACATTGTGGTGTCAGGCAGTTTAGTTCAGACCATGATGGGCTTGTGATGTCATTTAGTCGTATTTAAGTCATAGCTAGTCTTGGTATGAACACGGTTGATAGTTCTATTATGTTCTTCCATGTTCTTCTCTCTGTGTTCATTTTTTTCTGCTCCAAAAAATGGATGTTACATTTTAGTTGTGTTTAACAATTACCTTCTAGTTCTGTTCTGACGGTGGGGAGTCACCTGGTCAACCTTGCATATAAAATGTGAGTCCTGTTGGCCAGAGGCATGTATGTACAATTAAGCTCTAGTTGCAGATAATCTCTCTATATTTTGAGTAATATTGTTATTGTTAAAAGTGATTGCCTACCATGTCTTTATGTAAAAACATGAAAAAGCTTGTTTCTTTGTTTTAGAGTTGCATGATGCTCATCATTTTCACACAACCTGCTGTCC
>NW_019775906.1:23418-35648 GCF_001039355.2 Lingula anatina | reverse complement strand
TGAAGAAAATAAGCTGCTGGATTATAAGACATTGAAGTCACCTGGCAGGTGAGACGGTGAGGTAGTTGGTAGTATAGTGGCAGGATAATGGAGAAATAAAATGGTAAAATGAGAATGTTGTAGACATGGGTGTCATGCAGACAGGGAATTTTTATGCTGAAGTCAGTGAAGTGGAATACTGTGGTATTGTACAGTGTTCTTTCTTGTGTATTGTTGTGCCAAGGATAGATGGAGGGAGGGAGGGAGAGAGGAGAAGAAGAAATTGAGGTAGAGGATGGAAGGAAGGAGGAAAGAAAATAATCTCAGAAGAGAGGAGAGAGGGAACGATAAATTACATGGAAGGCAGAGGAAAAAGAAAAGGAGGAAGAGATGGGAGAAAAGAAAGAAAAAGAGAAGCAAGAGGAAGAGATGGTGAAGGCCAAAGGAAAGATAGAGAAACCTATACAGATTCAAATTGTCCTAAATTCAGATTTTACAGTTGGTTGCAGCAATGTTTGTTGTATATAAATAATTAAATAAGTGGCTTGCTTTACTCAGTGCTGTAGAATCCGCATTCAGTAACAGAAAGTTTCACATTTCCTGTGAACAAATAGGAAAACGACGGATTAGCTAAATTTCCCCTCTATTCTCAGATTTGTTTGAAGAAAAGTAAAAGAAAAACTGAAATTACAGGAAAAAACTATGCCTCATACTTCAAAAATATTCTTCATATGCCAAAAAAGTAATTTGAATATGCTGATCTTTGCATCCTGGTGCATGTTGAATCTTAAGAATAAAGAGTGAACGAAAAAAAAAGGAGGGATCTGGAAATATTTTGTCTGCCAAGGGGTCAGAGAGCGTGCATGTATGTCATACTTAATTCCTCAGGACGCGCACCTGGTTGTTTTATCTAAGACGTGTCTCCAGTGTAGATAGACAGATCCAACTTACTGCTTCACAAGGCCTGTGTCTATTGAAGATGGGCAGTCCTTACTTAGCGTGTGCCGTCTTAGCAAGGCATCAAATTCCTGTCTTTGCTAATATGTGTGTATTTGTGATTGCATGTGGATGCTTCTTCTCATTTAGCTATCTCGTTATAATCACATCTGTGCAGTTTGTATATGCATTGATGTTTGTGCATGTGCACATAAGTGTGTGTGTGTGTGTGTGTGTGTGTGTGTGTGTGTGTGCGTGTATTTTATGTATGTGCAGGCTCGTAGCTGGAGGGGGGGGGGGGGCTTCCGGGATTCAAAAGGGCTGCCCTTTTTGTCAGGAAAAGGTCCATTCTGGGTAAAATTTGATCTAGGTACACAAAGATTTCATTGTAAAAGGGCCACTTTTTACAGAAAAAGAACCCACCCTTTTGAAATTGCTGGCTACAGGCCTGATGTGTGTTTTTCATATTTCATTCAGGGACATCCACACCACCTGATCAACACACTGATTTATATCATATACTACAAGTAGTCACAGTTTCCAAACAATATTGGAACCATGTGTGCTTTCATTGCCAGCATATATCTCTCTCCTGGCACACCTGGGGCTGCTGCCACAACACACCTGGCTGAATTGTATGTAACCTTGTATATGGTCCAACACATCTACTGCTTCATTCACTGGGACAGGGTGGGCACGAAGTTGTACACACTACTGAGATTTTATGACGGGTTTGATTAGATTGTCTGGTGATTTAACAAATGGGGTTTTATATATAGAGTTGCACCGAGTGTTTTTGAGTGTTTATGTTTATGCGTGTGCTAGGCCGTGTGTGTGCATAAAGTAACGGGCCACTGTTGATGCAGGTGTTTTATGATGATGATAAGATGTTATTAGACACTTGTGATTTGAAATTTAAAAGGCCTAGTAGACTAATATCCTGATTTAACAATTCCTCAATACCAATATCTGTATAGAACATTGCTCATATTTTGATTGTGAAAAAAAGTGTGTTAATATATGGTATTTAAATGTGCATGTGCATGTGTGAGTGTGTGTTTATGTGCATACGTCAGCATGCAGTTGGGTACAGGTTTGCGTGTTAAGCCATCACAGTTTTACTGGAAATCCACCCACCTAACCTTCTATCTAACCTTATCATCTCATAGGCAGTTTTTTTCCTTTTTTTCCAGTCAATTTTTTCAGTCCTAGTTACTCCAATGTGAGCAGACCTTTTCAGACTTTACTTCCACAGCATACAGTCTGGCACCGCATGTGTCTATCATGTCTGTTTTGATGTAAAAATCCATAGCCTGCTATTAATTTAGCAGTTAAAGAGGGGAATGATGTTGATGGGGGCTTCATAAAGTTATTGAATTGAGATAAAGCAATTGCCCTGGCTTGCTGGGTCATGTTGATGGAAATTGTAAATGAATTATACCAACATTGTTCTCTTACATTTATTTCCCTGCCCTAGCAAATGACTTATAATATATTGAATGTCATTACTTGTTTTTTCACCTCTAAAATGATAAGTTGCTTGGATTGATTTGAGCCCAGACAAATTTGAAACAAAAGGTATTTGTTGGAGTTCACTTTAAAGAAGGTTCCTTTTTCACCTGCAAAGTGACAGTTGTATGGAATGAGTTGAGACGAATATGTTTGAAATAACGTGTTTAGGATTTTAAAAAAAATTCCAGTTACTTTTATTTCTCATCTAACGTGATAGTTATATGGCAAACTAATGAGTCAAAATTGTAGCTGAGTGTATATTTGGCAGTTTCAAAAAACCAAAGTTATTTCAGTTGATAAAGTATTTTATATTAAAATAACCTTGTAAGTAGCGATATTGATTAGCACCCAGGTTACACTTTTGGTGTGATCCTTTCTTCTGTGTGTAAACTGTCCTTATTTAAAAATTGACCTAAGTTGTAAATTAACCAACATTACTGCATCATCACTAGTTAGGTGGCTTTATTCATGTTTATAGACAAGCAGGGTGAGTCAGGTAGTTAATGACCCTTAACCAGGTAAGAAGTACATATATTTTTAGGGTAAAGAGGCAACCAAAAATACCTCAACATTGAGAAATGTTGTTGTGATGGGGTTAAAGTGCTCTGTGTCTGTATATCTGAACATGCTTAATATTTCTCAGCTCCCATTTCTTGTTTAGTTGAGATGTATATATTCCAACTATTTTTTAGCTCACTTTCCATTTTCCTCTTCGACAATTCATAAACTGGTTTTCTGTTATCATTTTACAGTGGTGCCAAATGTCAAACACACTGTTAGGGACCGTTCATATGAAAAATCTATTTTCTAAAAATCTATTTTCTATTCGCGGTATCTTGTGATCACGGTCTGTGCCCTGAATACCCTGTGGCGTAATTACTGGCAGCGCGACCCAGTTACTTCCAAAGCTGTAATTAATTCTCCACTGCGCTCGGAGTGATCACAAGATACCGCGAATAGAAAATAGATTTTTAGAAAATAGATTTTTCATGTGAATGGAGTCTTAATCTGCTGTTCTGAAGATGCTCTTACACATCACAGGTATGCCTCTGCATGATGGACACCGGTCAGATATGTTCATGTGGACATTTGTACATTGTACTTTATTTTGGAACCTAAACCAATTTAGTATTGTGGGTTGTTTTTGAAGCTCCATCACTTGAAATATGCTGCAACACTAATATAGAAAACCAGATATGGTACAATGGGCTGTGATTGTATAGTCAGAGGTTAAAACCCATTTGTGGAATGTTGTTGACCAAATTATTGCAATAATGGGACATTGTTGCATTCTTTTCCAAAAGAAAAAAAGTAATAGGCACACAGGCAATTATGACAATTTTTGTGACGATAGCCATTCAAATAAAAGAATGGGTGTGATTGTGTTGTGGTGATTTTAACAAGGAAAATATTTACCACCTCGAGCTTTAAAAAACAGATCATTTTACTACTTTTGTGGTGTACTTTACGGGGGACAATAGTGTTTTTTGTTGATGGGTGGAGGTTGATGTTAGTAAGATAATATTTGGTTTGGGTTGTAGAGAAATGGGACCGGGGTCCTGTCTGTTACTCCCACTGAGTCAGGCAACCAATAATTGGATACAAACTATTACAATTATCTGAGCCGGGATTTTCATTATGAAGTTCTTGTTGCAATTTCTTGAAATGTTGACCTCTATTTTCTGGGTCAGAGATAGGCATCTCTATTAGAAGAAGTTGTCTCCCCCCTCCCCCTCCATCCTGCTCAACTTTTCAATTGAGACCAGAAAAAAATATCCCTGATCATAAATCCCATGGAAAGTCAAACTAAATAAGTTTGAGGAAATATTTTTTATCAATTTTAATGTGTCGGTGTCTCGTAGAATTGGATCCTTATTCTAACTGTTTGTATAATTATTTGAGGGTGGGAGGAGAATTCATTGGGTTATTGGTATTTTCATTTAAGTTATTTCATAAAGAAATTTTGTTACTATGATACACATTTAAAGAAAAATATGTCAGAATTAACAGTCATCAAAAGGCATACTTTACAAAGGCTAGAAAACCTCTCAGAGTTACAAGTAGTAGTTGGTTGTCCTCTGATGAAAACCACAATGTTTCATTTGTGCAGCTTTTCCTGCTTTCCATGTATACAAAGTGAGTTTGAAAAAACAAGGACTTCCTAAAGCATTGAAATAAGAGCCGTCTGCTTGTCCATCTTAAGGTGGAAACTAGTGGCGGTGACTCATCAGAAATTGGTGTAAAAAAAAAAATCACATCTTAATCCACTTATCTCTGCCGAACACATTGCACATGTTTGGGACTTTCTCATTTGAACATGTAATGTAATATTGGGAACACACTGTAGGAGTTCTTTTTTGTTTGGAGACTAGAAATGTAAGAACTCTTCTGTATGGGAGGTTGAAAACTGACAATCTTGTCTGCTGTCATAAGAACAGTTTTTACAATGTGTGAATGGAGGAACTTTAAAAAAAAAGGAAAAGAAATAATCTAAGAACATTTTAATCTTCAGCATGGAAAATGAGACAGATGCTTAGAAGAAAACTAGGAAATATTTTGATCTGATAACCATATGCTTACTTCTCAGGGTTCTCTCATATGGTTCAAGGAAAGAAATGATTGATAGATTGGGTTGAAGCTATTATGTTCTGCTGTATGTCAGTAAACAGAGTGAATGTTTTTATGGAACTTTTTTTATGAAAGGAGCATACCTTCTAATTTTAAGTTCATCTACCTATTTAAGTTAGGTGTACAATTTGATATGATCTTGTAAATATAGTAGATTTAAGTATCATCACATGCATGGATAAATGAATGAATCAATCTGTAAACACATGGATAGATGGATGGGTGGGTGGATAGATGGATGTAAGAAAAGAAAAGGTACACCAATATAAAATGCATATTTGCCTGTACTACTCACCAAAAGGAGGTAGCCTAAGGCTAAGGGCTTTATTTTTTTCCTGTGGTAGTAAATTTTGGCAGACATGAAGTACATAATCCATCATTTTTATGAACTGAAAAGACATGTAACCATCTAGAACTGCTTGTATCCACATGCAGGTAGAGCATCCACACCCTGGATGAGGTCATTTGGAAGTGTTTGTACATGCAGAGTGCAATTTGGCATAACAGGGGAAATATAGACATTTCAGTTTAAGTTTCAAAGCTCCAATACCACTTCAACTTGAACACTATAAGAAGCTGAGAAACAATATCTGTGACATTTCTTCAAAATTATTACAACCCCATGCAAAACGATGTCATTATATGGAACTCGCAGCTGGTATCTTGCTTCAAATATGTGATGTTTTTTCTTTTGCTGCGCCAAATTTATACATATAACCACCTCTTATTGAGTTCAACAGGTGTACATGACCTAAAGTGACCTTTGACCTCAGATGACCTTGAACAAGACCCCTGGCTGTGATAGTGATAGAAATATAGGACCAGCTCCATATTGTAGCTAAATTTGAACCAGGTTACAATCCGTTCCTTACTTAGCTGTGTATGCATAATAACAGCTGAATACTGAGGCATATTGTATATATGTAGACAACACTGTGTATGTTAGTGTATGTATACCAGCATGTATATGCAGGGTTCCCAGATAGCAAGCATACGTTGGGCCAACGTTGGCCCAACGTTGCCTTGGTTGACCGTGCAACGTTGGCCCAACGTTGGGTTTCCATCTAAGTGCTCACTTTGGCCAACGGTTGGCTGAACGTCTTTTGAATGCCAACGCATTGCCAACGTATTCCCAACCAAACTGCGTTGGCCCTACATTGGGCCAACTAATAACCAACATTGGTCCAACAATTTCCCAACCTGCAACCAACATCAGTCCAACAATTACCCAACCAAACTGCGTTGGCCCTACATTGGGCCAACTAATAACCAACATTAGTCCAACAATTCCCCAACCTGTAACCAACAGTGCATTTACGTTGGTTCTACTAATAACCAACATCAGTCCAACAATTACCCAACCTCAAACCAACAATGCATCCGCGTTGGCCCAACGGTAGGCCAACTGGTCACCAAGTTATCTGCAATTTGCACAACAAATTATGGCTCAACCTAAAACCAGAGGCACGGTGATTTACAGTGACCCAACATTGAGCTGAAGCGAAATAACTTTTTTGGAATCACATAGGTAGTAGGGCACTGTAATTACACGTCTGATGCACAGACAGATCAATGTCCTGATGAAATATCTTGAGCATCTGAAATCTGCAAACTGCAAGATATGACTGAAAAATTAGAAAGCTTTCTAAGGGATGAATCCTTCAGAGGACTTGATCTGCCTGTGATCATTTACACTACACCTGGAAATTGTCAATTAATAATTGTGGTTGAAACAAAAAGATTAGTGATATGTTTTGAACTGTTTAATTAATTCATAACATTACATAAAACAAATACCTTATACCAACTAAATAATGATATGTGAATTGAAATATAATACAAAAAGACAACAAAGAAAAATTTTATAAGATACTATAAAATTAAATTTAAACATTAATAAGTGTGTCTTATATCAATTGTTACATGATTCACATCAAGAAAAAATATTACAGTCCTATGACTTATGACCTTATTCGTGGAGTCAAGGCATTTTTCTACTAGTAGTCTTTTTTGCCTCATTTCAATTTTTAAAAATATTTTCATTAAATCAAAATTTAAACCAGAAACCCTTGCCAATGTCAGGTAAGATGCTTTTCATAAGTTATATGTCAAGTCTATAAAACCACAGTCTCTTCCTTCAGGCAAAATCTCAGACATTGTCTCTTTAAAAATCAAGTCAGTGGTCATATGAGTTCAATCTTTGTGTTTTTCTCTCTTTCCTGCCCTGCAGGCACATGTGTGATCTTTGGCAAAGCACAATTAGTTGGATGTACCCTCAGTATATTTGTCTAACNGTTGGCCCAACGTATGCTTGCTATCTGGGTTATATGCATGCATATGGGATACTGTGATTATGATAATTGCACACTTAAAAACGATTACTTTTTTGATGCAACATTTTGTCTAGTTAACATGATGGAGAATGAGAAAACCACGGGGAATTTCATCTAAATAGTTCATTAGGACAAGATGTTTTATAAATCAGTTCTGTTCTGTTTGAAGTTGTAGACTGAGAGCCATAATTCAAGATTCTTCTGACCTCTTGCGAGATATCAGAAAGAAATTTTCCAGAACATCTCAGCAAAAAGTTTCTGTCTCTGAAACATCAGATAAAAGGGAGGGATTCCAGATTTTCTTTGACTAAGTGCAGTTGAATGCCAGACTGGTGTAAACAAAGTAATGTGATGTCTTGTTGTAAAAAAAGACTTTTTATTAACAAAAAAAGATATTTTAAAATCAAAGAACAGCTATTTTGGCAAAGTCGGAACAGCAGAAGTAGTTCCTATTCATATTCAAAATTATTGGGATAATTTTAACTGAGGGAATGGTAAAATAGGGCATTTTTTCCATTGACACGCAACTTAAAATCCAGAAGGCATTTAGTTGATGGACGTGATTTGGTGTTGTTTGTTGGCCAGTTTGCTAACAATTTACAAAAAGATTTGTCTCAGGCTGACAACTGTCTTGGCATGGACAGAAGAAAGCATCAGATAAATGAATAGGTTTGTTATGATTGATCTCCTTATCAGTTTGGGCATACAGGGTTTTTTTTTTTTTTTTTTTTTTTTTTTTTGATAAATACTCCTTCGCCTCCAAACTCAAAACACATGCTTGTAGATACCACACTGCCTCTAAGGAAGATCAGTCTCAGAAAGTACAATATTTATATTGATAGCTGGAATCTGAGAGAGTGGAACTGGCTGAGTTGATAGAGAAAGCTGTATGGAGTGGCTTCTGCCATAATATTTTTCTTAGTGGTGAGAAACATTTTCTCGCTAAATTAGACCTCATGGTCGGGATGTACGTACTGTAATTGATACACGGGATAAAAGCAGGTACAAGATTATTGAGCACTGTGGTGATTTAGGAGGTTGAGATATTCAAGCACCAAGGATATTTGATGAACTTCTTAGTAAGTCATACTTGAAAAAGAACTCACATCTCAGCCTAAAGAGTGCATTTAACTGCCAACAAGTTGCTCGAGATTTATGCCAGAAAAAAAGTTGAGACAAGCGTGTTTGGAATTGCAGAAGACGACTCAGAAAATTGCAAGAAATCCTGCCAGTTCTCCTTTTCAGTGGAGTTATGAAGCAGGTGTTTAAGAAATGCACCTGTGTACAAACAAAATTGTCGAGAGGATTTACAAAGATTCCAGAGATTACTATGTCTTCGTCAACGTTGTTAGGGGTTATTTTCTTATAGTGCTGGGCATGTTTAGTATTGCAGAAGAACTGCATTTGTGACTGGAAACTTGAAGATCAGATTCCCAGTAATCCACCAATATTTCACACAAAAAATTTCATTTATCTTTTCTAAAATTTAGTTCAATAGCAAAATAAATCCAGTGGATTGACAAAAGACCTAATTTTTGAAAGAAGGATTCAAGAGACCAGGGATCTCAGACATTTTCAGTGCATCATTTTGAATTACCCTCATAACCATACCAATTAACTATACAAGTTACTCAGACATCCAGGAGCACCACCTGTGGTATTACCAAAATTACAGGCATATTAAACCATGATTATGTGATGTATTCCAGTGAACAGTTTTAGACTTGCCTCTACCCAGGTATTACAGTTTTAGACTCGCCTGTACCAAAGTATCACAATTTTAAACCCGCCTGTACTAAAATATCATAGTTTTAGACCCGTGTGTACCCAGGTATTTTCTGTGCCGTGCATCGTGACATCAAGGTCCAGGTATGTGCGTACAGGGCGGGCGCGGCATGCACTTACGGAATAGCTCAGGTATTTGACTCTCTGGATGCTGAGGAGGGTTGTACATTGATGTTGGTGATAAAGGTGAAGAGGCCTCTCATTCTTAAGATTGGAGTCCATTTTTCAAGGAGATTGTAGTAACTTTATCATTGCAAGCAGATGTTGGAGTATATTCTCTCTGTGGTTGAGAAGATATCTGCAGTTGGCTGCAGGGAACAGAGCTGGAGAGTATTGTGAGACCAAACTTGGATTTTGGTGAAAAGTTACAGACTTGAAACAGTTAATTTAAATTTATGGATCCAGAGCATTATCAAAAATCCAAATGTGGATTTTGATTTAAAAAAATAGCAGATTTGCACTCATTGGTCCAGATATCACAAAGGATTCTGATATTCTTGGGAATTGTTGTAGTTGTAACCTATATTCAGATATATCAGCAGAAATTTATAGGCAGATGTAGCAGCATAACATTACAGGAGAGCCCAGGTGTTCGAGACTCCTCTGCTGAGAGAGACCTGAAACCAGGGATAAAGTAAGAGTTTGCGCCTTGACTTTTGTGGCTGTTGCAGAGAAACTTGAAGCAGAGAGAAAGAAGGAAGGAAAACCAGAGAGTGAGCAAGGCAGTTTGTTCCTGGGTGTGTCAAGTTGGATTAAGTTGAAATTTCCTTGAAAATGGAAGCAGTATTGAGAGTTATGTGCAATTAAGTGCCTTGAGGTTGCAGTTACGCTCAATTCGGAAAATTTATGCTTTATAGCACTGTAATATTTGCAGGATTGTGGATTATGAACAAAGAATCTGGATGCAGATTGAACGGTGCACATCTTTAAAGAGCTCTCGATCACTAGTGATTTTTGTATATCGATACACAGATGAAACCTAAATACTGAAAGTGTCTTCACTTGAAAATTTACAGTCATTGAACTTTTTGCAAGTTGGACATTTTTTCAACATTATGCAATCTGCAAAATGAGTTATGGGAACTACTACTAGCAAAACAATTGGAAACACAAATGTTGTAGAGAAACAGCTTTAGTGGGAAAAGATTTGACAGTCAATAATTCTAGTGGCAGTGTTTGAGAAATGCACCTGCCTCTTCAAAGAAAACTGGATTGAAATATTACTCACTGTTTTCAAAATACTGTGTGGAAAATTTCAAATTCAAATCCAACAGTGTTTGCAGAGTCTGTTTGAAATTGGTACAACTGTAAAGATTAGATTTTCAAAAAAAAACATAGTTATATGATAGGCAACTTCGGTGTTATTACTTTTCAAGAAAACTGAAGAGGATACAAAAGCAAACAATTTCCAGTTTGTTGTTCCTAAATGAAGTTGGTGACCAGAATGCTTTACTTAATAAGCAAAGACTGTTGTAGCTGTTAGCTTGATGAAGACATTATATGTATGTATTTGAGAAAAATGTATACGCTTGCAGTTGTGTGACATGTAGCCAGGGGCTATTATAGAAAACACACATTATTCTCTGTATATCATACTTATATACCAAAGGCCAAACAGCATGCTGCAGGGGACAGAAGAGGTCTGGGTCTTATCTGAAGAATAAAAACTGGGTACAGGCGGTTCCAATTTGCACTGACCTATATAGAACTGGAAGGAGTAGCCAAAACTTTGATCAGGAATGGATAATGATAGTATAGACTTCACTGGATCAGATATGCAGTTGTTCCTTGAAGTTTAACAACAGGAGAAGGCTCTGACGATTCTAATTATGTTGCAACCAGTGGGCAACATGGACTGTTCTGAGGTTCCATTTGGGCATCACTCTTAATTTTGAGTAGACCAGGAGTTGCTCCCAAGATAGACAGTTGTTGAGNGCACTGACCTATATAGAACTGGAAGGAGTAGCCAAAACTTTGATCAGGAATGGATAATGATAGTATAGACTTCACTGGATCAGATATGCAGTTGTTCCTTGAAGTTTAACAACAGGAGAAGGCTCTGACGATTCTAATTATGTTGCAACCAGTGGGCAACATGGACTGTTCTGAGGTTCCATTTGGGCATCACTCTTAATTTTGAGTAGACCAGGAGTTGCTCCCAAGATAGACAGTTGTTGAGATATACTGTAGAATTCTAAACAGTGATGTGTACAGGCAATTCATGTTGGTAGTAACAAAGGTTTTTTTAATTTTTTTGCTGTTAAATAAGGGCAGGTTATTTTCAGCAGGCCAAAACCTTCATCAGGGAAGAGGAATTGTGGAAGTGAGACTATATTTTTAATGAGACTTACCTTTAATGGTGATTCTCAGTTTATAAACACAAAAGGTTTCAGGCCATTCAAATTGGATTACTATAAAGAGGAAGTGCCAGTAGGACTTGTACAGACAGTTCCAATTGGCCGTGACTGTAGGGTGGGGCATATTGCCAAATGTTTGCTAGTGGAAGAAGTGCAGTTAATATACATTTAACTGGACCCTATCTTTAGTTGATGCCTGCTGTTTACAAACATAAGAGGTCATAGACAGTTCCAATAAGATTATAGACAGTGGCCTACAGACAGTTCCAAATTGGCTGTGACATTAGGGTGGAGTGCCTTGTCCCACAGACTAAACTGAGGCTATCTGACCTGACCTAAAGTTCAACTGACAGAAAATGTTTAAAGGGAAGAAGAAGAACAAGAAAAAACAGAGGGGGGATGTCATTGGAGAGGTAATGCACTGCTGGGAGTTTATTGCTGGTGAGAAAATGCTTTGAAGTGTGTACAGGCAGTTTTAATTTGCGAAGAAATATTTTGAAAGGTTGCTGTACATCTGTGAACCATTTGATCGTAACATGCATGGGAAGGATTTACTGCACTCTGCCTCAGTACACCGTGTGTGTGTGTGTGTGTGTGTGTGTGTGTGTGTGTGTGTGTGTGAGAGAGAGAGAGAGTCCCAGTGCATGCATGCATGTGTCCATTTAAAACAAGATTTAAATGGACACACATACACACACAT
>NW_019775905.1:146516-173646 GCF_001039355.2 Lingula anatina | reverse complement strand
TGTTGATGTTACTTATGATTTCCATGACTTTCAAAGCTACTTACGAAATGTGAACAAAATCACTCAAATGTTTAAGGCGATTGTTTATTGCACCACAGGATTTTCTTTTAAAGCATTCACTATAAACATTCCAAACCTGGAAGAACTAGTGTATCTAACCAACATGTATACATGAATAAGCGTTTAAAGGGAAACTCCATGGGATGTAACCACCAAAAGGATTTTCCCACAAAAATAAGCAATTTTCATGTACTCAGGAATTTCTCACCTATCTCTCTCTGCACTTGGATTCGAACTTTAATTGAATTAATAAAGGTTGATTTAGTTTAAAATGACTGGTCAGTCATTATAACCAACAAGAATCTTCCTTACCTTTGATGGAAATGTCAACATTAGGTATAAAAAAAGAAGAAAAAACTATTTTAGGGATTAAATCATTTTAAGGTGTATGGAAGGTTTATAGGAAGCTGTGGTTAGCAAAAATAAGCATTTAGAACATTTTCAAACCCATGGAGTGTACCTTTAAACATTAACCTTCTTAAATGCAAATCAGAAGAAATAAAATAAAATATCTAAACACCATTATCTTTGTCTGATAAGCCCAACTTATACTGCAAAGTAATTTTAATCCAGTAAGCGCCTCATTATTACATAAAATAATGTATTTCAATTTAAAAAAAACTTACTTATGAATAAGCCAATGGCTGAAACTAAAATTGAACAATCACAGGACAAGGAAATTATATTTAAAATTGTAAACCACATATTAAATCTTAAAGTCAAATTTAAAATACAAAGTGATCTTTGGTATATCAGAAATATGTTTTATATACACTGACAGTCAATGAAAACGCATCAGAAAACTTTCTTGTACTTTTTTACCCAGAATCGATTCAAACCATACAAAGGAGTACAAATGCACTTGTTTGGAGAGTGGACTGACCACTATTTCATATTTCACATATTTCACACGAAAACTGTTATTTTCTTAATGTGCTAAAGGAACTTAAAATATTATTTGATAAATAAATGATGCGTTTTCATTGACTGTCAGTATATATATCGATTGATAGCAGATGAGATGCAAAACACTTAAGATGCAAATAGAGATAACATTCACTTGAAAGAATTTAGATGGTATAGAGCAACCACAGGCTGCGTTCCCATAAACCCATCATACTAGCTAGATTGATCTAACTCTGCAGGGTTACTCACTAAAGTCAGGCCTACCAGACTCGGCACCGAATGATCCAGAATTCACCGGTAAATCGGACCACACTACCCGTTTTCAAGGTGTGTATCAGATCGCATTACACAGTATCAGACGCGACACCGCTTTTGCCTAGTACGTGATGTGATAGGGACGATTCTCAGCGGGGTTGAAAAGCATTGCATCACCACTCAAAATTTGTTCAGGGTATGATACTGTGTAATGCGATCTGACACACACCTTGAAAACGGGTAGTGTGGTCTGATCTACCGGTGAATTCTGGATCATTCGGTGCCGAGTCTGGTAGTTGGGTAGGCCTGAAAGTGCTTTCAGTGTAATCAGCTTAATTGTCTGGTACACCCCATTGAGTTACAATGAGGTAATTGACTACTGTTAATTATATCTAGCAGCTTGAGTAGTAGTATAAAACAATGGAAGAACCTTTAAACACACAATGCACCAAAAACTAGTAATTTGAACAATGATGAAACACAGACCGATATTAGTACACATCTATGGTAACATATTTAAAACTACTTGTTAGTCTTGAAAATTAAAGAGACAATTTAAATTCACAGCTTATTTTTCTCCAGCTCTGTCATTCTAAAGGCTCCAATGTCACTGCTCTGGTCTGAGAAAATCTGCAGGAATTATTCTTCCTCACAAACTTATATAAGATGATAGATGGTGTGAAATTTTACTCAGACACATCTCCATCTGGACTACTTAGAAGAGAGACTTCCTCAAATTTCCCCATGCTAAGTTTTGACATTGTCTTTTTCCATTTTTGGATTCCAGTTTCTTTGCCACTTCTCTCAATATTAGCAGCCTGACTGAATGCTCCTACACTCTTTGTGTTTTGTCCTGTGGATCCCAAACCTAAATCTCCATCCACTTCACTGTCATACAATACAGAAGAGTCTGCATTTGAATTGTGTTGATATTGACTAAAATTATGGTGTGAGTTTTGGCCACTATCTGCCTCTCTTGTGCTGTCATAGGAACTGTTGTCATGGAAACTACTTTGACGGTCTGCTGAGGTCCTGTCAGGTATATTTCTTGGCATTTCTACCATGGGGATATTTTCCTCAATATTGCTGAGGAGTCTTGCATATTCTGAACCCCTGTTGCCAGGGTTATTAACATGGGAATTGTTGACATGACTACCACTGGTTGCCATGGATCCTGCACTCCCTGGCTGCACCAAGGCAGCTTTCTTTTCATCATTGTAACAAAACATGTATTCAAATGTGTCATATAGTGCCACCAGAAAGCAGAACACACCTATCAGCAAAATAATCTAAAACAGAATTTGAAAAAATATTACACATTTCTATCAAAATCAAAAAAGTCCATTCCAACTAACAAATGAATTTTCATCATCAGCCAAAGTAAAGAATGAGCTGACATTTTATGAAGTAACTCAAGTAAAAATCTCAAGGTTAAAAAACACTTCAAATAATACTATAAAATGTTGTTGACTGCAATACCACATTACAATGTAAACTGGAGACAAGGCATTTACCTTAAGAGTTTTGGGTGGAATGCTGGCTTCAGGACCTTGGTTGGCAGGAGGGGGTGGACAAGGCTTTGTGAAGTTGTCATAAAGATACCTCCCAGACACAGCATCTGATATTAGTCTTAGAAAACAATAAAATATATGATCAAAACTTATTTGGCGGGTTTTTCAGGACACATGGTGAGGAAAGGAGGGTGGGAGTGTTTAGCGATCACAGGGAAAATCAGAGGAAAGAGAAGCAGAGGAAGACTGCGTGTTGGCTTTGTCAAGAGTTTAGGTTTATGGATGGGTGTGTCCAGTAAAACAAATCTGAGGTTCATCTGAACAAAAGGAGTTGTGGAGGTCAATATAATAGTCAATGTCCAGCAAGGACAAGATACTGAGAGAGAGAGAGAAAGAGAGAGAGAGAGAGATAATAAGTGTAGCGTAATACTATCTCTCCTCCTTTTATTACACAAAAAAATGGAAAAAATGAAATATCAGCTTTCACATGGTATTTTAATTGTTCAAACACTTTATTTTACAATAACTCAGCTAATTAATGTTTAAAACTTCCATGATAACTGTGAAATCCACTATTATTCATGTCATAGAGACTGTATACATTACCTCTTTCTTGCCTCAAAATTTCCACGGTTCATCTGAGATCCAAACAATACCAACTGCCATTTCTCAAAGATGCCAAATGGAAAGATGTGGTTTCCTGGTCAAAAAGTAAAGTTTCAGATATGGAAGAAATGTAAGATCAATTAGAATTTTCTTAAGACTCTTTACCCATACATAATTATTTAATTTAATATCAATGTTTGTAAGTCAAAATCAGCATTTCAATAAAGAGAAACACTAATATACTTCTTAATAATCTTAACCCACAAATATTACAGACAATATTCAACTAAATATCGATGTATGTAATTCTTTATTAAGTTGAAATCAGTATTTCAATATGGATTTAGACTTATAACTTCATCTTAAATTAGATTATATATTTGAAGTAAAACTTTCCAAAAGATAAACCAACAACTTTATAATAACACAATACCATGCTTATCACAGCAATTGGAGAGTTGAGGAGGTTAAGGCCAATAAAACTAATAGATCAGATGAACTGCCTCTTGACCATGTACCGCCCACAGGGTGTGGTCCAAGGGTATCACAACCAACAGAGATAGTTGTTAAGTTATTAAGTGTTCAGAGTCGGCTGATGCAACAATAAAAATGCACCGATGCCCACTAATGAATATTTTTCACGGTACAGCACATAGTGAAAAATGAAAAATGAGGTGTGACTATTAGGTGTACTTTATAGTAGCACTTCAGTTCTAGCCCAACAACTTAGCAGTCAGGACACACTAAAATTTTCAAGATGTCTCAAGATGGTGAGTTGGTTCCTAACAGAGGAGAAAGTCCCTAAACGACATCATAACCCAGAAAGTTAAAACCCAGGTCGTCGCCTCCCAAACAGTAGATATATACAACCTACAGAGCATGATAGCCGCCAATCTTAAACAATTTTCCGAGTCCATGGACTTAACACAAAAGCATATCCCTAACATAGAGGACAAAGTATCCTCTTCTTACATGTATAGAAGAAAGGGCAACAAACAATAGTACAAGGTGAACGATCAAGTCTTAAGGAAGCTAAATGGCGCTGACGAAATCCTAAGATGCAAAAAGGCTGCAAACAACATGTTGGAGAAGGCCTGGGAGAAAATCTGGGAAGGTATACGGTCTTATTAGCCAGACAGAAGCTTATAAAGATAGCAGATTCCAGCTCTCAAGGTTAGCTTGTTGTTGAAGAGAACAGTTCAAAGCCCGTTGCAGATGGCTCAGAGGACAAAAAGCGCATCCTTAAAAAGCACATTGATGCCAGACAGAGCAAGAATGAAACGATAAGTAGACACTGTTATACTCACAAATGCATGTTTATCTTGTGACAATAAATGTTCAAACAAAAGTGAAAGTAAATGATTAGAATGTGACTTTGAGCAGTTATCCCAAACAGAATGTTTTGCATAACAAAATTGATTTTTGTTACCCGTAGGTAGATTTAAGTCATACATTTCAAAATGGGTTGAAACAGTGGCTTGTTCCCACTTATTGGAAGTTATTGAATCAGGTTACAAAATTCCTTTTAAAGATACGCCTGAGAAGGTCTTTCTCAGAAAAAACAAATCAGCCTTGGAAAACGCTACTTTTATATCCAGCGAAATTACAGCTTTGTTGAACAAATGTTGCATTTCAGAGGTACATTTTCTGCCCCACGTTACCAACCCTTTATCCGTTGCTTACAGTAGGTCCGGTAAACCTCGATTGGTATTAGATTGCAGGCACATCGATCCCCACTTATTCAAATTCAAATTTAAGTACAAAGATTTCAGCGTAGCCAGAGATATATTTAAGAAAGGGGAATACGTGTTTTCATACAATTTGAAATCTGCTTATTTCCACATTTTTGTTTTTCCCGATCAACGCACCTTTTTAGGATTTACTTGGATCATAGATGGGAAAGAAAGATCATTTGTTTATAATTCACTTCCATTCAGTCTAGCTACTTCTAGATTCATATTTTCTAAACTTATAAGGCATCTTGTCAAATACATCAGGTCGAAGGGACACAAAATCATCACGTACTTGGAGGATGGGATGGCCCGGATACCGCAATTTTTCTAGCGCTTGTCAGTTCAGCAATTTAATCAGAGAAATTTGCAGTTCTGGGCATTTGGCCCATGGGGTAAGTGAGAATATTAAACTGCATACATGTGGCCATGGTCCATATGGGGTTAACCTTGCAGTAAATGATGCAGGCTGACATACAAAACGTGGTCCTGGCAACAGAAAGCAAGGTTAACAGGCCAGGATGTTTGATACCTTACTTTGTACTGTACATGTATATGGTGCTGACCTCTATCTGTGACCTTCAGTTTCCAAATTCCTACTGGGTTCTCACCCCAACATCTCACTGTGCTGAATGTCCAACCTTGGAAACCATCTGATGAACTGAATAAAAAGAAAAATGAATCAATTATACTACATATACATGCATTTAAATGAGGTTTAAAATGCTATTTTCTAGTACCAAAAATCCAAGCTTAAAATACGAAAATCCAAATTACCACTGTGACACAATAATTGTTTTTAACAATGGAGACAGAGATAGATGAGGGAGGGGGGGAGAACAGGGAGCCAATAATGAGAGTTCATTTAGGTTTCAAGTGGCACGTACAAATATAGAACAAGTAAGGTGTTATCAATACGATTATTCATGGTTCCAAGGAATTGTACTTAGCTGATATTTTAGTGATAATAATCACTTACTTTGAGACAAAATATTTGAAACTATAACTTAAATATCTATAAGTAATTACAATGTTCTTAAAAACAAAGTTTGATTTTTTCCCATCCAGAATTGTTAGAAGGTTATCTAAGAATATATAGCTATCTGTGGTGAGTACGCTTTGTACCTGTCTTTAGGTCTTGGTGTAGCTATAACAGAATCAGTCCCACTAGGACATGTCACATGAATGTCAAGACTGCCTCTGTGGGGGTGACTCAAGGTCACTGTCACCTGCACATGCTCAAGTAGAAATAGGTTATATCCTGCTAGGACTTCTTCTGAAACTAGAAAAAAATCAAAATAAATAAAATGTAATAAATCAATTTTTCAACATTACAATGAAAAGCTGCTTAACATAAGACAAAATAATTCTGTTAAGCCCCCTTTACACTGGACAATGTCCTTTCTGCGTCCTGAAGTACAGCCCTGTTTGAGAGAAAAAAAATACTTTAAATGCCGACAACTGGATGATCATTCAGTATTCATTTTGCAATCAAAGCGATGCTTGTGCCTCCTGTCTATGACCAGACCAATGCCAGTTTCATGGTGGCACAAAGGATGCAGAAATTACGTCAGGCTAGCAATCTGTCACAGTGGACCGGTCCAGTTTAATAAACTGCTCATTGCAAAAAAAGGTCTTAAATACTTTCATGGACTATACCAGGTCTTGTAAATTTTTCCTACACGAAAACTATATAATATAAAATAAAACTACAGTAATTACTATTTACATTAGATCATCCCTATTGAGTGGTAGCAACAAAATTTTTAAAAAGGCTAATCTATATATAGTTCCATTCTACACAGTAAAAGCACCACAAATGCTATACAAAAATATAATTTTTGTGATTATAAAATTATGCATCTGAAAATTTGATAATTTTTTCCCAATGAAAAGATCCCATCATTACCGTAAGTCAGTAAATTTCCTTCAAAACAATTTTATGTTAAATCTTTTAATTTAAAGGGTATATGTTTTTCTCTTAATTTTTTAATAATTAAACATTCATTTACTAAAATTATCATCAACACTGCACTCTGAATTGTATACAAAAAATGTAACATACCTGTCATATTCAGTTCTAAAACTTGGGGATGTCTTGGTATTTTAGTATGTACAGTGACCTCTTGTGATGAATATGTTGACATCCATGGCACTGGATCCCACACCTTAATTTGTTCATATATGTACTTTAAAGAATACATACTTCTAATTTTTATTCAACACACAATAATACGTATTCAATTTTTGGTGGTTTAACATTATCAATTAAAACTCATTGTTATAGCAATTTTAAAAGTTGAGATGCATACAAGTAGCAGTATATTGAACTCTGTAATGCCTGGCTTGCTCTTATAAACTAATAGTTGCATGTTGTTCATTGCTTGTCATAAATTCTGCGATAAATATTTATAGTAATTTGGATATGTCCCACTGATTCTGAACCAGATAAATACATGTAGCTTTGGATTTACACAGTGTATGGATGGAAATATAATTATTTTCAGTCAACTCTATAGTGATGTTTAAGTTCAAAAACGACTAGTCCATGCCTTTGCTGCGTTGACAAGTCTCCAAGCGTCCAGGAGTCCAAAGCCATGTTTGTGGCTGTGGTGGAGGCCTGCCTGGTTGGTGGTGAAGTGGCCGGCCTGTTCATCTACCTGGAGTGATAAGGGTATGGGCCCATAACTAAGGATCTAATGGTTCAAAGCAGAAACACTGTCTAGTAACTAAACAAACAAAAATATATGCATGGGCAAAAGTTGTTAAGTTGCAGCCTCTAGCTACTGGTACATTTCCAAATCAAGTGAACATTAATAGCTGAATTTCTTCATACATTTAAGTTCAATATGCTTAAATCAATATGCACAAAATATGGGTTACAACACTGCTTTCCATTTGCACCCTTCATTCAAAGAACTGCTGGCTTTTGTATTCTTGGCCAGGATATGATTCTTTAGCTTCACCAGCAAAACTATTCTTTGGGTTCCAATAAAATGTATGGCCTCTTTAGGAAAATTTTTGAAAATAACTTAATGGTGTATTTTTTTCTTTTTTTTCTATGTCTTTTTTCTAATATACTCTCCTCACATCTTGGATATTATCCAAAATAGTAAATCACTCAAAAAATTGCTAAGTGAAAAACTGATCAGAATAAAATAAAAAAAATTAAATAACATAAAGATAAAGATATAAATTTATGAGCAGGGTAGAAGTAACCCAGTATATAGCCTGATGCAGGCCTACGTCCAGGTTGGCTGTAAGCTAACAGTATGAAAGTTTTCTGGCTAGTGTTAGATAATTTTCATTTAAGAATATCAGTTATTATCTTTTTTAAAAACACTTTTGTAAGTAGATAATTGATTCTAAATATTTAAGCCAAGGGATTTATTCAATTGAGGCCCAATCTCTCTGTTGACTACTCAGAGTACTGGATTACACTAGTGAACTCTACACAATTTTAATATGACTTTGAATTTTATTTATATTTAAAATTACATTTTACCAAAGATGGCATACAACAACTCAACTGACATGATCACAATCAATGAAAAGTTATTCAGACCTTAGTTTGCAGTATCCCTCTGAAGAAATTGCTGCAAAGAATATATGTCAAGAATTGTATTGTGTTGGAGGTGACAACGCAATTGTGAGCAAAATTATGAGTGAGTACGGACCGTAGTAGTTATTGGATTGTGTGGAACGTGGCAGTCTTCATGTGTTCACGTGGGTGAGACCATGATGTTAGTTTTTGTTGGATAATATTCGCCTTAAAGGCGGCTAAGACCCTTTTGCAACAATATACATTTTTTTAAAAATTGAATGTTAATGAGGAGTGTCATGTTCAGAACTATGTATATGATTATTACCAGAATTTCATTTTCAAACTCAAAACTACGCATACCTTTACAGCAGTCATTACAATAATGTGCTGCACATCTCTCCATGTCAAGCAGCTGCGTGCCTGAAGCATCAGCGCAATCATCCCAGCAGCCAGTGGGGCAGCAGCTGAGGTCCCGGAATGTTCATCAGTGCAACCAGTGCCTCCACGCACCATCCAATCTGTTGTCACCTACAATATTTTGCATCAAAGTTAGTTCAAATTTTATTACTTTTTTTACAATATCTTAATATCCTGTAACTTAACCTAGTCATTTGTCCTCAAGGTATATTATCTGCATTTAAAAAAGTCTCAACATCATATCCTCTATGTCTACATACCCTGCAAAACAAATCAGACCTTAAAAGCAATAAACCCCCTCAAATGAAGGTAGATGACATCAATATTTCCTCCTGACATGTACAGGAAGACATGCTGGTCTGATTGACTGTGCAGCACTGTGTGCACTAAATATAAAATATCCAAATTCAAGGGCAGGGGCAGGTTAAGCAACATATGAGGGGAAGGAAAAATTTCTTTTCATATAAAATATCCAACTTGGCAGGAATACCCTTGTTAGAATACCTTCAAGCTTACTTATTGAGCTTAGTTTGATCAAAGGTCTGTAATTTATATGTGGCTTTAAATCCAGTTAAATATCAATTACAATAGATGGAACATATTACTTGTCATAATATTTAGTTTTATCTTCACCCGAAGATGTTTCTGACTCATATTGTGTATCTCACCACATTTCTCAAGCCAGGCCCTCCACTGCTGAAAGTGACTGCTAACATAGAAGCACATTCTTCTGCATAATAAGGCATGTTCCCCAATTCATCAACAGCCCCTAGATTACAACAAGGAGATGTTAAACTTCCAATTTTCTATAAATTTGTTTCTTCAAGGTTAAAAGCAGATCATACTAAGATTCTCATATTACATAAAGTATGGAATAATAATATTGTTTTCATTAAAACTCCTTAATGTCACATACCCAGTTTGCAAAAAAAACAAAAAAAAAAAAAAAAACAGGCTAAAACATGCCTTTATATAATACTGGTTTTCATCTATATTCAACTGCAGGGACAGGTCGACTTAACATTTCAAGAGAAGAAGAAAAACATTTTAAGGAAAATTTGATTTGGCAAGAAAACCCGCCTAAGGATACCTTTAAACATACTTAATACCCTTAGCATACACTAATAATAAGTCACCAAATAACTTCACCCAAATAAGAAATCTAAGACTTGCATTTTGTGCATCATTCTACAAACTAAGTACCTTATATTTATGGGTATATGTCCTTAAGTCTGCAAGTAAATGGATTTGAAATGCAATATTTCTGCCTCAAATAAGAAATCATGTATTTCTGAACATAAGTAATGGGCAACAAGGCTGTTTAGAAATACCTGTACTTTTTTCTGCCTAATAGTTCCCAACCTACCAATAGTAACAGTATAAACTGAATTTGCATAGCCATCAAAGTTGCAGTTGTCTCCATGGAAACCACCATTGCCACTGGCAACCACATAGATACTCCCATAGCCTTGACGACCAAAGTTGACACCTTTTTCCATAGCAGTTTGTGCCAAGATGTGGGGGCCATCTACTGTTTTGCCATCATCATCTGGACCCCAGCTATAAGGAATAAACACAAAAAGGCATAAGAACTAAATTTGACAGATATAAACAAAGGGTATGTCTTAAGGGGGTGTAGTTGGGCATACAATGTAGTTTGAACAGTGGCTTATTTTTCAAAACTTATCAAACTATCACTTTACATACCAAAAGTAAGATAAAGTGGGTGTTAGCAATGTAAAAAGTGCACCCTTTTCAAGACCATTCCCAGACCCTATCGTACTAACTGTGGATCAATCTATCTCCGAGGATTCTTAATAAATTGCAATCAACTTAAGCGGCTTGGATGTCTGTCACGCCTACTGAAGCTGCTAGGGGGTAATTAATGATCATTTAGCAGCTTCAGTAGGCGTGAGATTGATTGATCCTGTTAGATCCTGTTAGATCGATCTAGTTATGGGAACCCAGTCTTAGCTAGGTTAGTTGGTGGTAGTATACGGTCACATGGGCTGTGAAATGCTAGTAGTTGATGCTGTCTCAGAGGTCAGGGAGCTGTCAGATCCAGCTGTCATTATTCTCATGTAAGAACATTTCCAAATTTTGAAAATGGACCCTGGTCATTCATGTTTTTACCCCAGGTGTTAAAGACAGACGTTGCCTATGTATTTTATTTAAAAATAGCATTAATTTTACAAGGTGGGCAATTGATATTTAAGCATCAACAGCATATTGAGACCAAAGATTTTTCATTATAAAATTTTAAGATCCCACAGGCACTATAATATCCTTTTAACTCTAGGTCAAGTGTGTGTGTGTGCATGTGTGTGTGTGTGTGTGTGTGTGTGTGTGTAAAGCCTCTCTTCTGGTCCTCAAATCAAGTTCGGTCCCTTGGTTTAAACTGTTTACCAGAGGCTCTGTTANAAAATCAAGTTCGGTCCCTTGGTTCTAAACTGTTTACCAGAGGCTCTGTTATGGTCCTACACCTGTTAATGTCCATCATGACGTGTTCTAACGTGTTCCCCAAACGTGTCCTTGGCTGACTCTATTATGGTCTCCAATATTTGAGGTTTAAAACTTTGAGAGGCTACCAAAAAACGTACGTAAACTGAATGTTGGAAAGAAATGCATTTCAATTATTTAAATTGTATTATATTTGCTATAATATTTTCTCAGATTTTTTAAAGAACACAAAAGTTTTGCTGCGTGACTACCTTTAGGATGCTTAATACTACTACAACATTTATGGCGTTCTCTGCTTCTTGTTTGCTTCTTGTTAGGCCTACATTCGTGGGTGATTGTGTGCATGTGGGGGGGGGGGGGGCTACTCACTCACTGTCATGATCGTGCAAACTTTATTCCGTTTCAAGTTATTATAAGCTCTTATTTTCATATGGACGCGTTTATTCCCGTGAATTTCCTAAATGTCCACTGGACTGTCAAGAACTAAAGTGAGTCAGAGCTTAAATCAGAACTTAGTCCCTTATATAGGCACAGTATAATGGATTTTTACTGCATACGTTTTATAAATCTATTAATACTGCAATTTATGTAAAGAGCTCCTTATGAAGGATAGTCTAGCTACTTTATTCATTTACGCATTTTGTTTCAGATTTTTTTTCGATTTTCAGGATTTAGGGTTTAGGTATGGTCACTATAAAAATACCAAAATGTAGGCGTTTTGTGCAAGTAGTAGAAATGGATTATATTATTTTCGAATCAGCGGATCTAAAATAAACAATGTTTATTAATAAGCGTGCAATATATTCGTAATTATAGCCTGTTTGACTGCATTTAAACTAAGACGCAAGTGAACATAATGAGTGTTTGATTGACGGGGCTGGTTTAGAGATGAGCTGCATACCTTGTTGGTATTTATACCTAGGCTTTCACAAGCTATATGTCCCATATCATTCGCATAATGTTTAAGTGATGTTTTGCTACTGGATGACAACTTACATGTAGCATCCCAATTGTATTGCTTTAGGAGCGTACAGTGAAGGGAATATCATGAAATCCCAGTGATCTGACCAAATACATTGTGGAGATTTGAGGGACTAATGGTAGAGGACAGATCCAGTATAACTAGGTAGTATAAGTATGCATACCAATGCAATTTACTGTTACACAACGCCGTACTCCCTTGGGCAAAATTAAAGGCTAACATCCCCGTTTCAATTTACCACTTCAAGGGAAAGATTTAGAGCAGCGCCAATACTAATTAGAGCTTTTAAGCAGATTGTTGGAAGATTGTGTTAATTCGTTACATCTAAGCTTTGTCAGGGATTAATTTTTGGTTGGGGTTATGGTTTATGTTTAGTTTAGTTTAGTTTATTTCACTGTAACATATGCATCCACTTGTGTGGATGAAAATGACAATATGAATACAATTTATGTGTCGATTATAATTGGAATGCCTTTGATAATTTTATAACCAAGACTTATGGAATAAATAATTTGCTAAGTTTTATAATTATGTGTGAGGACGTGGGCGAAAACGGGAGTCACCCTATTGAACGTAGGTTGGGAACTGATGAATGAAATTAAGTAAAATTAGTTAGATTTAATACAGATTAAGAATTTTAGACGCATTTTTGTTGCTGCCAAAGATAGCTTACGAATTATGGATTCTAAACTTGTGTGTTTGTGGGAAACTTTTAGTTTTATTTTGTTCTAAGGTTAAAGAGACGAGGCCTAAGAAGCCTATACGCGTTAATTCTCTAATGTAACTAAAATTTTCAAATAACGATTTTAAAATGAAAAAGCTGTTAAAATAAGCTTTTTTTTTAGAATATCACGTTCGGTTAAGAAGATACCGGTAACATACGCCTCCACAGATCTGCTACCCCCCCTCCCCTTCTTAACCTGAAAAAGTGCTGTCCTTGAAAACAAGTCTGATTTTACGGACAAATTCTGAATACCTGATCTTGGGTTCACAGAGCGTCAGCTGGTTATTTTGAAAAGGGTACAAAAATATAAATGAATGTGTGATGCAACAATAAATAATTGTGTAAATAATGTCGTCTAGTGAGCCTACAAATGTATTCATATCATTCAGTGCTCAATAAACTTATTGTTTTTATTATAAAAATCTATGGTGCAAATTGGCTTGACGTAAAAGTAGAACTAAACCGAATCTCGTTATACCAGTTTGGATTTAACAAAATGGACATACAAATAAATGCAGTAGCTCTGTCAACTGTAATTATTTACACGACTTGCAAATGGACTGGACATATGTGGCAAACACTGACCACACCATATATATGATCTGATAGCGATTTGATTTATAACCAACGCAGCAAAAATTCTTCTGACGTGAGCCAGTCTTCAGAAAGAATAACAGTGCAGGAAACGATAGACGGAGAAAGAAAAAGCTGGTACTACGAATTACAAACGCCAAGATGAATGCAGTTCTAGGACTGTTGACATTTCTTTGTATCCTATGCATAGCTGTTGAGTCAGCAGACGAGGTAAGTTTCTTTTCGTGACTTACCTACACTGTAAGTTTTGACAAATGAAAAAAAATTGATTCAAATGTAAAAGGTACACTCCATGACATTTAACCGACAAAGGGGATTTCCAGGAAAATAAACAATTTGCTCGTACTCCCGAATTATTAATCTTTCCTTCTCTGCACTTGGATTCGATTTGATCAAATTTATAAGGATTGGTTTTCACCTTTAAAGGAATGGCCAGTCATTAAAGCAGCGCCCACTTCCCCATTTCCAAGAGAAATGTCAACATCAGGTACGGGTCAAGAGAAAAACAAAAGAGATTAAATCACTGTGTGTAAGATTTGTTAGAAACTATGGATGGCAAAATTAAGCGTTTTTGGGGAATTTTCAAAGACATGGAGTGTACCTACGCTGTGTTATACTTGTTAAGGAATGAATGCAGTTATTAACGAGAGAGAATAATTTCCTTAACAATTTAGTTAGTTGGATATGAGTTTGCTGTTATTGATACATGTATTTGGAGCAAATTGGTGTAATTGTATTCATATTTAAAGGACCATTACAGACACGAGAAATATCCTTAACACGCCCAATTCTAAAATAACTGTGGTTCCAAAAGTACCACAGCGTTAAAAATTGGGAATATCCTCTAGCATAAAATTCAATCACTCGTAATCAGTGCAAATGGAAATTATTTAACCCCGCCCTGGTTTTTGATAATTTACAGCAATTCAGCGCAACACAGCACAATACATTTTAAAAAAAACGAGTCCAGTCACAAGTAAACAGGGTCATACCCAACAAAATAGGCTGATTCTAGAGGGAAATTTATAAGTGATGTACTCTGATGTACTTCTATACTGTGGTATCAAGAAATGTATCATGTAAACATTATATGAGACGCCTGCAATGTGATGTGAAAACACGGGCATCACGTTTTAGTAAGTGGATGTCTTAAAAAGTCGGTTTGACTTTTATGAATAATTCAGACAAAGTTTATGTTTAAAAGCTTTCAGCTTAGAATAACAACGGCTTAAGAATTACCAATTATTAAAACAAAGACCATCCTGACAGATGTTAATATTTTTGAAGAACTTGTCAAAAAGCCGCAACATTTTAGTTAGACTACGGCCACAAACACACACAAAAAAAATACAGACCGAAAACCAATATTAGCCTATTTAATTTATTGCCAGATTAATATCGATAAATTGCTGCAACGATGCGTACATCTTATCATCACACGTTTGTTGCTCAATGAAGATGAAGACTCTCTTATACACTAATTCCAGGAAAAAAAACGCTCGCTTGAATTGCGAAAAATATCACGTTCCAATACGCGCTTGCAAGCTAATGAAAAACATTCGACATGTGCATCAGCCTCGTGTTCAAACGGCTGTGACTGAGGATTATTGAGGCAACGGAGAGACCTGTATAATTTGCCAATTAAAACATAGAAAATAAGATTAAGATCTCGGGATTCAATCGGCCTCTGAAGTTCTCTTACACAATTAACAACGGTTGTGTCATGAAAAATATATTGTAAAAACTGTATGACATCTGCTGAGTGATTGAAAACACATACATAATAAGTGGGGTGTCTGTAATAATGTGGGATCAAAAACTTGGTATTTTGGGAGGTTTTATTTGGGAAGTTCAAAAAGATATGTATAATAAATATTACAAACCGAAAATATAACCGAAGATATAACTTTATACAATATACATTATAAAGAATATACAAGTTCGATGGATGAGCGACTTTGTGTATGTCTAATTAATCATTTGCGTTTTTTCATAACCTTACTTATAAATTTCCCTACTGCAGTTGCACCCTGCGCAGAGGGTGGGTTTAGGCTGTTCTGACGTTGTCTGTTAGACCCTGCAAATTAACCTAGTGATTTTTTTCGATTTCGTGATGATTGCATTCTAAGAAGAAATTAATTTTATCCTCTGCCTTGTCACAGTGGGGGCAATTTCGGTCGGATAGTTGAGTTTTGTTGTTTTTATGTCGCCCTCTTTCAAATTCTAGATCTTGATCACTTTTTCGCATTTGTGTGAAAAGCTTTTTTCGGGTACGTGTGTTTCAACATACTTCATGGTATATTACCACTTCATGGGATAAATGCTCTGATTTTACTGTCAAATCGACTTTATAGGATGAAATGCGACTTCATCTTCACATGAGATATCGCCTGCGTGCGCGTGCGCTTACATGGGATGATGGTGAAAAAGTACATGTTGTTGGTCCAACGTTATGAGAGAGAACGTTTTTGAAAAATAATGTTTTTTTACATGTACTGTAAATATTATCCAAAATAGGTAAAATGTACGTTTTAATTTACGTGCATGACTGAATATGGTTTCTTTAGTGGTATTGGATGCATGTTTTGAGCAATTTTAAAATACACAGTCATATGTAGGTGAGGATCCAGTATTTATAAAAATCAGTGCATTATGGGAGATTATGGTCAGCTTTGAAGAAAAGGAGGTCCAGACCCCTTGGCCCTGGGTCCTCACTTCCCAGATCCGCTTGATACATAAAACTAATGGATCAGGTAAACCAGGCTATGAAAACATAATTTACGCGTAGCTTACTGGATTATAAGATTGATAAATAAACAAATAGGAATAAATTATTAAAGATATATAAATAGATAATAGTGTTGAAATAGATAATAGTGTTGAAAAAGAAGCAGAGAAGGTACATAAATATAATTGTGCACTACAATCGTCTTGCTCAAATCGCTTCCCACTCTGAAAAGACTTCTTTTTTCCATGAGGAAAGACACGCAGGTGTAATGCTTTAGTTATGTCCCTTTGGTTTCCGAGAGAATCTGTTCTGGTCCTACACCTGTGAATGTCCATCATGACGTGATCAAACGTGTTCCCCAAATGTGCCCTTGGCTGGCTCTCATTTGACCCGAAAGTATTATTTGCGGCACAGTCTGCATTTGGAAACCTGTTAATAAGGGGTTCGGAGGGGGGTAGGCCTACTTGTTGTTTAGCAGCCTAATTAAAGCAGTTGTTCTGCGAGATCAACAGCCTTGTAGATTGATATTTATTCATAATAAATTGATGAATTGAAAAGTTAAGCTGCTAAGTAACCTTGTGTCTCAAGTATATTGCTTAGGATTGCTTATTTCTTTTGTGCTTACACCTCACCCGAGCACTTGTAATTGATACCCTGTTACTTGGTTTTAATGTGAAAGATAAGAGCGTAAATTAACTACAGTACACTACAGCCTGGGGGTCATTCCTTAACATAGTTGTAAAGCCGCATTTTGCAACCAAGGAAGTACGTGAAAACGCAATCTGCAACTGTAACGCATTTAGCAACCAATTTCTTTAAAGTAACTGGAACTATTTGAAATAATTTAGAGATAGAATCGGGATGTGAACGGGGTTACCTTGACACCATGGGCTGAATATGGTGCCTGCCCCCGGGGTGGATGATTTATATTTTATTCATATCACAATTTCTGTCATCTTCCCCAAGTACACAACAATCAGTTTTTTATTGGATCCCTTAACCTACATTCAGGCACTCAGCTGTCCAGTGCTGTGTGGTGCCCTTTTCTTTTTCAACAATTAAGGGTCCATTCACAATCATAATGACAGTTGTAGAGCCGCATCTTTCAAATGCAACGCATTTTGCACCCAAGGAAAGTCGTAAAAATGAGTTTTGGAACTGCAATGCATTTTGCAACCAGGATATTTTGTAGGTACCTTAAACAGTTTGAAGTACGGGGCGTGGTTGTCCCATAGGGTGGTTGGTTGAAATTTTTACATCGTAATTTCTGCTATCTACCCGTAGATCTGTCGTACCGTGACTTTGCAGTCCTTTGGGGGGTATATTTTTTAAATATTTATTACTGTTATCCTCTATCCATTATAGTGAGGAACACGAGGCGCCGGGGATATTTAAACTTGCCATTAGGGATATGCACGTGTCCTTCGGATTTTTGGTGACTATGGGTGTTGCCGTCCCTAGGGGTGGTTGATTATTATCTTTATTATTTTCTGCTATATACCCATATAGATATTTGGGTTGAGGAAACTAAAATGTCTGGGTGTGCATCGGCAATTTTTTTTATTGTGACCTGGGGTGTGGCTATCCCTGGGGATGGTTGACTAATATATTACCGTAATTTATTTCATCTCCTCCTAGACCATTCGAATTAGGAACATGAGTCTTTGGTGCATGAGTGAGCTACATGGGAATTTTAGTGTGACTGTCCCTAGGGGGTGGGGTGATTAATGGTTAGTAAAACAATGAAGCTGTTTCCATGGATTGCACTTAAGTCAGATTCCTTTCAGAGTTGGACCGAGCCAGCCAATACGATGTGTGAATATGAAGGCGTTAGTTAGGAAGGAAGGGGAAATGCAGAGAAAGCAGCAGATAGTATTTAATAATTTTACAGACCTTAATATAAGTCGTATTCTTGAATATAGGCCAAGTTAATTAAAACCCATTCAAGACACCATACTCGCAGGAATCCTAGAGTCCAAGTCCCGTTATTCTTTAACATAAAACACACATGTTAATTACTGCTCTTAGGTAATAAACATGTGTGTTTTGTGTTAAGACACAACAGCAGTTCAACGCTAGGATATCTGATCTAGTGTGTGGGGCCTTGAATTGATTTTTAATTGGATTCCCTGACCTATATTTACGCATATGGCTGGAAGTCCAATTAGTTCTGTATGTGCATCTGCTGTTCTCTACATTTCTTAAGGACCCATGCACATTCATTAAAAATGACTGGTTCATCAATATCCGTTTCATGTTCCTTAATTTTTAAGGGTATAGATGGCAGAAATAACGATGTGAATCATTCACCCCCCGGGATAGCCACACCTGACATATCATAAACATTCCCGGAAACCTATGCATATGCTCAACGGTAGGCTTATGAGCCCGGGAGGTTTCATGTTCCTAACTGTAATGGCTTAAGGGTAGAAGCACGAATAACGATGTAAAATTTAAAATCAACCTCCCCAGGGACGGCCATACCCAATGTCACAAAAATCCAGAAGGACCCATACACATCCCCAAAGACTGTTTTTTCAATCCCCATAGCATTACGTTCCAAACTTCATTGATCTAAGGATGGATAGCAGGAATTACAATGTCAATTAGACTCAACCGCCCCCCCCCCCTCCAAAAAAAAATTCGAAGTGCCCTTCCACATCCAAAATGGTATGTAGCCACGTTTCATGTTCCTAGCATAAAATACGCTGTAAAAATTAGGAAACACCACCCCCAGGGTCGACCACACCCCAAGTCACAATTAAATTCGGAAGAGCCTTTGCAAATCCCTATAATGATAGGTTTATTAATCCCAGACGTATCAAGTTCCTAACTATGATGGTTTAGGAAGTAACAATGTGAAATAGATTATGCATGTATTTTAATTGTCCACCCCAGGGGAAAGCTTGACCAAAGTCAGCGTACCTAGCCGAGACAACCCCGTCCCCCATTCCAATTCTACCTCTATAGAACTTCATACTATTTATTGACCAAGAAAAAATTCTGGTTGCAAAATGCGTTCATCTGCAAAAATCCGGCCCTATTTGTAAGCCTGTACAACCGGCTCTACACCAGTTTTATGAATCCCCAGTATTTCATTCTCCCCGACATCTATCTGAACAGTTGACCGTTTCAAATCATTCAGATTTCAGACTTTCCGACCTTAAACTTTTTCAATATATAGGACAGGGGGTCTACATTTTTAAACGACCGAGATATTCTCGAAATATTATGTTGCATATCAAGCAATAGCTTATTTCGACAGCTTGTTATTGCAAGTCATGACATTTATGTCATAGTTACATAAGAAATACTTCTATATCACGAATAATGGAATAGACTGTTTGTTAAAGTAGTGTACACCTAATGTGCAGCGAAATTAAAACCTCTCTGCCTAGTAGAGTTCTCGTGGAAAGACATACTACTGTGTACTAGCCACATCTATAAACCTGCGCCGTCAATCAAATCACAAATGGTCAGCTTTATGTCCTAGTTTAAAGGCAGGCGATGTGTTTATTTATAGACTTCGTTTGTCTTATACATGTAGTGCCTTAGACCCGCCATGATTCAACGCCCAAATATTGTCAGTTTTTAATCGTCCTGAAATCTGAAAAATCTCAAAACAAAATGGGTAGCAAAAAAAAAAAAAAAAAAAAAAAAAAACAAAAAAAAAACAAATAATAATAATAATAATAAAAATAAATAAAATATAAAAGCTGTTTGCTTTCCGTCACGGAGCTCTTGAGATATTTATAGAAGTTAATCTCACGGGTATCTTCGAGAACATCTGCAAATAACAGCTTCATTAAACTCCAACGAGATAAAATACACACTATCATGTGAGTGAGTAATGTTACTCCACCCCCACCCCCCCCCCCCCCCACTCCATTGCAAATACACGCGTCACTCTCGAAATCATGGTCTAGAATGAAACATCATATCGAGCTTTACGCCTAATTTCCACATCCAACCAGAACTGAAACATGTTTGGATACAAGCACATCTGTAACGATAGGTTTATAAAACCTGGACGTTTTCCAGGGTATGAAGCAGAAATTACGATGTAAAATATCGAATCAACCATCCCCAGGACGGCCATACCAAAAGTGTAAAAATTTTTTTTAAATAGTAAAATGATGGACCCGTGCACATCCCAAATTACAAGTTTATATATCAATGACAAAGACCATTTTTAGTCCATAGAAATATATGACCTCATTTGAACGTTCACCTAAGGTGTTTAAGTACGTAAGAAACTACCAGTCTGAGAAGGCTACCGCACAAATTTGGACACTAGAGACATAGGCCTTAATAATAACCCCTAAGAAATCAGAGAAGAATTTTAATCAGATGTGTTATGTTATAAGAATGATCTGATTTTTCTTCAATCAATAGCGTAATATTGGATTATTTTAACCTCCAATATTTCTATATCTCGCCTCATTCCATGATCGAAATTGAGGGGTGTGACTCATCGCCTACCACCCCACCATCCTCCCTCTCTTTCTCCCTCTTTCTCTATACTTCTCTCTCTCTCTCTCTCTCTCTCTCTCTCTCTCACACACACGTCAATTTGCGAAGGAAAATGATCTGATATCCCTGGTTATATTTTATAGTCTAACACTGTGAGCAGTTACGGTAGTTTAGATGTAGTTCCCACACGTCTCGTCCACTGCTGTCACCGCCAGTTGCGTATAGGCCTACATGTCACCGGTGATGCCTATAATAAGTTATTCTAATACACTATAGGGGCATATACCCTCATCTCTTGAAATTAAGTAAAAAATAATATAAATTTAAACCTCTTGGATTATGGGCTCTAGTGATTGCCAACGTGTGATGCTCGTTGCAATGCACCCTTGTGAAAATGCTAAAATATCTTCCAATCTGAAGGGAACAAGGGAAAAGTTACTATACAGATCGAATGTAATATTTTAAGGTGTTATATTTGAAATGTAACATGTACAGTAACATATTTAACTTTGACTAAGTTCGAAATTACACATACTGTCTGAAAGGACTATACCGACCGGACAGGAGGGTCTAAGTAATTATAATTACAATTATAAAATTTGGTTGAAAAAAAGAAAAGAAAATTAATTTCAACATTTAATTTTTTGTAGGAAAATGACTGGAGAAAGAGACCAAGAAAGGTTGGACAAAGACCAATTGATGACACAGTGTATGAAATCATGTTGAAAGTATTGCAAGGAAAATTGTCCTTTGCGAATATACCCAAAGCTACTCGTTCAAGTAATGACAGGAAGGCATACAGACAACTAGCCAGCAAAAAGTTCAAGCTTGGAAGTGTGCCCGATCCCATCACATCTCGTGAGGAGCAGCGGATACTACTGGAAAAAAATGGCACCATTGTCCTCAGGGCATCAGAGGTGAAAGCAGTTGTGCAGAAAGCATCTGCGCTCTCCAAAGGCGAAGGGGCTAGAAAGCTGAAGTTTAGGATTGGCTCCGTGGTGACAGGGGTTGGAAAGAGAAAAATCCAAGAAGTCCTTAATGCTGACAACCGGCAGCAGCAAAGGAATCCTAAATTTATGAATAAGGCACCTCTTCGACCAATCAAATCAAATATGGTTATGGATCGCCACCAGGTGGATTTGGTAGACTTGTCGTCCATTGAAGTAAAAGATGGCGAGGAAACATACAAGTGGATTCTTTCCTTAATGGACATTTTTAGTAGATATATTTGGCTTCGGCCCTTAAGGTCCAAATCATCTGATGAAGTCGCTGACACCTTAAGGGATATATATAATATATTTGGGCCCCCGAGAATATTACAGTCTGACCAAGGTGGGGAGTTCAAAGGAGCTGTAACAAAACTTTGCAAATCACTAGATGTCAAAATTATCCACTCTTCGGCGTATTATCCACAGTCGCAAGGACAGATTGAAAGATCACACCGCACATGGAAAGAAAAACTTCGGTATGATCTGATATATGGTGAGACGGGGGTAAACTGGGCCAGAGAATATCAAGAGTACGAACGCCTTTATAATGAAGGTCCCCATTTGGCTCTCGGTGGCAGATCCCCATTTGAGGTTTTTTACGGCAGAACCAGTAATCGGGTTTCTAACAAAGACGCTGAAGAATACTGTAAATGTGAGGAGAAGGAGGATTTCTATCCTAGTGTGGACGACCTTGTAACTCATGAGGATGCTGTCCAAAAGATAAGAAGCCAAGCCCAAAAAAGTACCGAAAAAGCAGCAGAACAGATGATAAGAAGAAACCTAAGAAAAAACCCGCCTTCTAAATACCACATAGGGGATAATGTTCTTGTTTCTGTTGATCGGAAAGACAAAAGGGTGCAGAGAGGAGGGCATGGCATCTGTAAACCGAGGGTGGCACAAGGTACTGTAATTATCGCCGACTATGAAACACACCGTTACAAAATTCAAGTAGAAAACGAAAAACCAATTTGGTACCGAGTGGACCGGATAACATCATTAAGTAGGGATGTAGAGCAACAGCGACAGAAAAAAGCCAAGCTAGGATCTCTCGTGTGTCTATACAGAAACTGCCGTGCTCAAAAAAACCGAAATTGTAAAAATAAAATGTGCGATAGATGCTGTCCACAACATGGACTTGATAAATGTCACTACCACACCAAAGACATTTGGGGTCAGCTGAGGGCTTTAGAACAACACGAAGACGCTGTATCGCAAAGTATATATGACTGTCTAATACGGAATGCTCTGAGTATGGGGTTAGTTGAAGTAACTGAAACTCCTAAAGATGGTAATTGTCTTTTCCATTGTTTAGCCCACCAACTCAATTTAATGAAAAAGACAAAATACACCCACAGGGATGTGAGGGAACAAATTGTTAATTTTTTAGTCAAATATCCCACTAATGCACACGGGGTGCATTACAGTAATTTCGTTCCCGGGAATGATTGGGATGGTTACCTCCAGGGTATGGCAGGTACATCCTGGGGTGACCATATTGTGCTGCAGGCAGCTTCGACATTGTACGGTGTAGATATAATGGTGGTGTCTAGCTTAGGCGAAGAAGCAACTCAGTTTTTGCATTCCACGACTGAAAATGGTGATGTCAGTCAACCGAACATGATTATTCTCGGACATCTCGCAGAACACCACTATATTTCACTTCAGGCATTAAATTTTAGCACACCCAGCGGCAATGACAGTAGCTCCAGTATCACAGCAGATGTAACATCTATTAATGAACCTGGTAGTTATAATTTCACTTCGTCAAAAACTGAATTTGATGTTAGTTATAACGATGTCAAGGAATATTTGTGTTTAGAATTAGAATCAAAAAACGAAATAGATATGCCTTTCAATAATGCTAACAGTCACAGCCCGGATGAAAATGTTGGAGAGAATGGGGTACCCCTTCATAGAAATAATGCTCGTGTTGTCAAATTCGTGAAGTACATGGAGAAAAGGGGTAAAACATTCAAGCGACAGATGATTTTGGGTGCGTCAGGTGGTGGAAGTGAGTTTTTGCTCGTACCGGACGAAGATATGCTTATTTTTGACGATACATCTCTATATATGGACTCCTCTATTAGCACAAGGTTAAATGATGTATGCTTTCAGTACTGGTTGTATTATGTATACAAAGGTGACAGACAAGGAATTAGAATAGACGATGATGGTACAGTCAGTATGACTCAAATGCAAGCTTCTGAATATGACGAATGGTTAACTTCAGTGAAGGGAGAAGTTTGCTATGAATATGGTTTTAAATCCATTTAATTGCTTATAATTTAAGTCATTTAAGCGTATTTTTACACATAACCCATGCAATTTTTGATAATATCGTTGTATGAAGTGTCTGTATGTGGATGTCTATGTGGATGTCAGAGAATGTCTTTAAATGCTTTCTTGTTATACAACATGCAATGTTCGCGAAAACTGCAGCAACAACGTTCCACTGAGAGATCAGTTTTTGGATGTATAGTTTTACGTAGAATGTAATTTTTTACGATAAAGAAACTTAGGCTATGTAATTATATAACTAGAAGTATATAAT
This sequence comes from Lingula anatina, assembly GCF_001039355.2. Next base: position 149,116 of record NW_019775905.1, on the reverse strand, counting down.
TAGAATATTGTTCTTAATTTTAAGTGTTTGTTAAAGTTAGAAATCATTAATTTTCATAGCAATGTCACCAGTACGCCTTTAGTTCACTTTTACTTTGAACAGTATTAATGTCGATTACATCATATTTAGAAAGTTGACATTTGCGTCAGATGAATGCATAACATTTTATTTTACACATGGTTATTGTACATTTGGGATCATATCCTTATTGATTTTACGACNTCTTAAGAGATTTTAACAAAAAAACAAACTTTTTAGAAAAAAACCAGGGACTAACTTTGAATGTAAAAATGGATTCATTAACCATTGGTAAGTATGGGAAAATTGTTGTTTACTCCAGAAAAATTCATTTTTTGGCCGAAACGAAGAGTTATTATTGCTTTAAATACTCGATCCCCACCATTAAAAGTGCCACCGACCCTCACATTGACTGCCTCTCTTGTTATAGAGCACAATTCAAATAAATTTAAAAGAGACAAACCTGGCTGTTACTACAGAATCGGGATTCTTTAACATAGATTTTTTGTCTCGACTACAGGGACGCCTCAATTTCCTTTTCGCCCTATAAATCTTATTCAGTTGAATGGTCTTTATCGCAGCATCTATATTTAAGTTCATTAAAAACCACAAATCAAACGAATTGTGTGCACGCGCCGTAATGAGCATGATCTTTGGATGGTTATTTTAAATAATCCGATGTTGATAATTTCGAATCCTATACATTATAGTAAATCTGCGTACATGGAAAGCATCAAAACAGACTAAAAGGCATTTTCGAGTCGATCATTATACGGTTTTATTTGCATCTCATCTGTAGCGACATTAGTTGCCAGATTATGTATGAGAACCACGAAAACGGAGCACTCGCACCAGACACGGGCATTTAATTTTGGTTGGCCCTTACGGGCTTGCATTCGACCGGAGGCAGAGTTGTGAATCAATCTACAGTATATTATTTTCAGTTTATACAAAAGTTACCTAAGTCCCGCATAACGCTATCTAAAAAATTTGGTCACTTTATGACCCTTTAAAACACCGCTACAGATGTAGACACCCCAACCCAATTAAGTTCGATGTGAGAAAACTTTCAACAAAAAGGGATAATGTGAGCCACATATATTAAGATAAATATCGGAATAAAAATATGACACGTTCCATTAATTTTCACTGGTTTATGTCACTGTACCCTCTAATAGGGAAAGCCGTCAGCAGTTATTTAAAGTAATGTGACACATTCATAAAAACTTTATGCAAAACGTGAGCAGTTGGGATAAGTTAATTTACGCTCTCATTTTTCATATGAAAAAAAAATGAATATTTATTACAAGAGTTCAGGGTGGGAGGGGGGCATAAGGGCATAGCAACTAAATTATGTTATGAAATAACGATTTGAAATTTAAAAAAGGTCAAGTTGAACCTTTCTACTCATATACTTTATCATGGTTCGGTTAAGAAGATATATACCCCCCCCCCCCTGCCCACACTTATTTCAACCTGTAAGACTGGAATGTCGGTAGTCTGGCTCGGGCAATAAAATCTTACTATCTCCACATCTGGTTTCTATCTAGCGCGTTCAGAGCTTCAGAGCTTAGGACAAACATATTGCTCCTCGGAGAGGGGGAATAGAGGAACATGTCTTCTCAATATGGAAATCTATATATTTTTGGTAATTTCCTTTGTAACATTTACGAACACTGTAAAATACCCTTTCTCAAATTAATATGATGTTCACACATTTCTGTAAATATCCTGAATTGAAATACTAATTTTAAATGTCAGATTTATGACGAGGGAGAGAGAGGTCAAGACATTCAGTAAATGTCCCCAACTAGGGGAGAGTGTTATAAACTAAACACATCTTGGCAATAACCCGTAGCCAGTAAGACTGCTGATTGGTTTACTTATTATGATAAACATTATTGTTTATATTTTTATTAATATCAAACAATTTTACTGTTTGCAGGTATACCTGTTTGGAACCTGTACTCTGCGCCATATAATAGCAATGGTGCAAAATAGTGATATTCTTCAAATATTAAATTTTATTAAATGGTTGAATACAACATTAGTTATAGAACAGTAATAGAATTCAGTATAATGACATGTAGGAAGGTGACCATATTGTGCTGCAGGCAGCTTCGACATTGTACGGTGTAGATATAATGGTGGTGTCTAGCTTAGGCGAAGAAGCAACTCAGTTTTTGCATTCCACGACTGAAAATGGTGATGTCAGTCAACCGAACATGATTATTCTAGGACATCTCGCAGAACACCACTATATTTCACTTCAGGCATTAAATTTTAGCACACCCAGCGGCAATGACAGTAGCTCCAGTATCACAGCAGATGTTACATCTATTAATGAACCTGGTAGTTATAATTTCATTTCGTCAATATATGCCCGGAATTTTGTCGGAGAGGGAAATTTCTCGAGTTTGTTCACTGCCCTGTGAAGCCATATTTTGTGGCCTGAGATGCTGTATCCGTTACTTCGTGACCTGACCTGTCAAAAGCACGTCTGGGCGCTCTTTTCATCTTTCAATTCTTCCACATTAATCAAGATACGGAGTATCAATTACAAGTGCCCGGGGAGGGGGGGG
>NW_019775905.1:93735-130244 GCF_001039355.2 Lingula anatina | reverse complement strand
CTCCCTCCCCCCCCCCCCCCCCCCCCCCGGTCACGTACGCAGGTAGCAAGACAAACTCAAGAAATGAGTACAATTTCCACGGCCCCTGCACCTTGCAATTAACGTTCCTGCTTGAAAGGACATCTCATTTGGCCCTTGCAACTCGCAAGGCAGACTTTCGTCTACCTCTACGACCTCCACGGCTTCTACTGCACGCAAAATTCCCAGGGGACCTACGATCCTAAAATCTGTGCGGTTGTGACCGTGGCTGAAAACACATTAGACCTAACAAAACCATGATAGATTTCGAGGACTATAAAATTGTAAATTTAGAACTACCTAAAGGGCTGTGTCCCGAGTCCATTTTTTTTTTTTACAGTTACATGTTTTTAACATCTATTTTCACACAGGCGCTTTCCTGTGTGTATATTTGGGTAGAAGTGCCTTTGCATCCAACTATTTACACCACAACAAAATATGCCACTGTATGGGGTTCCTCATTAAATACTAATGACCAGGCGTGGAAGTGCCATGAAATATTCAACAAATACCGCAAAGCCGCAAATACCGCAAAACGACTGCAATTAATCTACACCTTATTGTGCGAAAGGTGTGACACGAATACATGCCAATATTATGAACATCATAATAATTTGTGAAGGAAGGGGATTTAATTATTTGATTAATTTGCCGCCTGTCATTAAGCTCTTACCTGCGGAGTTTAAGTTTGCCGTTTAGGCGCCTTCAGAAACCTTAAACGACAAGAATCCCATACAAATAATTCCCATCGATACAAGCAATATGAGCGATATGCGAAGTCCAAACTATAATAAGTCACTAGAAAAGATTCTTCAGCTGTTCCTGCAATCCCAGCAGTCCTTTTCATTTTCAGATTGATGAAAAATTTTACATGGATTACTTTTACAGAATGATACCGTAATAATTACGCTCCGTGGATGTCAGAGCAATATCGTTAGTTCCGAATATAATGAAGTACATTTGCAGTCTTTCAACTATATCAACAAACATTTCGCGAAACAATGGCGTACAATGCCAAACATTTTGATGTGCCTAGTGTGATGGTTGAATGAAAAATATTAAATAGAATGGATACTAAAATGTTTTGTAGTTTATTCGAATACTTGGAAATCACTCAAAAAAGTCAAGTGCACAATTTCAGAAACTGATAGCCAAAAGTCGCGAGACTTGCCGTAAAGTGAAGCTAAATTTGGATTTGAAAGAGAGTGGGGTCAGTTTTTAAGATGGCATTCCCGGCGCATAGAGTTTCTCCCTTATCGACAAAGAACAAGACTCGACCTACCTCACGCGGATTCTCACACGTTTTCCAGTCTCTTATGACGTTAAGCATCGTAGACAGTTTAGGCTTTCCTATTTCTATTCTGATCTCTATCATGATTTCCAAAAATGAACACCTAATTTCGTTGGTCTAATAAGATTGGAATGCTTCATTATTTTGTCTTTTCTGTACAGTAAAAATTGATGACCTGAATGCATAAAAAGAAAATCATGTGTGGCATACCTCTCTTGCCTGTATAACAGCAACTGCACCAACCAGAACAAATACAGAAATGATCTTTCCGGCCATAACAACTTATATGATCAGCATAAGAGTGAACTGAAACTGATCTTTGCAAGAAAACTCCGTATATTATATATATAGACTTCGGCCAAATAATAGTCTTGTAATAATGAAATAAATGATGAATAAACTCCCTGGTCGCTTATGGAATAATAGCTATGATGAGTTAATTTCAATTATCTCAACACCATTGGTAATAGTTCAAATGGGGTTAATGTTTTTATAATTATCCTTAATATAACAAAAGCCTAATTATAAAATAAACGTGTTCTAATTTTTCACCATGAATATAATGGTAGATGACGCATAATTTTGTGCACATCTGAAATTTGGCTAATTATAACGATAAATAACAAAATCAAGTAATACTAGATTATATTCCTAGTGTCTGAATGTGGAAATATTCATAATAAAACCTACAGATCGGACTATACATTTACTGCTAGAATTACAAGGGAAGAACTGCTAGCAAAAGTTTTAGGCAATGCTTATATACGTGCACAGACGGACCTTTATACGAACCTATACAGAATAGAAGGCTCTCGTTTTTGTTAGTTTTTAACAATTTTGGCTCATGGTGTAACGCTTATCTATATGGCTTAGTGATAGGTAACTGCATCACAATCGCTACATACACACACTGGACAATAGAAGTGTTACCCCCTGAATCTGAGTAATCAAAGTTATAATGCCTGGTTTACTTATAAAGTGACTAATGAGTATAAAACCGCTTCACCATGGAATTGTATTGTTGGTTTTTTTGTGAAATTTGATGTTAATAAAATGATACCAGGAGCATATCATTCCACAGTCAATTATCTCCCCCAAAGTATTGGTTAAGTAGGGGTGACACTTCTATTGTCCAGTGTGTGTAGCACAAATAACAATAGTCCTAAAAACATGGAAATAACCACAATTTCCTTCATGCAATGAAGCATGCACAAATAATTTTGTAATATTCCCTACCGAGGCATAACTACAACCAATTTCCCGACAATTTTCCGACAATAACGAAAATTACCTTGTGCTTCAGTGGGTTTTAGCGGCGATGAAGTCCACCCGGAGTTTCACAGGTGAATGGAAGCATACTGACTCTGCTGGGTCCAGAAAGTTACTGGTTTCTGGTAACCTCTGAGACTCAAGCTGGTTTATAATTATAGATGCAGACAGAAAAATGGCCACCAAGGATGTAAATACTTGGAAATCTCTTATACGCTGTATATCCCGGTGGTAAAAAGTCCGCAAAGCCCTGTTGAAAGATGGAAACTCGGCCATGTACCAAAGTGTCTACAGTTTTTCTTCTTTTCTTTTCTTTTTATTTTATTAATTTTTTTTTTGGGGGGGGGGGGGGGGTAAAAATGAGACCTACCCCGGTACCTGCAGTGGTGACAGGATCCCACTTATGTATTCTTATACGTTTGTTGTTGGCCAATAATTTTAATGTATAAAGGACAATGTTGCAGTGTCGACTTTGTGTAGTCATGCAACTATATGATTTAAGCAGTGTGCTTGTTTTATCATTTTAGCAATTCGGACTGGAAACCGTTATTTGACCTTAAAACATTTTCAAATATAGATTAGACCATCATACTTTCTGTTTGGTGAAGAAATGATCCTCATTACATTTTCATTTTCGATTGTAATCACAAATCCGCGGCTTCACGTCAGAAAGGGCAATTTTGTTTATTAGGCCTGCGTATACCGGTACATGTGGGTTATTTGTACCACTTTTGATATGTATTTAAACGCTGACAGAAAACTAAGAAACTTTTGATGGACGAGAAAACAGGCAATGGCTAGCTAAACTTTGTCATTGAAATGCAAATGAAGTGACAAAGTTTGAGCAAGAAGTTATAAAGAGAAGGCCTTCTCTTTATAACTTCTTGGTTTGAGCAAGTTCACACGATACTGATGCTGAGCAACCTCAAGACTAAATGTATTTTTTAAAACTGCAGCCTACATACTGTGTGCCAAAAATAAAGATTTTTAACTTTTTTGTCAAGACTTGCTGAACCTTCAAACTTCGTCACTCCATTTGCATGATTTGTGAAAATGAAATTTGACCCCACATTTAGAAATGTCGCTGTAATTCCCACAAAATTCATTCTTTTCCCGGTAAAATTTCAAAAAGTAACGAATGGTGCGTGCATTTCCCATCAATATTTGGTTAAAATATTTAAAATGTGGTTATTTTATAATTATTCAAGAAAAATGTTTCCGAACTTTTGGGCCGAGTATATATTAGACTGTATGCAATATATATATAACACATTTCATGGAAAACTGTTTGGCCTGTTGTCTTCGAACTTACAAGATAGATGAATTTGATTTAGATACAGGTCGAGTTGGAAAACCAGCTTGATAGGATCATTTTCTTAAATGTTATTGTTTTTTTCTGGTGGCGAACTTCCCTGTTACAGATACCAGAGAATTCACCCTTTGAATTTCTAAAAGACCCACATCTAGTCTTCTGCATTTGATAAGCCTATAACCACCCTTTTCTACAGTGACAAACTACGGCGAAAAGCATCGAGACAATTTTTGAAAGTTTTGTCAAAATATTTAATTTCGGAAACGTCTTCTTCTGTCATATTGTGGGATAAATTATTTTCTAAATTGGTTTAATGAGAAGATTAATATTAAACCGGAAGGCAAGCAAATGACATCTAATTTGTCTATTGACTGATTAAGATAGCCTCCTAATAGAGCCGCAGTATACCCTCTACCAGGGCCGCAGGTTAATTATATGCATTTTTTTTCAGCAGAGAATAGCCAGAGGCATATCTGTGAATATCCAGTGGAAAATCAATCGGTGATCCTAGTATTGGTAGAGACGCAGCAATTAATGGGTAGGTCAAGGTGTTGGGACATATTAAGGCGGGATGACAATCGTGCAGTGTTAATCAATGGAAGTGTATAATTTATCTGCCAGGATATCTAAACTGTGTGATTAAGGGAGAAACCAAAATACACCTGATATTTAAGTGTCATTTATTGCCTTCACATCTTAACATTTGTCTTCTTTGTGTTACTGTCGTGATTATCGAATTTACGATAATTCTGCTATGTAAAGAGGAAGGTGCAATTTTTGCACAGTTACTGTAAACTACTGCTTTCATTGAAATGTGTTGACAAGGTACATTTATTTATCATCAGACATCTGAAAGCGGCTTAAAAAGACCAGTTTCGATACTCGGAGTAGTTAAAAAACAAGGCCATACAAAGAAATTTTAAAACAGCGCTTTAAATTTAGCCCGTATGACACAATAATATTGAGTACTTAACACCATCTATTGGAACCACCTGGTCGGGTTGCACCGGACAAATTGCGAGAGATGATAACACAACGTTGCATTCTTTGTACTGGTTTATTTTCTCTATAAAAAAGATGACCTTGCTTAACAACAAAGTGTTGGACGGAGTTAAAGTTGAAAGATAACCTAAAAATGTTTGGGTGTGCAGATGACAAGGCGTTGATATCAGACGACAACGATAAGCTTCAAATGCTGGAAAATGTACTAGTAGTCGCGGAAGAGAGTGAATTGTTAGGGCTTGATATCGATATAAAAATTACTCCTATGGCTTCCTAGAAAAAGATGCATATATCAGAACTATCTTGCAAATCTCGGTGAAAGGCAATGTTTTAAAGAAGATTGATTAATTTGTGTACCTTAGCGACATGGTACTGGCAACAGGTATATGTAACGCCGGGTCAGACATGAAGATCGATAAATATATGTAAATCGATGTAACCATACATATACAAGGACATGGAAACGGTTCTTACATCAACAAGTATGTTGGTGGATATTCATCTGCGATTACTGAAATACGATGTTTGTTTCTCACTGCTCTATTCATGTCAGAGCTGGATAATCAGCAAACAGATGGAGGTGGAGGATCGTTTGCAAGCGACAGACACATGGGTTTTAAGCAGAACCCTGAAGGTTTCAAAGACAAACAGGATCTCAAACATATTCCGTTAACTTAATGTCAGTACTGTATACTTTTCCACCGCAATCAAGTAAACTCTTCTTGGGAAAATATAACTGTAATGCCATCAGTGAATTCTGATATCATCGCTTTCCGGAGCTAGGGATCCCTTGGTCGCTTATGGAATAATAGCTATGATTTTCTCTGTTGTGATATATTAATAAGATATGACACGGTGAACATACCTAAGCTCAGATTTTGCTGTGAATGTCCACGGTTTTTAAATGTCTGGTATCGTTGCACACGTTGTTGAAGATAAACACAGGTGCTGGTTTTGTATCTTTACACATATTGATAATTGATTTTTTTTTAAAGTTCTTTGGCAAAGATGGCTCATTTTACTCCTTTAACGAAACAGTCCTCCGAATGTTGACGATAATAAATGGTGACCCAAAAACACAGAACCCATAAAAAATTTAATAAATCCTACAAAGATCCATCAAATTTCAAGAAATTTGCTGGACTTAAAATCCGTACGTGCATAATCATTCCCCAAAGTTTCACTTTTCTTAGTCACTTAGCATAAAGGTTATGTTCTTTTTAAAAATATGCTCCAAATGGCCTCCGAGACATTGGATGCACACTTCGTGAAAATTGTCAATTTCTCAAACACATACCTCCTTAGAGATTTCCCTGATTTTTGCTGGGGAGGGTTGTTCTGGTACACTTTATCCTTGAGATACCTCCACAGAAAAAATCTGGGGGAGGGTCAAGTCCGGAGAATTTGTGTAATATTTGCATACCCTGTATTATGTCCCTTTTATTACTATTGATTTCTGGGGTGGGTCTAACAGTCTTCCAAATCTCAGCACAGTTACATATCCCTCATCATACCAGCATATTCTGCAGCATTTTCCTACTTGCGACCCCATGACATTAATTATGAAATATCAGTTTGTTTTTTTTTTGGTAGTTACAAAACAGAAGCTTTTCGGTAAATCAATAAGCGTTAAAATACACATTGCTGGAGAGTAACAATACTATTCTATACTTTTCTAAGTATTTCAGGACGTAAATTAGTTAAAAGTGATCCAAGCCAGCATTTTGTACGCATTCTAAGAGCATGAATTACTTTTTGTTGAACTTAACTGATGACAATTAAAAACTTAAAAAAATGAAATGACAGATAAATGGTCTTTATCAATATCGCAAATGAAAAATAATAAATAAATAATAAATAAATAATAATAATAATAATAATAATAATAATAATCACATGGCCAAAAATCAAGTCAAGGGTATGAATGGGGTCTCTGGAAAACCCGCGCTTATACCCCCGTCACACTTATTCGGAATCAGCAGGAATGAAGATGAATAAGCCCGAACGAAGAATTTTTAAAATTCGAACCACATTCGGGGGAAATTTTCAAATTGACCTTTATTATTGTAAGAGTACCGTTGGAATACTCAGAATGCGCTTGAATTCGCCTGGAATGATGAGTGCATTTTCGACTGTATAGCTCTCAAAAGCAGTTCGAATGTAGTTGGAAAACTAGGAATATTTATAATGCTGTAAGAAGGCAGTAAGAATATTTAGAATATACTTTGAAGGGCGCTCTAGTGTAGTTCGATTGCTGCCAAAATTAATATTTCAGCTCATCCCAGGCACATTCGAAACATTCTGGCGGAGTATAAAATTCCCGTCACACTAGAGGCGGAATGATTAAGAATGGCGTCGGAAATACAATTCTTTGTGCATTCCAGGATATTCGAATAGCATTCTAAAAACATTCTAAAAATTCTGAGTGCATTCTAAATATTTTTACCCATTCTTGTGGCGGGCTCGAATGTTTTTGTCATGCAAAAACTTTCGAAGTGCATTCCAAGAGGAAATTTATCGAATGGCATTTGAACAGTATTCTAACTGCACTATGACTGCATTCTAAATATTCTCACGGCATTCCGACAGCATTCGAAACATTACGATCAGTTAACATTCCTGTGGCGTTATTTATACACTCTGGGCATCGTGTTACATTCTAAGCATGTTAGAAAGTAATTTTAATTAAGTATTTTAGGTATTTCAGCTGCATTATGTTTGAATTCGTTATATTTCAAACCATCATTGGCAGCCAAACCGGGAGCATTTGACTGCATTTGAGTTCGCTTCATATATCATTCGAGGCACCTTCTTACATACTTCTGCCTGTATTCGGCAAGCAGTCAAACCACACTCGTACGGCATTTGAATTTCATTCGGAATATTCTGACTACAATTTGAAATTTCCTCCCGATTATGGCACGAATTTTTCAATTAATTCATTCTGGATGGTTCTAGCTTGATTCCTGCTGGTTCCGAATAAGTGCGACGGGGGCCTTAAGTCGCGTGCAAGTTCGAATATTCCTAGAATGTGATCAGAATGTTTCGAATGTTGTCGGAATGCCGTGAGAATATTTAGAATGCAGTCACAGTGCTTTTAGAATACTATTCAAATGCCATTCGATAATTTTCCACTTGGAATGCACTTCGAAAGTTTTTAACTTTCAGGCCTACCACAAGAATGGGTAAAACTATTTGAAATGCACTCGGAATTTTTAGAATGCTCTTTGAATATCCAGGAATGCACAAAGAATTGTCTTTCCGACGGCATTCTTGTTCATTCTGCCTCTAGTGTGACGGGGGTATTAAGGATTTTGATCATTTGCTCTTTCCAAAAATGTTACTGAATTACGGCGAGTGACAGAAAAGGAAGATTAAATGTTAGTTAGTCCGGGGAAAAAACGCCAATATATATATATATATATATATATATATATATATATATATATATATATATATATATATATTTTTTTTTTTTTTTTTTTTTTTTTTTTTGTCTTGGAAAACCCTGGCTTGGAAGGCTTAAGTAAAGTTACATATAAAGCGCACGTGGATTCCCAGTAACGACCGAAATAAAGTCCACATGCCAAATCATAAACTAAAGTAATTCCTAATTCTGTCCAAAAAAGCTTTAAAACAGCAGCTACTTTAAATGTGTGGTTGCAAATTGACCTCTTGAGCCCCCCCCCCCCCGTCCTATTCGTGAAAGTGCCATAAATGACGTATAACTGCGTGCACATTTCAATATCATAACTTTTACTCCAGTGTATGCAATACTTGTTCAAATGAGACTGCTGAGGGACTCAACTTCAATTACCCTTTTCAACTGACATTTACGATCGTAAATAAGTCACACTGATTCCCTAAGGGCAACATATAATACCTGCATGTCTTCAAATTAAGATCATACTGCATGCGTCATCTAGCAACCGACCATTGTTCCGCTACAACCACTGCCATACAAACTATAACTAGCTAGCCCCTGCCACGGAATATTGCAGGCTGATTCATTATTTTTCCAGACAGAGGACTTTTCGAAAACAATTGGGTATTTCCAGTGTAAGATTGACATTTATTTTGTAGTTTTTTTTTTCTCACCCACTTACCCAAACACATGCACTCACAAAGAAGAATAACAATAAAAGACTTCCTTTATACTGGATTTTTAGTAATAGTCACGAGAACATAAAGTGTACCACATTTGTATTGTTATAAACAGGGTCATTGCTGAAGCAACGCTTTCACCTTTAATTAATACCCATATTGTTAGTGAAGTCGATATTTTTGCCTTAAAATTTGAGTATGCTGTGATAATTATCCTTAGGGAGCAGCCACACACAGTTGATCCGCGGTCTAACTAGTCCGCTGATCAAATGCGGCTCCCACTTGAAAGCCAGTCGCATAATCCCCTAAAACAATGTAATGGATTTCCACGCCTCCCACTCGCGCCGTCCCAGCAGGGTGAGAGCAATTAAATTTCGGGACATGCTTTCAAAAGGGTACCCTGAGTGTCAGAGCAACGTAAAACTTAGCTTGTAAATATTAAATATACCTTGGAGTCATTTTTACTAGCTCTGAGGAACAGCGGCCATGTTAGGCTTCCGTCAATCAAATAGAACTGCTCCGCAGTGATTCTGCAGTTGAATGTCATCAGACCATTGAAATGAAACGTAAAACAAATTTAATTCTGCTTTATTTAATTTTATTTGCTGTATTTAAGATGTTAAGTGAAAAAATAAATAATATTCTTCGAAAACAAAAAAAATATATCTAATGTTTTTGTATTTTTTGCTTATCAAAGAACATTTAGTCCTGAGAAATACACGTGCACAATACACGTGCTTGCCGTGTGCCAAATTTGACAGCTACACTGTATGCCCGATACCACTATAAGGGCTGCACAATGGCTACACGAAAATCAGTTTTTACAGCAGAATGTTGCTTGTATTGTGGCACTGACCTTCGACTGCAAGATATTTTCAATTCAAACTTCTAACTCCGCGTCAGGCACTTCAATTGCTTCTTGTCTCGTCTGCACGAGATAACTTCAGCGCAAGGCGGGAAAGGCAGCTCCAGGCGGCCAAACCTGTGACGTACGAGACACATGACTTCCAAATATGGAAGCGCCCCAGGCAGAATTTTGAAAAAGAACGCCCCCGAGTTGCCGCTGTTCGCTAGAGCCTGGTATTGCTGATATGGGTTATATATGAAATCAAGATCGAGCTGGCAATACCGGAATCTAGAACCTAGGGTATCAAAAGGGCCGCGCCATATTTGATCCTTGGACTAATAAGTCTACATATCAACTGGTTGTGAATGCTCCCTCATATTGAACACACTCCGTTGGCTGCAATTGTTAAACAACTATCAAGGATTCTCCTATTCTTTTATTCACCCACAGGCCAACGCAGACATGCTTAATATATAACTTTTAAAACACGCGCTGCCTAATTTATACAATAGAGTTACTGCAACTTAAGGCAGGCTGAAATTCAGAAACAAACAAGAGACAAACAAAGAAAAAAAAGAAAGATAAAAAGTTAACCAAATCCCGCCTCTCTCCCATCCACCCTCCTGTCCCCTACCTACCCCCCTTCCCACTTCCTCCGATCTACCCTCCCTCCCTACCCAATCCGCCCACCTCACCCCGGCCCACCCTATCCACCCTTCTCTCCCCATCCACCCTCCTCTCCCTCTTCCACTCTGCTCTCCCCATCCTTCTCTCCCTTCCCCACCCACTTTCCCCAATTCACCATCGCTCCGTGGATAAAGGTAAGAGAGACATACTAAGATATACCATTCAATACTTTTCACCCCGCAGAGTGTGAAAATATTCTTTCATTAATAGTGCCGCAACATGTACCAGTAACCCAGGCATCCCTGTCTTAGAAATGTCTCCATTTTCTTCTCATACCCTTCTCATACAGTATGATTATTCCAAGTTGTTTACCAGTAATCGTATTCCAATAGCGAATGTATATACATATATTGTGCAAGCCCAATTAAAATCAGGCAGATTCTTGGGCATACTAATATATATCTCAATTATTTTGATGGGCCTTAACAAGAAACACCGCTATAGGGGATTTTGCCCCCATTCACAAGCTCACATCCAACTGCTTAGTCTGACCGTGTCGTAGGTACTTGGTCCAGGTAAAGGCATTATAATCGATGGCAATCTACACTGGCACCACTGACGTCAATAACCGGTTGGTACCCCTACCCCCCCCCCCCCCTTTCGCTGGTCTCGTTATACCCTGAGTCATCAAACTGGGTTGTAAATTGCTTCGCATAACTAGAAATGCTCATTTTATTAATTTTTAGACCCCAGAAAATGACAGAAATAAACTTACGCTGTCAACAGTGTAATACACCAGCAATTGGAATACGGTCTAGGACAGTCTTAATATTGGGGATAAGGGCTCGGCATGTTTCCAGTAATTGTTTTTTATTTATTTATTTATTTTTTTACAAGCCGTTTGGTTTACTTTTACCTGTCTCTTTTACCCGTTATTAGCACCTTATCAGCACATATAAATGCCGATTTCCCACCCAGGCGCGAGCTAAAGTTAAAACGATGCAAGGTCATAGTTTTGGTGGTCATTTTGAATTTTGTAACCTTGACTGGGTTGTGTGTACTTTCAAATAAGAACAACGTTGATCAAGCACAAAACTATTGAAACGTAATATGTTGATGAAATTTATCTCTCTTCATTTTTAAATTTTTACTCACAGGAATAGGCCTGCAGATGTTTTAGTCAATTACTTTGTGTTTTATCAATTACATGTAACGTGTGTCAGATTAGTGAGAGGTAGCCGGATAATAAATATTTTACATTGCACTGCATGTTTTGCAATACCCGGTGTGGTTTGGTTTTTTTTATATTTTTGTATAAAAAGTTGCCTTTGTGCTAATATCTTTGATGCAAGCAAGAAGAAGGGTCTGTACCAGTTGAGTTTTCAGAGACGAGTGCAGGCTAGGAGGAGGAGGAGCGGTAAGTTTTTCATAAAGGAATAAAGCCTACAGGTATGTTCCGTGTGGCTACTGAAAGAAGCAATGTAATGCCAAAATAAATGACAGAGTCAGCATCTGTATATGATTCATCATAGTTTGCTTTGAGATATAAAGTTAATGTATGTATTGATTTCTTTGCAAAAATCCCAGTTGTGACTTATGTAAATGCATATCCAAGTAGTGTATTGAAATTCTTTGTTATATTTTAGTGCGTGTAAGGCGTGTGAAAGTTTTTCCTTCGGTAAAGCTGGGCGTGACAGCAATATTAAGTAGGTCTTGAATGTCTATTAAAAGGGAAACCATAATACATCAGGCATGTCATCGGCTTAAACAGGATTTTATTGGGAGGCTTCCTGGCGGCTTTGGAATATGACTCGTCGTGGACCAGTATAGACATTTGTTGTATATACATGTACAGTATATTAAATGAACATGCACCAATCTAAGATGCAACTGTTAATTTGCTATTTTATCAACGTAGAATACATTGGAACTTTTAAAAATTGTTTGAAATCATATAAGTTAAGATATACTCGTGTATTTTTATTTTGGGCCAATCCATTATAGATATATAGTAATAACAGTCGCTATTACTCACACACACACACACACACACACACACACACACATATACAACATTAGTCAAAAAGGTTGTTCCACCCCCCTTTCCATGTACTTTTATTTACAAATGATCACCTGTGATCGCTGTAAATTATTAGAAATAGTGCTTTTTATTACAGATACCGTGTCTAACATGATTAATGGTTAAAAAAATACAAAATAGTGGTGAAAATATAAACATTTTATACCATTTAGTAAAATTTATAAGAGGTACCCCCTCAAATCCACTGTTTCACTGTGACTTCTACAGATGTAAAGAAATGTCTATTAAATTGAAAAGACGCTATCAAATGTCACCAAATTCAAATGGGGTGGGACAACCTTTTTGACCAATGTTGTATACTTGTATGTATATGTGTGTATGTGTGTGTGTGAAAAAAATAACGACTGTCTGGAGCTTTCGAACGTTTATTCACCGGCTCTCTTTTACATACAAATTCACAAGTATTTATACTCTATTTCTCCGTACTGATCACGCATTTACTTGTTTTCTTTCCATTGTCTTTATGAGATTACAAGGAATTTTCCATTCTCATGTTGCAAACCGCCATGCAACATTTCCTCATTAGGCAATCTCCAAGAGGCTTGTTTTCAATTAAAAATATTAAAAATATTATTTGAATTATTCATGCTTGGACCATATCCATCCTTAGTTTGCATGTGTTTTACAAGTGTCAGAAACTTGCAAATCAATTGAGAAATTAACCAATCGAATCGAACTATGTGTGACTTTGCCACGTTCCACCTTTTCCTATTACGAAAACAATTCTACACTTGTTGACTCTTAGAGAAATTTAACTTACAATCAATAACTTCCTACTGAACTCCCTATCCTTTTACTCGTTTGATTCCGTTTTAAAATTATCTGCAATTAGTGAAAGTGTAAGTCATTTACTTTATTACTATATGTGTGTGTGTGTGTGTGTGTGTGTGTGTGTGTGAGTGTGTGTGTTTAATTGATTTATTTACTTTCAGTTGTCCCCTGGGTAATGATTAGAGCCTTAAAACCCTATACATGTAAAACAACTTTAGATTATCACCTTAAACTAGTAGGCTACTTTGCCATAAACCCGATCAAAATCAGTTAATTTTTTTAAAAACGAATTCAATAAAATCGCGACGTGAACTTGATGATGGCTGTGCTACCGTGTAGTAATGAAAGCTTTCAAAACTTGAACTTTGGCTACATAAGAAGTCCAGATACTAGATACTAGTAAAATAGAAAGAGCCATCATATCACGTTCTGACCAAGTTCATACAGTCGAGCTCATAACATCCTGACGCTACCGTTATCTCATATCAGCAACTTTGCCCAGGACCCTATCTGGTTATGAAGTGCATGGTTACCAAGCAATGTTTTGAAATTATCATATGTTCCTTTTTTGGCAATATACAACTAAGACAGCTGACCTCCCCCCCCCCCCCCCCCCCCCATCAATGTCTGACATCCGGGGGCGCTGAATATACTGTGGGTTTTTATTTGTTTTGTTCATTTATTTATTTTATATAAAGAGTAAAGATAGATATATAAATGCTTTAATCAAACAAATGAAACAACGATTTCTCACCAAATGTATTTTCATGTTCTAAAAGTCCCATTGATGCGTGGCAAGACCCACCATTTATTGACAAATTTGTTGAAAATTTTATTGACAAATAAGAGACTACTGTTGTTGTTGTTAAGCTCAGTTTTATTTTAAGATGTTGTCAGAGATGAGCAAAACTGGCAGTCTGCAGTGTGGTAAAATGCTGACTGTTGAAGTTGCTTATGTTAGTTTTATCGAGTAAAATGCATAGAATTGGATAAAAGTATATTTTTCTTGTGGATTCTAGTTTGTGTGGGTGGGGCAAGTTTGCACACTTGGACTAGACAATCAAAAAAACTATTTAGCATCCTTCTCAGCCTTTACTGCCCTCTGCCACTGTTACTGCCCATTTGATTGTGAGGACGACCATCTTGAAATGGGTCAATACCTTGTTTTATCACAGTATGATGCACTGCATCATTTCTATATACACACACTGGACAAAAGAAGTGTCANGTCTGACATCCGGGGGCGCTGAATATACTGTGGGTTTTTAATTGCTCTGTTCATTTATTTATTTTATATAAAGAGTAAAGATATATAAATGCTTTAATCAAACAAATGAAACAACGATTTCTCACCAAATGTATTTTCATGTTCTAAAAGTCCCATTGATGCGTGGTAAGACCCACCATTTATTGACAAATTTGTTGAAAATTTGCACACTTGGACTAGACAATCATAAAACTATTTAGCATCCTTCTCAGCCTTTACTGCCCTCTGCCACTGTTACTGCCCATTTGATTGTGAGGACCATCTTGAAATGAGTCAATACCTTGTTTTATCACAGTATGATGCACTGCATCATTTCTATATATATCTCTTCTGCATGGAATCCCCTGAGTCAGGTGTCCGTAAGCTCCTGTGATGCTTCAGACAGCATTTTTGCTGGTTACACTCAGATATAGGCCTGTATGACTAAACTGTGATAGCCAGCCTGATTAAATTGTTGAGTCAGCCATTGAGAAATCTATTGATGATATCCCTGTGAGGATGCAATTCAACAAGATTGCTTTAAATGACAGAAAAACTGAAATTGTCGGGGTTTTTTTAAAGGCATTGATGACTGTGGTAAAAATTAAAAACCAATGTTCGCATTGATAATGTGTCTGTGAAAGCATCTGAAAGTGTGAGAGATTCAGGCCTAACCAACTACCAGACTCGGCACTCAATGAATTAACTCCTGAACTCACTCCTGAATTAACCGGTATATCGGACCACACTACCCGTTTTCAAGGTGTGTGTCAGATAGCATTTCGGAGTATCATACCCAAGAACAAATTTTGTAGGACGACTGCGGGCTCATCCACGCTCGGCTGAACAACCTTAAACTGTACTCTTACTTTAGATTACTTATTTCATTATCTCTATGGGGGTATATGGGGACTTTACGACATTCGGTTTGAATGCTTTAACCACTTTTGATAGGGCTTTTTTTTGCATTGTATTAGATTAATATGCCAGTCTAAGGTTCATCTAGGTGGCTTTCAAATTTATGCACCCGGTTTTTAAATCATATAGCGATTTAATACGACAATCGTTTACTATCCAATCAAGGTGACAGCCGAGCGTGGGCTCATCCTGTCGGTGTTCTGACTGATACTCCGAAATGCGATCTGACACACACCTTGAAAACGGGTAGTGTGGTCCGATATACCGGTTAAGTCAGGATCCTTAGGTGCCGAGTCTGGTAGTTGGTTAGGCCTGAGATTTAGGAGTGATTTTTAATTCAGCTGGAAAAGCAAATCAACTTTTGTAGGTCTGCATCTGTTTCAAAGGATTCGTTATGTACTTGACATACCAACAACCACAACCCACGCCTTCATTACAATAGTCAAAACTTGACCCATGTGCATTCATATGAATACCACGATGCCGGATCGTCGCCGTCTCTTACCATACACAGGTAGTCATCTTCAGCAAAATAGTTGTTAAAGAGAATTCGTCTGGTTTGCTGTGATTTGCATAACACAACTTGCACATATTAATTTGGCTCTGATTGCCCTTCATGCTTTTATTCGTATTATCGTTTCCATGTATCCATTTTTTGCACTCTTGAAATGGGATTTCCCGCTCCAGTTGAGAGCAAACGCAAACGACGTGCTAGGTGAGAATTGGAATCTAGCTAGCATTTGCCTTATAGGCAACAGGAATCCGTGGTGATGCTGTCACATGTGGAAAGATTCTAAGCACACGATGCGGGAGGCATTACACACATCACATGCATTATTATTTGTTCGGATTTAAAGTAATGGCATTTAGTGGTCGAGTAAGGATATAAACATTTTTAGATTCCATGTCAATAACAACAGCACAAGTATGACCTTGTGTAACGCATCTAGACACGTCTATGTTCCTGCTGTCATTTACACCTAGAATTCAAGCTTGGTTAATAAAGACGGGTTGCACTGCATGACGGCTGTGACACTTATTGTGACGTAGATTGCGGTCTTTTAACGGTTTCACCCCAGCCTCAACAATTTGTTATTCCGCAATGTATGTGCTGGGCAGGAAGAATCTTAAAAACAGAGATCTCGGCTGCATTTTGATGTGTATAGATGTTGTTCGGTAGAAGAGTCTAAGAAAAATACACTTTTTATCACCGATCCATTTAGCTGACCGGTAAGTGTACGTGTGCGTACCAGTAGTAACAGTTCTCGAGATAACTTCTTAGGAGCAACCATTTCCACTGGCGAGAGAAGCGAGGGGCAGATTTAGAAAGACTTGTTTTTCGTATCGTAGTCCACGGAAAACGGGTAATGGATTAGATGTATGTCTGAGACCACATCCGGCCTCCGTAAACAACACTATAATCATTAGTGAGCTAAATTCTTCACGTTTCCTGATGCAGTTTAAAAAATGAAATGATGTCTATTTTCAGGGTTTCTAGACATGGCTTTACAAGCCATTCTTTTCCATAAAATAAGCTGCAAAGGGCAGTCTAAGACTTCATGTATTGTGCATGTTCTATATCGCTTCAAGTTGCCTAACCTATGATAGTTATATATACTTGGTTACTTTCGTAAGACGGATTATTGAGGAGATTGATGGGGCAGATGTTATTAAGAAGACCATTAACTAGGAGATATATTTTCTTCGATTTCAACGGCAAATTTGTCAGGTGTTTTTCTTGTATCTCTCTTGGAACACCCTCTATTGTAATCAACTTCTAGCCTGATCTGGTCACGGTTCGTCATCAAATAGCCAAGGTAGGTCACTCGCATGTCATAGTGGGTCACCAGTAAGATACGGCGAGTCCCTAGCATGCCCCGGTGGGTGACCGACAGACTGTGGTTTTCGAGTAAGGGTATAAACATTTTTAGATTCCATGTCAATAACAGCAGCACAAGTATCACCTTGTGTAACGCATCTAGGCACACGTCTATGTTCCTGCTTTTAGGTCACAAATGTTTTATGGTGGGTCACCGACAGGGTGGGGTGGGTCACAAATGTTTTATGGTGGGTCACCGACAGACTGCACTAATGTTTTATGGCGGGTCACCGACAGACTGCGGTAGGTCACAAATGTTTAATGGTGGGTCACCGACAGGGTGGGTCGGGTCACAAGTGTTTTATGGTGGGTCACCGACAGACTGCGGTTTGTCACTAGTGTTTTATGGTAGATCAGTGACATTTTTATCATGTGACCAGGTGTTCGACGACTCTGTCAACTACAGGCCGCAGACATGTATGCAGGTACCTATCCNGTGTATATCTCTTCTGCATGGAATCCCCTGAGTCAGGTGTCCGTAAGCTCCTGTGATGCTTCAGACAGCATTTTTGCTGGTTACACTCAGATATAGGCCTGTATGACTAAACTGTGATAGCCAGCCTGATTAAATTGTTGAGTCAGCCATTGAGAAATCTATTGATGATATCCCTGTGAGGATGCAATTCAACAAGATTGCTTTAAATGCCAGAAAAACTGAAATTGTCGGGTTTTTTTTTAAAGGAACTGATGACTGTGGTACAAATTAAAAACCAATGTTCGCATTGGTATTGTGTCTGTGAAAGCATCTGAAAGTGTGAGAGATTTAGGAGTGATTTTTGATTCAGCTGGAAAAGCAAATCAACTTTTGTAAGTCTGCATCTGTTTCAAAGGATTCGTTATGTACTTGACATACCAACAACCACAACCCACGCCTTCATTACAATAGTCAAAACTTGACCCATGTGCATTCATATGAATACCACGATGCCGGATCGTCGCCGTCTCTTACCATACACAGGTAGTCATCTTCAGCAAAATAGTTGTTAAAGAGAATTAGTCTGGTTTGCTGTGATTTGCATAACACAACTAATGGCATTTAGTTGTCGAGTAAGGATATAAACATTTTTAGATTCCATGTCAATAACAACAGCACAAGTATGACCTTGTGTAACGCATCTAGGCACACGTCTATGTTCCTGCTTTCATTTACACCTAGAATTCAAGCTTGGTTAATAAGGACGGGTTACACTGCATGACGGCTGTGACACTTATTGTGACGTAGATTGCGGTCTTTTAACGGTTTCACCCCAGCCTCAACAATTTGTTATTCTGCAATGTATGTGCTGGGCAGGCAGAATCTTAAAAACAGAGATCTCGGCTGCATTTTGATGTGTATAGATGTTGTTCGGTAGAAGAGTCGAAGAAAAATACACTTTTTATCACCGATCCATTTAGCTGACAGGTAAGTGTACGTGTGCGTACCAGTAGTAACAGTTCTCGAGATAACTTCTTAGGAGCAACCATCTCCACTGGCGAGAGAAGCGAGGGGCAGATTTAGAAAGACTTGTTTTTCGTATCGTAGTCCACGGAAAACGGATAATGGATTAGATGTATGTCTGAGACCACATCCGGCCTCCGTAAACAACACTATAATCATTAGTGAGCTAAATTCTTCAGGTTTCCTGATGCAGTTTAAAAAATGACATGATGTCTATTTTCAGAGTTTCTAGACATGGCTTAGCAAGTCATTCTTTTCCATAAAATAAGTTGCAATTCCTGTTGCAATTTTTAAAAAATGACGTGATGTCTATTTTAAGAGTTTCTAGACATGGCTTAACAAGCCATTCTTTTCCATAAAATAAGCTGTAAAGGGCAGTCTAAGACTTCATGTATTGTGCATGTTCTATATCGCTTCAAGTTGCCTAACTTATGATAGTTATATATACTTGGTTACTTTCGTAAGACGGATTATTGAGGAGATTGATGGGGCAGATGTTATTAAGAAGACCATTAACCAAGAGAGATATTTTCTTCGATTTCAACGGCAAATTTGTCAGTTATTTTTCTTGTATCTCGCTTGGAACACCCTCTATTGTAATTAACTTCTAGCCTGATCTGGTCACGGTTCGTCATCAAATAGCCAAGGTAGGTCACTCGCATGTCATAGTGGGTCACCAGTAAGATACGGCGAGTCCCTAGCATGCCCCGGTGGGTGACCGACAGACTGTGGTTGGTCACTATAGTGTTTTCTGGCGGGTCACCGACAGACTGCGGTTTTCGAGTAAGGGTATAAACATTTTTAGATTCCATGTCAATAACAGCAGCACAAGTATCACCTTGTGTAACGCATCTAGGCACACGTCTGTGTTCCTGCTTTTAGGTCACAAATGTTTTATGGTGGGTTACCGACAGGGTGGGGTGGGTCACAAATGTTTTATGGTGGGTCACCGACAGACTGCACTAATGTTTTATGGCGGGTCACCGACAGACTGCGGTAGGTCACAAATGTTTTATGGTGGGTCACCGACAGGGTGGGTTGGGTCACAAGTGTTTTATGGTGGGTCACCGACAGACTGCGGTTTGTCACTAGTGTTTTATGGTAGATCAATGACATTTTTATCATGTGACCAGGTGTTCGACGACTCTGTCAACTACAGGCCGCAGACATGTATGCAGGTACCTATCAGGGTACTTGTGCGTCTCCAAGGACCCAAATGTGACGTAGAAATTCGCGTAGTTTATTATTTGAGTCCAAAATAAATCTCAACAGGCTTTTTTCCGATCTTCGACCACCAGTGTTGCACCGCTGGGCCCGACAGCCACTTGGGGTCAAAAACGATGCACAATCTCAGACCAAAAACGAAAAAAAGGGGTCTGGTGCAAAAGGTTTCAAGTGACGCGCGCGGTGATGAGGAACATAATATAACTTTTATCGCCTATTCATGATCATCCCTCTCACGCATATTTGATATTAATTGCTGATCTTCATCACGAGCTGAAAGATAGCTAAATATTAATATTATGACAAATATTTTTTTCAGATTGTATATACCCTGTTCAGCACCGATATCTGCCTTCATTACAATGGATGCATACGCAAAAGACCTCATACGAGTGCTATCCTTAGTCATTTCATTTTGTGCGATTTGCTTCGGGATTCCGGGGAATGTGTTTGTAATTCATATAATAAGGAAGCATCCCAGGTTCCGGACAGTCCACAACCTTTTCCATGCCAGCCTCGCCATGGCTGACTTGACGACGTGTCTGATTGGGACTCCATCGTTTCTATTAGCTTGGTGTTTCAGTGCTGGAGACACGGCTTTCAGGGGTTTCATGTGCACTTTAAGTGTCTCTTTGGCGACTACCTGCAATTTGATCAACATAATAACTTTAATGAAGATTAGTATCGTTCGGGTCTATGTCGTGTATAAACAGAAGTACAGTATGTCTAAGAAAACTGGTGTATTTTCAGTAGCGGTCACGTGGGGTGCGGGAATGTTAAGTTTCCTGGTATACATCATCAAAGGCCCAGGACCCATAGAGCACGCATGCGCGGGAAGTACGGAAATTGTTGATGCTATTGGGGATTTGCCAGTTATGATATTATTCTTTTTCATCCCTGCGTTGGCTTTTTTGGCATTGATGTGTATAGGATCCTATGTATATCTGCTAAGACAGGCCAAACGCATGCGTAATCTAATCCATCCAATCACAACAATTAGCCATATCATTCACAGTGGCCATACACCCCCCTGGTGGGGAAATGACCCAAATGGGAGAGGAAGATCAGGCCAAGGCGATGACACTGACGTAAACACGGAGCCTCTCTCTGCAAATTTCATAGCCAACATGGCCGCCACGAGTTCCATTCTAACAATGGTTTATGTTCTGTCAACTCTCCCGACGATTGTCTTATCGGTAATGCAGATATGGCAGACAATTCCAGCACCTATAGTAGAGATGTGTTTCGTCCCTTTGTATTTTTCCATGTTTCTCAACCCTTATATCTATGCCAGCAGAAACAGATTTTTCAAGCATGAATTCCATAAGTTGATTTTAAAATGCCTTCAGTGAATTTTGTGGTCAATTCTAACTTTGTGTCTTATCAAAACCGGATGTTTTCATCATAGGATTCTTCCTGCAACAATATTCCCATTTGCACTTTTCCAAAGTTAATAATTTTCGTAAACAACTTTCACACGTAATGTGAATTAAGCAGGCAACAGTAAATCCTCAGTGAGGAGTGTGCGAATTATTTTATCAATATATGTGTACATCAGTACATGTTTGTAAGGCAGATAAAGCGTTCCAGTCACACTGAATCTTGGGCTGGCGTGCGGTCTATTTGATGTGCCTATCAACTATAAAGACGGATGATGATTTTCAGTCCTCTTGTGCTGCCTGCTGTTATACAGCCTGTCCAGCAATTAGGGCGTCATCGTGGGTTGCATGCGACAGAAGATTCAATAGAGGCCGAAATTTAAGACCACGGGTGATCGAACTATAGACATATGTTTTCTTATGCGAACAATGCCTGAACCTTAAAGGTGAAGTAAAGTAGGGGGAATTGAGTTCATGAAGCAGATCAGTGTATCACCAGATCGGAGCCAGCATGATATCCTAGATCAGCTAAACGACACATCCACACATGGAAAGTAATTGGTGTATCATAAGAAAACACACCTGCGGCCGCTATAAATAACATGCTTTTATCTAGGAAGCATTAGCATGTCGCACTCGTCACCGCAAGGCAATAAAGAATGAAACCCCCTACTTCACGCCAGTGTTCTTGGAAACCTTTCATGAAAGATGCTACATCTCTCAAAGAAGTGATGTTGCTATAAGTGCATTACACAGTGGAATTACATGTACCGACACCACGACATTTTCCACGGGTTTCAGGCAGTCTCTTAATGCAAGAAAGTGAAGACATTTCAGACCAAGGGCAGACCTCACAAAATAATTTTGAGTGAAAATTAATTTCAATTAAAAATTTTGTGATATGGCAGAAATCAACTAAAATAACATTGGATCAAAAATTAAAAAAAAAAAACAGAAGGTGGAATTCGTTTTACACCTATACGTTCTTTATATTAACCCGCTTTGACGGAGTCAACCTGGGTAAAAGTGGTTTGTGAAACCGGCTTTAGACTTCGTTATCATCTCGCCCGTTAATTGCACTGGTGTGACACTTTCACTGAGGACCTTACTGTTAGTTTGTTTTTGATTGCGTCCTCAGGTGTCACTCACTAAGACCAGACCAAAGAAATCCTGTCATTAGATGTGATCGAGCAAAATTTAGTAACCATGGCAACATAAAGCCATTTACGTCCCCAATAGATTAATAACAATATCTGCATGTAAAACTGCAGGATATTGAACTAATTAATCCTAACTACCAGGGGCCTTGCACGGAATATTGGATCCTCTGATTGACTTGTGCACTTTTAACAAAGAAAAAAGTCATAGTAGTACATATCATTGTAGAATGTAAGAAAGAACATTTTATTTTTTATTTTTTACTTTTTCTGTGCAGGTTGAAATCTGTTGATATATAACAAAACCGAAATCAATATTTTGTTTTGGCGTGATTTTACTTTATCATTACCTGGGATATTTCACTCTGCTGCTATACCACTCTCTTTACACCAATTTAGACTTAGATTAGCCAGTATTTTTTCATTGGCAATCGCGACAGGCTGTTGATGTACTATGACATTGACATATTTTATACAGAATAGAAAGAATAATGAATGACCTTTGTATTGTTGTTCCTCTGAAAACATGACTTATTAACCTCATTTTAGCAAAATACAAGGTCAGTTTTGTTAGCTGTAACATGTTCGTGTATAACATCTGTCAGTAAACTGTGATATGAGTTTTAGATCTTCACAAAAATGCACAATGAATGTAAACTATGGTGTCCCTTAATATATACATGTATATATTAGTATGTTGACCGAATACAAATATTTACAGAAGTGCAGAGGTGTGTCCTTTTCTTCTCAATTAACCATGATATCAATGTAATATCTGTTTTAAAAACAACCATCTGCTGAATGCAGCGATGACAGGGACCAATTATTTCAAATTCTATAAACATCATTATCACAATATCAACGTAAAAAAAAGATATTATCACTAGGTATGTACAATATGTTCATGGTTTAGCGTGTCGATGTACCTGTAGATTAGGCAAAACTGTCCCCGAAATAAACGGCAGCCACTTCAGGTTTGAAAGACGTGGAGTAAGAAAATTACTGTGTAACAATGAGTATTTTATAATAATGACAATAATAATAATAACAACGTTGTTTTAGGAAGTTGTGTACCACTTTAATTCGGCGTTCATGTGGACCCCTGTACGTTTACACTCTCTATCCCTTTTGTACCTCAGTACCTTTAATGGATATTGGCATTATTGGTATTGACATTATGGTTCCTTTAAAGCCCACTACTCAATCTTCAATTTTTCTAGCATTAATTAAATACCGAATAGTTTACGTTACACCACTCCACTACCGTTGTGATTGTCTCTATTTCAGTACTCTTATTATTTTCGCTTATAAAACCAATTAGTGTGGCATCATCCGTATATTTCATCGTAAATGTATCCTGAACATCTGTTACACAATCATGGGTAAAAAGAGGGAGAACGCATGGAGATAGCTCACTTCCCTTTAAGGATCCGGTGTATTAATGTCCACACTTGACGTTTTTGAGCCTACTGTTGCAATCAGTCTTTTTTCTCACTAAGAATATCTCAAACCCAGTTGCAAATAACCAATGGGAGACTAAGATTGTTTGAAAGCTTAAATATAATTTGAAAGAAATGATAGTATATTAAAGGCAGAAAAATTGAAAAATAAAATGTGTGCATGGCAGTTTTGTAAACTAAGCACCATGTCAGTATTTTAGTTAACTTGGAAACAAAAATTATTTCTTGAGCAAAAAAAAAAAAATAAATAAATAATAAAAAAAGGGATTTTGCAAATATTAACTGGGTCTGGAAGACTCGCGTGTCTATCTAACAGATGACAAAAGGTTTACAAGTAATTATGACACGAAGATACATTGAAAGTTGTGCGATCAATACCATTTGGCGACTGACAAGCAGTTTTTTGCGATTATATGACACGATCCCTATCATATATTTTGCGCCTTTAAGAAATCTACCGCCAAGGAGGTTAGGGTTTTGGCTCCGTTTATCTGTCAGTTTGTCTGTCTGTTAGCAAGATTATGGAAAAAGATTTTGACCGATTTTGGTGAAATTTTCAGACACTATATGTCTGGAGTAGACCAAGTTAAAAACGGTAAGAGTTTGGTTGTGATCCATTGATTAATTAATTAAAATGGTTTATTAGTTAATTATTTGATAGGTCAATAATGTCTTACATTTTGGTGGCGATAAATGAATTTATTAGCCAATTTTTCACTTAATTAATTAGCTGAACAGCTTCATAATTAAAATTTAGGTAATTTATAAGGTAATGAATAAATAAATATTAATCTTTAATTAATATTAGTTATTAATCTAACTAATAATCCTTGGCGGAAGCCTGCGCTCTCTGAGTGCTATTCTAGTTCCATTATTGGACTACCTCACGACTCTGAAAAAGTGCGATAGAACTAGTTCTTTACAGCCAAAATGTCTCATTTTTTTACCAATGTTTCTTGTTGTATATTGTTAACTGCAGTAAATACGTTAGACCATTAGATGGGTTGACCAAAAAAGACAGCTCCTCAATATAGTCAAAGATAGACAACTGATGTTCTTGGGCCATTCCATCAGAAAAGAGGAATTGGAGAATCATGGCCTTAGTGGTGACAATTTAGACACTTTTGGTCAATGGCGAGAAACGGAAACCTTTGGCAAAATATCAACTTTCGTCAAACGCGATGGCACACAAAGAAGAAGGCATTTAGAAACGCTGCAATATTATTATCAACTGACGTATATTTAGAAGTTGTGGGCGCTTTTAAAGAAAAATGATTCTTGTATTATGATATCAAGTAAACCAATTAGATAATTTTGTTCTCTATTTGACTTGCTTTTTCTGTCTTTTTCTGAGTCTTTTTCACTATTAACAATTATCCTTTCAACTTGTATCAACCGCATGTATCAGTCCCTCTTTGTAAATTACCATATTTCAAATATATGGATAGTAATAGATTTACAGGTAGAAAAGATAGAAAAACGTCATCACTGCCATGACTTATCAGGTCATTTCTTCGAGAACATCCCCGCCCCCCTTTCAAGCTCTGTCTTCACTAACACAATTGGGTTATATTTATGGCGGCCGTCACAATCATGGTTGAGACAGCATCAAACTCATAACAGCTTGACCGGCGGTGGGCTTACACACACACACACACGCACACACACACACACACACACACATATATATACAGTGGCGGATTTAGAGGGGGGGTCAAGGGGGTCTTGACCCCCCTTGAGTTTCTGAAAATATATTATACCAATATTCCCCTCTTGGAATTTTGACTAGCTAAATCATATTTCTAAACCGTACCAAAGGGCACTGTTTTCCATTCAAACAGCATTTTTTGTCGGGGCCGTTGAGCAGGCCCCAAACTCCACACCAAGGGGGGATGGTCGGCTCCGCATCCCCCTTTTAATAATGCTGGATCCGCTCCTGTACTCGCCCCTTCACCTAACCCCAGCAGCTGAAGTAGCAAAAATAACAACACTGTGATGGTGTTTTGAACTATTTTTTATCCACGCTTTACTGCAGTAAAATAAACGAAAGAACATTGTTACAAGAGCGAAGTAGCAGTTTGTTTGTAAAATAGGATAGTAATATTTTTGTTTACAGTTATATTTTTGTTTCCCATCCTCTTATTATCACAGGTCCTTGCTAACATTTAGCCCCGCAAGAATTAAACCACTTACCTCAACCACAACACGAATGTCAACTTTAATAAAGATGAATTAGTATCGTTTTATTCATTTCTTTCTTTCTTTCTTTATTTATTTTGCATAAAGCAGACTTTAACAGTAAAAGAATCTGTGAATATTCTACACATAGGCCTAATGCAAATACATTTATTCTTCCTTCTTCCACGCACATACTGGGGCACCTAGTTGTACTAATTTTGAAATGACCCATACGCTACCTCCAGAATAACGTCAAATGTCATATTTCTTAAACTTGAATCTCTTTTTAAATTGGTTTCTTTTGATAAATTCTTGTTTTTACAAAATAGTGTGCAATCTAGAGTGTCGTATTATACACGCTGAAGGGCTCAGAAAGAGTACTAATTTTGGAAACAGGTTGTATATATTGTCTTGAAATATTTTGCAAGTTACTTCAGATTTTAGCGCTCTCTTTCGGCGTACTCATTGTTTCACAGCGAGAGAAATCACAGTGCGCGATGATTGACGTTTGCTTATATAACCTGCCAATCAAGCTGTTATTACTTGACAGCAACTAAGATCTCAGCAACTATCAAAACTAATTGAATTTGATTGGCACCTTGTCAATCAAAGGATGTAGGAAGCTTGTACTAAACGTGTTCGACGACTAAAGTGATCCAGTGTAATGAGTGTAATTGACGTTTGTTTATATAAACTGCCAATCAAGCTGTTATTACTTGACAGCAACTATAAAAACTAATGAATTTGATTGGCATCTTGTCACTCAAAGGATATTGGAGTTTTACATGTTCAGAGAGAAAAGTGTAGCAACTGTGTTTGACGTTTGTTAAAAAAACTGTCATTCATAGTCGTGTGCGCTGGACAGCTTTCATCAAAAGTGAATTAGCCTGTTTGAATTTGATTCATACCTGTCTATAACAATACATGTCGTAACATTCTGGAGGTAGGGGGTAGTTTATTTCCTTTTTTTGCAGCGCGTTAAAAAACGTCGGGTTCTTTATTTCAACTGAGTGACTGAAATTTAACAACGTGAAAGATTCCCTGGTTTTTTTCACAGGCGTTTTTAATTCATGTATAGTCATTTTACATCATATCCAGAAAAAGAATGTTGTTAACGTTGTTGTCGATGTTTGTAGCTCCATAATCCTTTCTTTGATGCTCTTACGATATCGGAACTTCGTATACGAACTGAACATATTACTTTAATCGTGCTCATGTTCTTTTACACCCAATGAATATTTTTGGATCATTTTTTAAAAAACAAATGGTATAAAAAGTGAAACCTTGTCATTTTTTCATGAGCTTCGGAGAGAAAAAATGCCGAGATAATGATGGTAGTGGCCAGGTAGAATTAAAAAGTACTGGTTTTGTTCGTTCTTATCAAGGGCCGGGGCAATAAGTACCCCGTCGCTGTATTATTGACAGGAGCGTGCGTGAAAACTGTTGTTTTAAAATAAACTACACAATTAAAACTGCCAAATTAAAATTAAAAACAATTTTATGCAATGCGTTAACAATCTTTCGTGCTTTAATCTGCTACATATTGTTAGTACTTCATAAGTATAAAAAACACTCCAGATTTTAATAACGTGTGAAAATTAATAAACTAATAGTGGGATAAGTCGGGCTGGTTTAATCAAAGACTTGAAATTCTTGGTTTAATTTATTGAAGTAGTTCGTTCAATATTTTATACTATATTTCATCAGATTGGTAAAAATTATCTTTTCATTATATATACTGTATGTTCAAATTATTTGGACTTGTCTCATTCAGAACCTACATGTACGTACACTGTACTCTGTTGAATTACAACAACAACCTTGCCTATTTATATTTGGAATCCTGGACGACAGCCCTCTCTTAGGTATTAATCTACTACTTCTTTATATAAAGAAGTATTTAACTCTATGTAGACAGAATAAAATTACACCTCTCTGGAATGCCTGCAAAAAGTATTTGGAAAAGCAAAAGAAAATAGATTTTCAATCTTTATACCCGCTGGGTCCTCAAAAGGCAGATGATCTCAGAAAAAAATGGGAAAGTATAGAAAAAATATTGATATGAATAGAAAAGAACATTTGTCGTAGCCTAGGCCTACTAAGATTCTTTTATTTAAAAAATTCTACGTGTATTTTAATCAACATTTGTAAGAACTTTGTTTGCAGTGTGTGAATGGTGTGTGGAAGGTGTATTTGTCTCTTATTGTGTTGTAAATGTCCTGTATTAATTTTCGTGAATAAAAAAAAAATTTTGTTCAGGTGTAGATACGGTGATCTGAAGACTTGTTTTTTTTAAATTTCTTTTTCAGACAGCTCTCAGAAGTTCATTATGTGAGTTTTTTTTCCCTTATGACCAAATCTTAAAGCAATAATAACTCTTCCTTTGAGGAATGGGGTTGTTGACCATTGGTAAGTACGGGAAAATTGCCGTTTTTTCCAGGAAAATCCAATTTTTGGCCAAAACGAAGAGTTATTATGACTTTAAGCTAAGTTACTTTCACCTCATCTGTGATAAAAATAGACCGAATGTAATGCAGTGTTTTACCAGCTAGTAATAAAAATAGTATTTTTAACTACTCAAATTAAGAGTTTCCTTGCACTCTCCCGCTGAAATTTATACTTCCGTGGGCGGTGGCTCTCTTCGACGATTTTCTCTTCGACAGGTTTACAGAGGCGGATCAAGGATTATTTGAAGGTGGGGTTCCACGGATGCGAAATCAACCCCCCCTCCCCCCCGTTAAACGCCTATTTCTATTATAAGGCCTGGAAGTCCTAAACAAAATTTTATTGAAACTGCTGCCATAAATGATGGACTTGACTGAAACTTCAGACAGCTTGCTTGTGTACATAAGGGTTATCTGGGTTACAGTACAGGGAGGGGCGGGATACGACACATAGTGAACCAATATCTATATGGTTCCTTGCTGCACATTATGTTGTGGGTGTGCGTCATCTTTGCAAACGGAAAGAGAAAATGTCAACATTCACCTACATGTAGGTGCAGTGCAGTGTACAGTATTTCGGGGTTGGGAGTTCATCCGCCTTGGAGAAATAATAAAACTGGTCTAGCTGAGCTCCACATTACACATGCATATAATGTTCAGGTGAGGGAGAGTCTGCTTGAAATCGATCTAACAGTTTTCTGCCCAAAAAACGCTGCTGCTACGCCATCAGCTTGAGTAAGCAAAGCATTTGCGGCGGACCCCCCTTCAAATAATCCTGGATCCTGGATCTATATCGGACAACGGACATCAAACAATAGGCCTACCGGTAGGACTACCATCCCAGAAAATTATAATGCAAAGGGAGTGTAAAAAATAACTTCTTTACCTTTTAAATAATGAACACTGGGATCCTTTTAAATAATGAACAATTCAAATCCTTTTCAACCAAAATATTTTCAATTTGAACTAAAAATCAAAAGATCTAGGGCGAAATAGCTTGAACGTAGCGCTGAACTGGGATGCGCTTGATGTGCCCCGATTCGCCTCCGATATAGTGTGTTAGATGTGACTGATATGTTGATTGCGTTTTCACTGCAGGTCTTTTTTCATCAACAGACTTGTTCATTCGGATCGGAATACTATTTTCAAGCATTTCGCACGTTATGGAATATATCTAGGAATATTAACGACGTAAGAAAATGTCATCTTCTCCCATTCAATCGCCACTGGCACCTCGCCTTATATATTCAATGATTCAGTGAAGATTTTCGGGATGGGAAAGAGCGGAAATCATGTACTACAGACTATAGTTTTTCAAGTTAACACAATCGAAAGAAAAGGAGTGCATTTTAGTTTATTGGGTAAGTATAAAGACTATTTGCTTCCCTTCCGATAAGTGCTCTAAGACTTCTGTTTTGTGATAACAAACAAATCTATCAACATTCGTGTCTTTCATTGTGTTTCTACAAAACCATAGTCTAGATCTAATCAACACAAAACGGTGTTCAGTAATCCAAGTTTTCCTGAATTCAAACTTGGTCGTAGGGGAGACATTCGTTTGGGCTTGTTGTATACATGTACTCCCGGATAATCTGGGAGTCTCTTGAATACAGAACGAATCTCCCCTACAGGTAACCAATCTCCCGAATAAAAGCGACTTTGACAAATTGCACCGCTGTCAGTTAACGCCCTGTCGATTTATCTTATGAGTTCGGTGATCTTTTAAAAACTTAATAATTATCTTCTAATTGTTTGAGAAAGTGGTCACCTGAGCACCTGATCACAATAGGTCAGGCCTTGACCGCGGATGAAAATGCTAGTGTGAATAGCCTATCTGTTATTGGACACCTGGCGGGATCAGGTATACCAGGATATACAATATATGTGAGTAGAAAAGCAGGAAATCACATGCTTAGAAAACTTTATATCTGGTTTTATTACACTTCCATGGATACCCATCTGTTGGTGCATGATTGTCAAATATGGCCTTATGGGCTATTTTTAAAAATTTGATTGAAATTTTAGAAATTTTGTTAAAAATACTGCAATGTAAAACTTATAGATCGACTAAGGTTGTTCATAACTGCAAAAAAATAAAATAAATAAATAAATAAATAGAATAAATTTTAATAAAAGCTTATTAAAAAAATGTAAAAGTAAAAAGCTGAAATATAGCTAAAATGTCATAATACTATTTAGATGAAATTGATTCAAACTTTTTTAAAGTCGCATTATTTAAAAACTGTCCATGGTATTTTTTCAACATATTGCTTGTAGTTAATACCCCCTTTACACTAGACGGCGTCCTTTCTGCGTCCTTTGTGCGAGCATGAAACTGGCATCCCTGTGGTCATCAAAAGGAGGCACAAACATCGCTTTGGTTGCTAAGTTAATCCTCAATGATTGGCCAGTTGTTGGCTTGTAAAGTATTCTTTTTTTATTCTCAAACGGGGTGGTACTACATGGATGCAGAAAGGATGCCATCCAGTGTAAAGGGGGCTTAAGGAAGTTCTCCACGGGATCTAACCCCCCACCCCCCATCCCAATTAATTTTCCTGGGGTAAGGAGCCATTTTCTCCTACCTACTAACTGCTACTTGACTCGTTCTACACTAAGGTTCGATGTTTATTCCATTTTTAGTTTAAAATGACTGGCCATTGAAATAGATCATCTACGGTCACACACATTGCCTAGTTTTCACACAAGAAAATAGGTTGTTCAGTATTGCAGACCTGTGCCATGTATAATTATAGATATTGCAAGCTGGCACTGGCTACGTGAAGAGACTGAGAAAATAATAATGACACTAGGTATGCACCAGATAGGTGACTTTTTATATCCTATATGGTCTAATGTAAAAGCTACAGACTTTATTTATCTAAGGGAATTACAGAAAATAAAATCGTGCTATT
Source organism: Lingula anatina (assembly GCF_001039355.2). The sequence continues at coordinate 98,667 of NW_019775905.1, read as the reverse complement.
ATTTCCTCTGTTTATGTAAAACATGTCACAATTCCAATAAAGAATGTACTTTCCATGTTAAATTGTATCTGCCTTCAGCCTAATTTTTTAATTATTTCTGTCCTTCATCCCCGTGAAAAATGTGAAATATCCTGGTTTAGTTAATCTCTGAGCTTAATTTCTTATCACCTCAAAGTCATGCTATTAAAATAATCCAATCCAATAACACAAAGATGAAAAAGATGTGACAAAGATAAATTTTAAAATGGTCCATATACTGAAGCAGTAGTGTACACCTACAGTGCGATAAGCAAAACATTGGTTGTGAAGAAAACTTGGAAAATGTATTAAAAAAAGAGATAAAAATCAAAAGTATCAAAATCCTGAAATATGTCCATTTAGTGACATAACTTTATAGTAGATCAAATGGGTCCACATACATATGTACCCATCTCTCTGTCCAAACTATTAACTGGAGACCTACATGTGTATAATGTGGGGAGTGGGAACAAGAAAACCACTTGGCCTGCAAAGAAAACCTAGAAAACATACAAGAAAATTAGAAGAAAGCTCTTTTCTTATATATAGCATGATGCCCCTTAAACCTACAGTTGACACTTCATTTCTCAATACAGTATATTTTAACTTTTTTTTTTACTAGGAACACCAACTACACAAGCTGTAGTCACTTTCATCCCAGGGATTCAGCCGCCAGGAGGTCCTGTTACTTTTATTCCCAGTTTAGAGTCACCTGTGACACCAGCACCCACAAGTAAATATCAGTACCACTATATATACTGTGTGATGTCATCGATAGAGTAGAAGATATTTATGTACAGACACCTTTGACACCAGCACCCACAGGTAAATGTCAGTGTCACTATACATACAGTGTATGATGTCAGTGATATAGTAGAAGATCTGTATTTATGTACAGATACCTGTGACACCAGCACCCACAGGTAAATATATCTAGATGACTATATATACAGTGCATGATGTCACTGATACAGTAGAACATGTCTGCTTTATCTCAGTGTATAAAACAAGCATCTCTCTTTGCACATGTACGTTTTTTAAAGTGTAGTTGCATTTTTTCTCATGTTATCAAGTTGTCACTTTGAACTCCCATTAGGGATCTGAAGCCTTATGCTAGTGACACATGAATTTTCACATTAAATTGAACATATTAGTATACCATGTGTGTCCACCATTGGCCCTACTCAGAGTGAAACACCAACAGCCCATGGACATGATCATGTCATTGTGACCTGGGGTATGTTGTTTTATTTCTCCTGGACTGACACAAGCAGTTAGTGAATGTTTTGTGGAACTGGAACTCCTTGTCAATTACTGTGATTCGTAACATTCCTAATGTTGGACACACATATGGAACTGACCTCTTTGATCTCAGAATTTGACATCCCTCTGTGTGCTCTTGATGCTATTACTCAGTGATAATTCATTTGAAATTGACTGTAATGCCCAAAAATTAATGCTTTGTTCTTTAGAAATATATATGTTGTCATTGCTAGTCATACGTAATGCAGATAAATACAAAAAACTAATCACCTTTTTCTTTGTTCAATTATATTTTGGTAAAGTACATTACTAAAAAGTATTACTGATTATACTACAGTGCCGTATATGTATTTTTTGTTCACTGTCATTGTTTACAACTTCAAGTCTGTATATTTGGCAGCTTTGCATGCTGCCTTGTTTAACCAAATTGTCACATTTCAGTCCTCAATGCTGATAACTGTTATATATTAGGTCAGACAATTGTAGTTTTTTTTTTTCTTACACCTTGCTTGTGACAGTGTCCCTTCACAAATCAACCCTTCTGTCTCCTTTTCCAGGTGACCCTTTCCATACAGCATGGTGGCTTAATTGGTGAACTGAATCTACCTTTCCGCTCATGTCTAATTCCTATAGAAAAGCAGAAAGCATCTGGTATTGGTAGTAAGGAGAAGTCTTGAATGGGTATATATTATTTCCAAATGACAGTTATCATAGGTACATTTACACAAACAAACACAAACTATCACATTTGATATTTTATTTTAGACTGAAAAATCTATCACAATATTGAAATAATATTTGTTTTTGGTAATGCTCACTCTTCTCAAAAATTGCCAATAAACTACACTAAAATTAGAAATTAGTAAAGTGATAAGCTTATCTCTGATTTCTACAGCTGTTAAGCTTCATTTTTATGTACAGACGCTGTAAGTGTCTGTATATGTTCTGATTGATCTGTCTGTCCGGGTCGTTGCTGTCGTCCTGGCTGTTGCTGTCCGACACATGACGTTAACCCCATAACTGGCAAACAGTTTTTTTTTGTTTTACTTTAAATTTACTAAGTGGCATTGTTTGGTAAATAGGCTGGTACCTTTCAAAAAATCGGCATGATCAGTTTACATGAATGATAATATTATTCTGATTTTTTGCACAATTTTGGTGACGTTAACCCCATAACAGCCAAATTGTATTTTTGTTTTACTTAAAATTTAATGAGTGGCTTGTTGTTTTCCAAGATCAGCATAATCGATTCATATAAACTTTAATTATTAACTTCCAAACCATATTTTTGTTTCACTTTAAATTTATTAAGTGGCTTTGTTTTGTACTGAGGCAGATCAGTGCATATTTATGATAATTATAAGACCAGCTTGGTGCTGTTGGTACAAATGGTTTTAGTTCCGACCCATCTCATCCACCGGATCTGGATAGTTACAATCATTGCATCGTAGTTGAATAAAACCACTAGTGAGTAGGAATAAAGGAATATTAAAAGGTATATTAAAACAAAATAACTAAAATACAAAGAAATAAAATTGTATCAATTAATTTTGAAACTTGTATATCGCACTTGTTAAAAAGTCACTCATTGATCATTTGGTTTTAGTTTTAGGTCTTTTGAGTGTCTCCTGTTCCCTTAATGAATATTTGACATTTTGTTTTGGTTGTAAAAGATAATGCAGACTATGATCTGGTTCATTTGATATACTAATAAACAATTTTTTGCATGCATTTGCGTCTTTTTGCGTCTTTCACTCAGTAGTTCAAGTTTACTATGTTCACAAGCAGCGTCATATTCAAGATCAGGATAAATTATCTTAAGAGCTCTTTTTTAAGACTTTTCTACTAGAGCAGTCAATTCATTTGTTAATCCAAATTGCCAAACAGGGGTGGTATATTCTAAAACTGGCCTTATGACCATCTGGTAATAAGGCTAGTAAACAAACCATTTTATCATTACCTCTCCTTCGCCTTTCCCCAGGTGAATTTACTTTCACAAGAATTATAAATAAAAAGGCAATTCAAGATATTTCATGTTCAGTGTTTTACACCTTCATATGCCTATATGCTAGCTTGTTGATTCCACAAAGAAACTCCCATTTCCTAGGAAAATACTAGAATTAAGGTGGTACATGTGTATTTTTTCATATCCGCAGCGGTGTCTGAGGTTTCAGTCAAATGGAGAAGTCAGCTGATCCACTGCATCAACAGATATGGTGGCTCCTTCAATCCAGAAAACCAAGATATCTTCCAGGCATTTTAAAGAAGACCATTCTATTAAATGTATGTGTACATTAAGGCTGTATAATTCGGGGATGATTATTATCTCATAAAAGTTTATTGAAGTTTATTGAATTAAATTAATATCCATTTCACTTCTGACTGTGTACTGTTAAATATCTCTGAGTTGACTAAGTTCTTCCTGCTTATCACTTCCTCTACATCTGGTACTGGTATAAGGAGAAGTCTTGAATGGGTATATATTGTTTTCCAGATGACAATTATGGGTAATTTGCCACCTCTCACACAAACAAACAAATCATTACATTTGATGTTTCATGTGTGACTGAATTATGTGTTATAAAGTTGAATTTTCTTGGTAATTCTAACACTTCTCATACAAATTGCCAATAAACAACATTTCTATTACACACAGTCAGTTGGTAAGCTTATCACAGCTTTTTATTAATGTTAAACATCATTTGTCCAAATTTCACAAATATTGCACTAGATTCGTCAAAATTATTAACGTTTAACCATTTTATGCCATGGAATTTGCTCAACTTTTCAATGTAATTTTCATTTTTCTCAAATATATTGTCCAAAAAATCTTTTTCATGGGACACAGTCAACTGATGAGCTAATCAGAGATTTTTATTGTTGTTAAACATCATTTGTCCAAATTTCACTAATATTGCACCTGCTTTGTCAAAATTATTAACATTTAACTATTTTAATCCATGGAATTTGCCAGTCTTTTCAATGTAATTTTCAGTTTTCTCAAATATCTTGTCCCAAAAAATCCTTTTCATAAGACACCATCTAATTATCACTTCCGTCTGCCTATCACTTCCTCTACATCTGGTATTGGTAGTAAGGAGCAGTCTTGAATGGGCATATATTGTTTCCCAGATGACAGTTATGGGTAATTTTCCACCTCTCACACAAACAAACACAAATCATAACATTTGCTGTTTCATTTGAGACAAAATTATATGTTGTAAAATTGGAAATAAATTTTTTGGTATTTCTAATTCATCTTAAACAAATTGCCAATAAACAACATTTCTATTACACACAGTCAATTGGTAAGCCTATCACAGATTTTTATTGGTGTTAAGCATCATTTGTCCAAATTTCACAAATATTGCACTTGATTTGTCAAAATTATTGACATTTAACTATTTTAATCCATGGAATTTGCTAGTCTTTTCAATGTAATTTTCATTTTTCTCAAATATATTGTCCAAAAAATCTTTTTCATGGGACACAGTCAACTGATGAGCTTATCACAGATTTTTATTGATGTTAAGCATCATTTGTCCAAAGTTTACAAATATTGGAATAGATTTGTCAAAATTATTGACGTTTAACTATTTTAATCCATGGAATTGCTAGTCTTTTCAATGTAATTTTTAGTTTTCTCAAATA